>VXBZ01000572.1:78393-96665 GCA_013399135.1 Heliornis fulica
GGAGCTACGGGCGGGTGTGGGGGGGGAGCGGCTGCACCCCCCCTCCCAACGGGACACCCCACTTCGGTCCCAGCTTGGTTGGGTGCAGCAGGTGTATCTCCTGAGGGGAGGGGGTGGTTTTCCTCCCCCTCCTCACAGAAGCTTAGAGCAAGCTGGTCTCCCCCTGCTTGAGTTTTGGGGGTGCACGGGGAGNAAGAGGGGGAGCCAAGTGGCCCTTTTACACAAGAGGAGGCTTTTACTCTGCCCTTAAATAGTAAAGCAGCACCGTGGGCTGAGTCCCACAACTCCTCCTGCGGCTCCGCTCTGAACCCAGAGCATCCGAGGGCCACCTCGAGTTCCAAGCGGTGTTCCCTGGAAGGGGAGCCTGGAAAAAGGAGGTTTGCAAACCACAGGAAGCTGGTGGTGACCTGCTCTGCATTTGAAGGGTGCTGTTAGGTAGAAACCAAATTGCTGTGCAGCAGCCACGGCGTGGAGAACGTAACCCTTGCCTGGCTGAAAGGAATTTGTTGCTGGGGGGAGGTGCAGGCAGAGTTCAGAGGTGCAAAGAGGATGGATTATTGACCCAAGACCTCATCTCTGAGCTGAGTCCTTAGGCTGGGGTGGCACACTCTTGTCACCTCCCCGTCCCCAGGTGTGCCCCATGGTGGCACAGCCAGAAGACAGACTTCAGTGAGGATATCTTGGGGCCTGTGCAGGGCCAGATGCAGCTGGAAGAGGGTTAGAACAGCCTGAGCCTGACTGTCAGTGTAATTCTGGTCAGGTAGATGATGACACCTGCAGGAGGTCAGTCTGTTTGTCCGAGACACTCAGTTTTGTCCCCGTGGCAGCACCATCTCCATGTATTTTCCACTCTACCATGTTGCCACTCTCAGTAATAACATCAAAGGTGTCCTCAGTGCCTAGGTGAGGACTCACATGGGCCTCCTCCAAAGGCAGTAAGACACAATGGGTTCAGCCCCTGGCCTTCCCTCTGCCATGGGCTGCTCCCCAGTGTCACCAGCAATGGTAAAACCCGGGTGAAAAGGAGCAGGATCTCACAGACATGTGCTTGGCTTGGGACCAAGGGTGGGATTTAACCTCAGTACATGTCCTCTGTACCCAACCGCTACCTGGAGATGCACCTGAAGCCACTCTGAGCCCTGCATCCCCTTGGTGTCTCTTGGCAAGGCAGAGCCCACATTGGTTATCAACCATGACAAGGTCCAGCCTTGTGCCCCACAGTACTTAACACAGTGTCCCTGTGTCCCACAGGCCACCACCACAGTCTACGTCACTGTCCTGGATGAGAACGACAACGCTCCAGCGTTTCAGCAGCAGCTGTACGAGGTGACCCTCGATGAAGGTCCCGCCACACTCAATGCCACCCTCGTCACCGTGCAGGCCCTGGACCAGGATGAGGGGCCCAACGGCACGGTGGCCTACGCTATCACTGAAGGCAATATCTTGGGTACCTTCCACATCAACAGCACCACGGTCAGTAAGGATGCCGGCCCCATCCCAGACGTGTCCCTGTCCCGCTCCCTTCACTCCCAGCTGCTCTCCCTTCGCCTTGCAGGGACAGATCCGTACGGTCAAGGAGCTGGACTATGAGATCAGCCACGGGCGCTACACTTTGATCGTCACCGCCACTGACCAGTGTCCCATCGTCTCACGCCGGTTGACATCGACCGCCACGGTAGGGAACCACTGGCGGGGTTGCAACATCGCAGCCTTTTCGGGGTCGAGGAGTTCCCCCTCACATGACCAGTTTCATATCTTCTTCCCAGCAGTGACCAGCAGCTTTTCCCAGCTGCAGCCCAATTGATGTCAACCTGCTCCCTCAGGAGTTGCAAAACAGGGACGTGGGCAAGGGGCACTCAAGGGTTAATTAGCCCAATTGTTTGGTCCTGCAAAGACACAAACAGAATTAGTTCCCTGAATTGCTTTTAAGTTGCATTATACTGGTTCTGGAGGTCCTCTGGGTTCTTGCCTGAAGGGACAGTAGCTAGTCAAGCACTGCTCAAGCATTAACTTCTACTTCATCTTTATCTTCTCAAATTATGTATTTGCCTTTTTTTATTCCTTGTATGGAGGTTATTTAAAGCCTGAAGTCAGTTTTCTTGCTTCTCTCTCTATAGCTCTTCCCTTTCTCCTGAACCACAGTGACCTGGACTTAGTGCACTGCTCAAAGGGGAGGGCAGATGAGCAGCTCCAAAGCAAACATTTTTCAGCAGTTGAATACACTGACTATTTTTGTAGCCAAAACCGAAATGTGGTGGGTTGTACAGCAGGCATTGTCAGTGCCTGGAATGGTTTGGGAGAGTCTGAAGGTGGAAGGGATCAGTTTGATCTTCTGCTGTGGACCATTGTGCCTCACCCAGATATCAAGCCAAGAGTTGGTAGTCCCCCAGAAGCTCTTGTGCGTAAAGATAAAAAGAGAAGGTGATGAGGAGATACCGATGTGGGGAATTTTCACAGATAAAATCCGTCCCCACAAACTTGGCAGCCCTGTGCTCCATGCCTGGGCAGATGGGAAGTCTTCAGAGATGTGCATCTGATACTTTCCTGGCCCGGGAAAGCTGTGTCAGAAACCTCCAGATCTGGGATTTAAGCCCCTGCAGGGAAAGCAGCAGCCGCTGGTACACTGTGGGTGAAGGCAGAGTTGTCCCTGCTCTTAGCCCAGGCAGGGACACAGACTTGGAAAGCCCTTCAGCATCAAGCACCAAAGCTAGAAGGGACAGGAAACACCCTCCCTACATGGACAGGGGGGGTCTGTGCCAGCACCATATGAAAACATAGCTCTTGGGAGGAGCTTTAGGGTTTATTTAAGATCCTGAGCGATGGGAAATCCATCACCCTGATAAGGCGTGCCAGGGTTTGTTTTCCCCTGTGCTAGGAAACAGAGCAATCCTCTTCTGTGAAGATTAGATTTAGCCACTAAAAAACACCCATCAGATGGATTTGGTTGTCCTTTAACCCAGGAGGTCAGAAAGCTCCTCATTTTCTCATTGCCACCTACACCACCAAAGCTTAACCTCTTATTAGCCACTGGAGACTCTCCTCCTCCAGCACAGCCCTTCCTCTGTGTAAATCCCCCAAAGCAAGAGGATGATAACTCTGGTTTCAGTATAGTCTAGAGGCATGTGAATATCTTCCATGCAGTGGGACTCCATTAAAGCCCAAGACTTAAGGGCCTTGGATCCCCAGCTTGGGTTTCAGGGTGTGAATGTGGAGAACATTTGGCTTTTGCACTGGATTCTCTGTCACGGTTCATGGCCTGGAGGTTGAAAACTGCCCCCCGACCTGTGCGTGGCTGGAGTTTCATAGTGACACCGTAGGTTGGGCATGATCAGGACTCTGGGCATGACCAGGAGTTTGAGTTGGGCATGATCAGGAATTTGAGTCTCTGAACTTTGAGCTGGATGTTTGGTAAAGCCAGAACAACAGGACTTACTTTGTGATGCCACCTGTCCGTGTCTTCCCATTGTCACAGCCAGAGAGCTGGTCCCCCCTTCCACCCCTCTCATCATCTCATCTCAATCTCACTACCCCCCCACCCTCTTGCCCTGACTACAGGTGCTGGTGAACCTCAACGACATCAATGACAACTGTCCCACCTTCCCTCGACCCTACGAGGGTCCCTTTGACGTCACGGAAGGGCAGCCTGGCCCACGCGTCTGGACCTTCCTGGCCCATGATGGTGACTCAGGACCCAGTGGACAAGTGGAGTACAGCATCATCGCTGGGGACCCCCTCGGTGAGCGGGGGCGCGGGGGCATCACCTCTCCTCTGGCTGCACCACAGAGGAGCCTGGCTTGCAGGAGATCCTGGGCGGAAGCATTTCAGAAAAGCCATCCTGCCAGCCTTCCGATACCAGGAAATCCTGTTTTGAGCAACAGGAGATTAACCTCTTCCTCACTGGCCAAAGGGGCGGCTGGGGCTTGGGCATGGTAGCGTGGATGGGGGTGGGGGAGAAATCAGTTGACCAATGAAGGCTAAGAAATAAAAAAGGCTATAAAAAAACACCCCAGAAAGAGAAAGCGAGAGCTGCAAGTGCCTGGCCCTGTCCCCTCGGCCCTGTGGGGTTGGCAGAGATTTGGGGACACCAGGGTGGGTCTGAAGCTCCAGCCCCACCAGCATCCCGGAGCAGGTGGCGGTGGAGCCATGGGCATGCCCAGCCATGGGGACATCTGGCTGCCCCTCTGCGAGCAGCACGTGACTTTAGCCCAGTCCGGTCTCCAGGCTGCTCCTGCTGCAAAGCTTTTCCATAAGAACCAGGATGCACCCCCTCAGCTCAGGGTAGTGGGGTGTCCATGCCGTGTAGCCCACCCCGCTCCAGCCATCACGGGACATAGGTGGGTGTGTAAAGAGCTGTTGGCATGTTCAGAAAGGTTCAGCCAAGGGGCACCTCTTACCTGGTCATTCCACCCATGCCCTGCTCCTTCTGGTCCCTGGGGATGCACCCAGGATAGTGCCCGCAGCATGGGGGCTGTGGTCCCCAAAGCTGCCATGATGGCTGTTCCCCGGCTCCGAAACAAGCCACCCCCCGGGGGAGCTGAGCCCCTGGCGGCAGCACAGCACGAGTCAGGGCTCCCGCTGTCTCCGGCAGGGGAGTTCGTCATCTCCCCGGTGGAAGGGGAGCTGCGGGTGCGGAAGGATGCTGAGCTGGACCGGGAGAACATCCCCTTCTACAACCTTACCATCGCCGCTCGGGACCGGGGGGTGCCCCCCCTCAGCTCCACGGTCAGTCCCACTGGGGGAGCTACAGGGTGGCCATCCCTTATCCCCATCTCCTTCCTCGGGCTCTGAGGTGGGGTGGGAGGGATGGAAATCGGTGCCACGTGCCTGCACCGCCTCTCTCCCTGGCAGATCCTGGTGGGTGTCCGCGTGCTGGACATCAACGACAATGACCCCGTGCTCCTCAACCTCCCGATGAACATCACCCTCAGCGAGAACACCCCCGTCTCCAGCTTCGTCGCCCGCGTCCTCGCCCGCGACGCTGATAAGGGCCCGAACGCCCTCCTGACCTTCGACATAACGTCGGGCAACACGGACAGCGCCTTCTACATCAACAGCACCGTACGGCCCCGGGGATCGCAACCGCCCCGCTCCGGGGGGGTGGGGTACCGGCATGTGGAGGGTGGGCACCCCTGGCTCAGGAGTTCCGCTTTGCCTGGGTCCCCATGGGTGCCACCTGGCATGCTGCCTTCCCTCCTCCTGCCCTGGTAGGATGTGCCCCACGGGCAGTGTGTCCCTTGTACCCATTTCTCGGTGTTTTCTCGGCAGAGTGGCGTCGTCTATGTGAACCGCCCACTGGACAGGGAGCGGGTGGCGGAGTACAGGCTGACCATCACGGTGAAGGACAACCCTGAGAACATCCGCAATGCCAGGCGGGTAATTGCAGACACTGCTGGCACCTCCAGTGGCACGGGGGCAGTGTGGCTGGGTGGGTGGAGAAGGGGTTCCTGCCGTGGCCAGAAATGGGCGGTGCATTTACCCACAGCGTTTCCAAGAGCAGCCTCATCCCCCAAAAGCATCTGGGGGCAGGGTGGGGTGTCACAAGGAGTGAGCTGAAACCTCTTCCCATCAGAGAACAGGGCCAGTAGGATTTAGGACAAGTCAAGCATCCCATGTTGACTCCATGCAACTGCAGTAGAAGCCATGGAAGGTGGGACAAAAATAGGGGTGAAGAGCAGGACAATGACAACAGAGCATCCTTTGGCCCTGCCAACACGTCCCCACACACGTCACCCTTTGGGCTGTAGTCTGGGAAGGGGATACCCAGCCCCGAGTGAGGGTCCCTGCAGACCCTCCAGGGTAGTCCAGGGAGCAAAGCTTCATGGCTGCTTTGACCAGCACCAAGCTTGCAGTGGGAGGTGAGCTCAAGGAGAGGACATTGCGGTCATCACTCTCTTGTCCCCCTTTTCCTTTAGGATTTTGACCTGCTAGTCATTACCATAGCAGATGAGAACGACAACCGCCCTCTCTTCACCCAGAGCTCCTACCAGGCTGAGGTGATGGAGAACTTGCCCCCAGGTAGGTCTCTCTTTGCTCTTACATGGCTCCTCTGGGGACAGGTGAGGGGAGGCATCTCCTGGCTGTTGTGGAGGAGACATGATGCTATGGAGAGAAAGGCTTTGGTGACAGGGACAGGAGTATGAGGGGCTCCTGCCAACTGCCCAGGAAGGTCAGCCTTGAGGGCACCATGGATTTGTCCATGCTGCTGGGGGCAACCCATCCTGGCATGAGTCAGGCACAGCTTGTGAGAAGCCAGCCCTGTTTGGGAATTACTCAGCTGCAGACAGCAAGATGTAGCGTGCCGGTGGTCTGAGCCAAACCCTGAGGTCCACCTTGAGGGCACCAACCTGCCCAATGTCCAGGGCATGGGGAGCCATCTCCTCATGCACTGGAGCTGCTTTTCTCCAGCGTTTAGAGATAGAACAGTCCAGCCTGTTCAGGTAGACGACATTTCCCAGCCAAAGAGCTAGAAATAATCCTTTCTGTTCCCTTTCCTTCTTCCCTTTTAAATGAGTCCCTGCTCCGAGACCTCAGGTACCTCCCTGTCCCACCACCGGGCGCCATCCCAGGCAAAGGGTTTGGGTGCCTCCAGGTGATGCCCTCGGTGGCAGGGTGCTGGTGTCACTCCTCTGATGGATGTGTCTGTCTGTTTGTTTTTAGCTGGACATCCTGCCACCACGCCTGGGCCTCACGAGTCGCTCTGCAAGGCTGCAGCAGCCGCCTGCCCCCGCCGCCTCGTGCCCCGCGAGGCCCCCGCTCTGTCACCTCCTCCATCCATTCATTGCTGTCCCTCATGCATCACTGGGGTGGGAGATGGGAGAGCAGGTGCCACAGGGGGCCATGATCCTTCCTAACCCTTGTCATCCCATCCAGGGACTCCGGTCACAGTGCTCAATGGACCCATCCTAGCTCTGGACAGTGACCAGGGCAGCAACGCCGTGGTGACCTACCAGTTCCTAGAGACATCCCTGGATCTCTTCGTTATTGACAACAGGACAGGTGGGATGGCTCAGCAGGTCCCCAGCACAAGGCCACCAGGCAGCCGTGGGGTCTGTCACCGGGCTTTTCCCCTTCTCCAGGTGTCGTTTCAGTGAAGCCTGGTGCCATGATAGACCGAGAGGCTTTGATGGACCCTTGCCTGGAGTTCACACTGGTTGCTCGTGATGTCGGGGGGCTGAACAGCACCGCCAGCCTGGTGGTGACTGTCCTGGACGAGAATGACAACCGGCCCGTCTTCCAGCCAGCATCCGTCACAGCGCGGCTGCGGGAGAACAGCCCCCCAGGTCAGGAGGCGGGTGGGACTGGCTGGGGACACCTGGGAGGCTGTGGAGATCCAGTGCTGGCCAGAATGAGGTTGAAGGGGAAACTTGGGAATGAGAGCTTCCCACGCTACTTGATGGCTTTTGCCTTGGGGACAGGGGCTGGCTGATGCTGCCCTCCAACCCTCACTTGAGAGGACCATCTACCCCCTTTCCAGGCTTCTCCGTCCTCCAGGTGACAGCCACAGATGCTGACAGTGGCCTCAATCAGCAGCTGGATTACCGGATCGAGGGCGGTGGCCAGGACAGGTTCCTGATCGACACCGCCACAGGGGTGATCCGTGTGGCCAACATCAGCATCGACCGAGAGGAGCGGGATACCTACCGGCTGACGGTGGTGGCCGTGGACCAGGGCACGCCAGCGCTCTCGGGCACTGCCACCGTCAGCCTCTACATCGACGATGTCAACGACTGCCGGCCCGAGTTCATCAACCCCATCCAGACGGTCAGCGTCCCCGAGTCGGCCGCCCCTGGCACTGTGGTGGCTGAGGTGACTGCCATGGACCGGGACCTCCACCCCCGTCTGGAGTACTACCTGCTGGAGATCGTGGCCCGTGATGACACAGACGCGCTGGTACCTGACCAGCAAGGAGCCTTCACGGTGGATTTTAGGACAGGTAGGAAAGCGAGAAGGTCGGCACGGGCGGCACGGACCCCTCTCCTTGCTTCTGCTCTGCTGCTTCTTCTTCTTCTCCTCTGCCTAGAGGTAGGTGTCTGAGGCATGGGGAGATGATGCTCCACTCCTGCCTCCCCGCTTTCCTCTTCTGTCCTGTCCTCTCCTCCCCACCCACCCTGACTTAACTAACTCTTTTCTTCCCTTGCCGGCTCTCGGCCCACCAGGTTTGTCTCTGTGTCTGTGCTCATTTCTCTCTCCACACCATCCACCACCACCCCTCATCTCACCCATAGCCATCACAGGTGGCTCCATTGCGGGCCGGGGGCTGCTCAGCCTTGGCAGACCGGACGCAGGCACCCTCGCTGGGGGGGAGGTGCAGGGGGGCAACTCTGGGGTAAGTGGTGGGGTCCACCCTTGGGGAAGGAGGGCCAGGAGCTCCCTGTGTCTTTTTTTGGAAGCACAGAGCTGATCTGGGAAAGAAAAGGGCTTTTGTGTTGGAAAGGAGCCGGGAGAAGACTCCTAAAGACGCTGAGCTAAGATGGATGGGGTCACGGAGCAGCGGTGGTCCCCAAGCCCCTCTTGTCTGCACGAGCCTGAGACCCCCTGGCTGAGGCAGTGTGAGACCCCTGGTAGATGGACAGAGCGGAGCAGGCAGGAAGGCAGGGGATGGAGAGCAGGGAGAGGGAGAAATCCTCCAGGACCTACAGTTTTCCCCATTGAGCCTCTGGGGAGAGACAGGTGGCACCTGCAGCCGAGGCAGACTGGTCTGCTGAGGGTCCTCGGTGTTGGGGTGCGGGGCACAGGCACATCCTGTGACCCCCATCTTTTTGGGGTTCCTAGGAGCTGTGAAGATCAAAAACCCCCTCAACCGGGAACTGGTGGCCACCTACGAGGTCACCATCTCCGTCCATGACAACGCCAGCGAAGTCATCGACCGCTCGGTCAGCGTGCCCAACGGTAAGCGTGGGCTCCTGCCAGGCAGCGTGGGGCCAGGGCTGGCAGCTGCTGGGGGCTGCCACAGCACCAGCACAGATTCTGGGAAGCCACCAGCTCTCCCACCTCCCTCTCCATCCCAACCAGCAACGTTTCCAGTCCTGGACCAGCTCCCAGCAGGTTTCCTTTCTCCCATCCTTTCTCTTCCTCACTTGTCCTCTTCCTCTTCTCTTCCCCTTTGGTCTCCACCACAGCCAAGCTGACAGTCAACGTCTTGGATGTCAATGACAACACCCCTCGCTTCCGCCCCTTCGGGGTCACCTACTTCACCGAGAGGATCCTGGAGGGAGCCCCGCAGGGCACCACACTCATCTCCATCTCAGCGGTGGACCCGGACAAAGGTGCCAACGGGCAGATCACCTACGAGCTGCTGAATCTCTCCCTGGAAGGCTACGCCTGCCTCGAAGACCCATCGGCAGGTCGGTGGCCCGGGGAAGGGGGAGTCTGGGGCAGGTTGGTGGCCTGGGGCAGGTTTCTCACTTAAGGTCTGCTATCCTTTAGGGAAGGTCGTGGCCAACACAACGGTGGACTATGAAGAGGTGCAGTGGCTGAACTTCACCATCCGAGCTTCCGACAACGGCTCCCCCCGCAGATCCGCTGAGATCCCCGTGTACCTCCAGATAGTGGACATCAACGACAACAATCCCATTTTCACCCAGCCATCCTACCAGGTGAGATGAAACCCCCTCCCCCATCCCAGTCCATGTGGGGCTGGGCAGCATGTGCCCAGAAAGGATGGGCACAGAGCTGGGTGTTCTCCAGGGGCACCTTCTCTTCCCTCCACCTCTGCTTGAACCGTCTGAAGGAGACGGTCAACCCACCGATGTACTCTCTGTGAACACCTTGTTCTGGCTCCATGCCCACCCCTGGTGCCACCCACCCCCTTGGCTGCTGCTCACTAAACCAGCAAGTGATGCAGCAACTGGTCCTCTGTTTGCAGAAAGCTGTCTTTGAGGACGTGCCGTTGGGGACGGTCATCCTGAGCGTCAAGGCCACGGATGCAGATTCTGGGCGTTTCGCTCTCATCCAGTACAGCCTGGGGGACGGAGAGGGCAAGTTTGGGATAAATCCCAACACGGTAAGGAGCCAAGCAAGGCTGGAACAAAGGGGACAAAGGGAGGGGAGGCTGAGATGGTCCCACCTTGTCCCTTGCTCCCCCACTTCACCTTCTGCCCCTTCTTGAGTACCGGCCAGACAAGGTCCACCTGAAGGTCTCTGTATGTTGCAGGGGGACATCTACATCCTGTCAGCCCTGGACCGGGAGAAGAAGGATCACTACACACTGACAGCCGTGGCCAGGGATAACCCCGGGGACGTCTCCAGTAACCGTCGGGAGAACTCCGTGCAGGTAGGGCTCTCCTCCTCCCACCACCCCGCGCGTGGTGGTACCCAGCAAGAAGTTGCTAAACCTCCGTCTCTCCTCCCCAGCAGGCTTGCTGGTGGCTCCAGGGAGGGGTTAGGCAGAAGGAAGAACAGATGACCCCCCCGTGGCTGTGGGGTACACAGGGGGCTTTGTGTCATGGGGACAGCACGTCGGCGGGAGGGGATGGAGCAGGAGGGGCAGGGGAGGGTGACACTATTGTCTCCAACGTGAATGGGTGCCCCAGTCGTGGTGGCCCCCATTGTTGGAGGCAGGAATTCAGCCAGCAGAGCTAAACGAATAGCAGGAAGGGGCACTGTGCTCCTGCAGCAGAGCTGTGGGTCACAGCACGGGGACAGCCACCGAGGGGTCACCCAGCTGGCTGTGCTTTGTCGAAGGTGCTGATCACAGTCCTGGACATCAATGACTTCAGGCCACAGTTCAGCAAGAGCCAGTTCAGCACCAGCGCCTATGAGAATGAGCCAGCAGGGACGTCAGTGATCACCATGACCGCGACTGACCTGGACGAAGGGGACAATGGTGTAGTGACCTACAGCATTGAGGGGCCTGGAGCAGGTAGGTGCTGGTGATGGTCTGCTGCTCCACAGGGTAGAAGGGTACCATGAGGAGCCAACTGAACAGATGCAGGGACCAAGCTTACGTCCCAAATCCTGCAGCTGGTCTGGAGCGAGGCTGTGCATGCACCTCCCGGGAGCAATACCAAAACCAGTACTGAAAGCGTGGAGCTTTCACTCTTGCTCCACAGTTCCCAGTTCCTCCTGGTTTGATGTGTTTATGCCCTGGTCACACTCACCCTTCAGCCCAGGCTTGGCTTGTCTCCTCACCCAGCAGGACTTTCCACCCCAGAGGAAAGCCAGGAAGAGCTAGGAGGTCGTGGTGACCAGCAATAGAGCCCAAAATCCAGTGATTTCAGGAGTGATGGGAACCAAGCAATAAGCCAGTGTAAATACAGAGGGAAAGGGTAGAAACTTCATCTTCTGGAGAGCCACGAGCTCCTCTGAGCCCTGCGCTGTCCTGGATGGTGTAGCTGTCCTGGACAGGAGGGAAACACAGCCAGGGGTGGCATGGGAACAGGGCCCTTGTCCTTGCCTAGCAGCAGGGAGTTGGCAACAGGCAGGGACAGTCTGAAATGGCACCCCAAGAGCATCTGCACCCCTGGCCTCATGCGGCCAGCTCTGATCCATCACCCCATCACGGATTTCCCACCGGTGAGGGGAGTGCTTCACCTGGCTTCTACTTGTAGGAAATATTTCTGAATCCATTTCTAAACCCCTTTCTAATGTCAATTCATCCGGTGACAAGTGTCCTGAGCGAGGGACATGGGTTTTCTCTGCCCCCAGAGGCTTTCAAGATCAATAAAGTATCTGGGCTCGTCACATCCCGGCGTCGCTTGCAGTCCTATGAGAGGTTCAACCTGACTGTGGTGGCCACGGACAAGGGCCACCCCCCTCTCTGGGGGACCACCATGCTCCACGTGGAGGTCATCGACATCAATGACAACCGCCCCGTCTTCATCCGCCCGCCCAACGGCACCATCCTGCACATCAAGGAGGTAGAGATGGAGCAGGGGTCGTGGCACACCAAGACCATGTCCAGGAGTCCTTGCTGCCTACCGGTGGCAAAATTCAATCCCCATCTCTACCGGGGATGAAACGTGACCTTGACTTAATGCATGACAAGAAGGTTCAGGTCAAGGGGCCGGATGGTCAGCAGCAGCCCCTCTCCATACGTGAGGGGCTGCTGGGGTGGCTTTGGGGAACAGAAACCGCGGCAAAATAAGGAAACAGCTCGGCTGCGTGCCGAGCCTGGTTGTAAACAAGAGCTGAACCACTGACATTTGAGATGAGCCCCTTTCTGGGAAGTGGGACGTCGCTCACGCAGCCCCCACGTGAAGCAACCACCCCAACAAGGGGAAATGTGGCTCTGTTGACATCTCCCAGTTGGGTTTTGGGCAGCCTGCTGACCCCACACAAGGGGGTTTGGAGGGGCAGGGGGAGCAGGAGGCCTCCTGCAGTGCAGCTCGCTGAGGGGCTGCCCGTGTGTAAGCAGGAGATCCCCCTGCGGTCCAACGTCTACGAGGTCTACGCCATGGACAAGGACGAGGGCCTCAACGGAGCGGTGCTCTACAACCTGCTGAAAACCGGAGCGGGCAACAAAGACTGGGAGTACTTCAGCATCGACGCGGTCAGCGGCCTGATCCAGACGGCCATGCGGCTGGACCGGGAGAAGCAGGCGGTCTACAACGTGAGCCACGCGGCAGTGTGCCCACGGCGGTGGCCCGGGTGGTCCCTGAGACTGAGGGTCTGGTGAAGGGATTGGCATAGGGATGCTAATGATGGGGTGGGGATGGGATCTGCTACTGCGGAGGTGAAGCTGGGTGGCTGCCAAGTGCCATCGGAGATGGGTGGGTCAACTCTCGATGCCCTGTTAAATCCCATCCCCCCACCACTGAATCCTCCCCTCTTCCCCCACCCCAGTGGTGCCTCCTGGGCTGCTTGGCTTTGCCCAGGACAGCTCTTCTACCTTCCTCCCCAGCTGATCATCGTGGCCTGTGACCAGGGACAACCAGCCTATGAGACCATGCAGCCCCTCCAGGTCGCACTCGATGACATCGATGACAACGAGCCCATCTTCCTCAGGCCACCCGTAAGGCAATAGGATGGAGGGGACCTGGCCTGGGGGAGGGAGGGGATGGGGATGCTGGTGAGCACGTGTGATGGAGCTGAGCATCACCGCAGCAGGGAGCAGGATGGGACTTGTCCACTTGTAGCCTTTCAAAGCAAAGCCACCCCAGTGCTTACCACCCTTCCTTCTCCCGGCGTCTCCATCAGAAGGACAGTCCCCAGTACCAGACACTCTCTGTCCCCGAGCACTCTCAACCAGGCACCGTGGTGGGGAACATCACCGGGGCGGTGGACGCAGATGAGGGCCCCAACGCCATCGTGTACTACTTCATAGCAGGTGGGTGCCAAGCTGGGAGGGGATGGGAAACTCCATGTCCCCCCTCCCCTGCACAATCCTCGCCGAGGGTTTGCGTCGCTCCCGTCATCTCCTCGCTGCCTTTCTGCTCTGGCCAAGGGGCCAGGTGGCATTTTGGCAACACCAAACCCATAGGGGACTCCTGGGTCTCATTCTGCACCCAGCTGGGAACCGGGAGAGCAACTTCCAGCTGAGCCGGGAGGGCAAGCTGCAGGTCCTGCGAGACCTGGACCGGGAGAAGGAGCCTTACTACTCCATCATCGTCAAGGCATCCAGCCAGAGGAACTGGTCCCCTCCCCGGGGCCAGCGGGCGGGCAGAGCCCACCTCTGGGACCTCAGCGAGGACCTGACCCTTCAGGAGGTGCGGATCTTCCTGGATGACATCAATGATCAGTCTCCCCAGTTCACCAAGTCGGAGTACACGGCGGGTAAGAGGTGCTGGGGCTGCCTGGAGCTGGAGATGCTCTCAGGAGGGTCCAGCTGGGTGGAGGGGTTGTGAGAGCCGGCCCAGCCCCAGGTCTCTGTCCCGTTTCTCTCTCAAAGGGGTTGCCACCGATGCCAAGGTGGGGTCGGAGCTGATTCGGGTGGTCGCGGTGGACGCTGACGTGGGCAATAACAGCCTAGTCTTGTACCACATCTTGGGCATCCGCTACATCAAGCAGCACTCCAATGACTCTGAGGAGGTGGCCAACATCTTCAGCATCGGTGTGTACCCTCCACACCACAGGGGCCATGGCCAGAGACATCCCTGTGACCAAAGACTGGCCAGGGTCACTAATCCCGGGCTTGTGACCGTCCTTCCCCCAGGAACCCTTGATGGGATCCTGCGAACATTTGACCTCTTCACGGCCTACAACCCCGGCTACTTCGTGGTGGACATCATGGCCTCTGACCTGGTGGGCCACAACGACACAGCCATCGTGGGGATTTACATCCTACGGGATGACCAGAGGGTCAAAATCATCATCAATGAGATCCCAGATAAGGTCAGGCAGTTCGAGGAGGAGTTCATCAGCCTGCTCTCCAACATCACAGGCGCCATCGTCAACACGGATGATGTTCAGGTAACCATCCACCCTTCCGTGTGCTGCTTGGGAGGTCTCCTTTGAGGGACCCCCCTCTCTGTATATACCATAGACACCCCTGAGCTCTGAAGGTGATGGAAACACCCCAGGCTGGAGTGTATCCATGAGGTCCAGACGGACCCCCTGCCAGACTTGAGGGTGCCCACTGCCAGGCATGTGGGCACCTCAGGGCACGCTCAGGAGATGCCCTGGGAAGAGACATCTCTTCCACTTGCAGATCTTGCTGTGTCTCCTCAGTTCCACGTTGACAAGAAAGGTCGGGTGAACTTTGCACAGACAGAGCTGTTGATCCACGTGGTGAACAGGGAGACCAACCGCATCCTGGACGTGGAGCGGTACGTCACCTGGCCCCTCGAGTCCCCCGGGACCCTCCTCGACATCAAGATGCCCAAGCACCCTTTCTCTCCACAGGGTGATTCAGATGATAGATGAGAACAAGGAACAGCTGAGGAACCTCTTCAGGAACTACAATGTGCTGGATGTCCAGCCTGCCATCACCGCCCGGGCCCCAGATGACCTCTCAGCTCTGCAGGTAAGAGCCCATCTGGGCCTGGAGATGGCTGCTGTTTGCAGGTGGGGTGCCCACTGCCAGTTCCTGGCTCCATGCTGGAAGTTGCCATGACCCCTCTGTCTCTCCCAGATGGCAATCATCGTGCTGGCTGTCCTGCTCTTCCTGGCTGCCATGCTCTTCATCCTCATGAACTGGTACTACCGGACAGTGTGAGTACCGCTCAGGCTCTGCCTCGTTGGCCGCCATGTCCCCACAGGCCGGAGGGACCCCCCCGGGGCTCAGCCTGAGCTCAGAAATTGCCCCTCTCCTCCCAAATAGAACCAGTCTAGTGCTGATAACTCCACCCACCGAGGTCCTTAGCGGTGCAGGAGGTGGGTCCCCATCTCCTCCCAAGCCTCTTCCCGGCTCTCTCCCATGATTTGCTCTTTCTTTCCGCAGACACAAAAGGAAACTCAAAGCCATCGTGGCCGGCTCCACTGGTGAGTGGTGTGTGGGGTGTCCAGCTGCCCAAGGGGGCACAGACACCACCGTGGGGTACAGGGGGGTGCAGGGTGGGGTTGGGGGGGGGTTAGCGGGCTGTAAACCAGAAGTGATCCCGCCCAGCAAGGTGCAATGGCGGGAGGCTTTTGTCCACCCAGTCCCCATGTTATCCCCACCTGTGTTCCCAGCATGGTTCTCACGTCACTTTTGGGTCACTGAGTTCCCCCCGCTCCCCGTGCCCACAGTCACTGCTCAGCCCATCCAATGTGCCGGCCTGTAACCCCCTCCCTCCCCTGCCTCTTGCAGGTAACAGGGGCTTCATGGACATCATGGACATGCCAAACACCAACAAGTATTCCTTCGACGGGTGAGTTCTGCCCTGCCCNCCTGCCTTGCTACCTTGAGGGAGGTGGAGACACGACCCCACCCCTGCCCTCCCCAACTTTGTGGAGGGCTGCAGCCTGTCCTTGGCACACATGCTTGGCCCTGAGGCCTTTCAGAGCCAAAAGACCTTGTGCTTTCTCCCGTGACTCCATCACTGCCAGGTTTGGGGTAAGCAAAGGTGATGGGCACCAACACACATCTGGATCGAGTGCAGCTGGATTCCTGCCTGCACAGGGCAGGAGGAGGCGGTGCAACCTCAGCAGCTGGGTGCTGGACAGGAGTAGGACGGCTGCTGGGTTTTCAGAGGCTCTTTGCTGGCACTGAGGGCTGCTCCTCTCCCCAAAGCAGGGCCAACCCGGTGTGGCTGGACCCCTTCTGCAGGAACATGGAGCTGGCGGCGCAGGCGGAGCATGAGGATGACCTGCCAGAGAACCTGAGCGAGATCACCGACCTCTGGAACAGCCCTGCCCGCACCCACGTGAGCCGTGACCCCTGCTGAGATACCTCCTGCCTGTACCTGATGTCCACCTCCTCAGCACCTCCTCTCTCTCTCCTTCCACAGGGGACCTTCGGGAGAGAACCCTCCGCGGCCAAGCCAGAGGACGACCGCTACCTGCGGGCAGCCATCCAGGAGTACGACAACATTGCCAAGCTGGGGCAGATCATGCGGGAGGGACCCATCAAGGTGAGCCACCAGTCCAGGTCTTCTCCTACCTCTCCGGCTTCCAGGTTGGCGGCCGAAGCACCGGAGGGTGACGTTGCTCCAAGACGAGCTGGGGTGAGGCCAAACCTCCCTCCTCCCAAACCACGTCCCTCGGGTAACCCCGCATCTCTCGCCCTCCCCCGCCCAGGGCTCTCTCTTGAAGGTGGTCCTGGACGATTACATGCGCTTGAAAAAGCTCTTTGCCCAGCGGATGGTGCATAAGGCCACCTCCAGTCAGGGGGACCGCTCCTCGGTCTCGGAGGTAGACGGGGTGTGCGTGGGCATGGGGAGGTGCTTGCCGTGCCCTCTGGGATGCAGTGTGATTTCCCGGCTGTGGCCATAGTCCCTGTTGCCTGGTGGTCTCTCCCTTGGTTCCCTGCTTGGCCAGAGTGAAGGAGATGCTGCGTTCCCACCCTGTCCCATGGTCTCTCCCACCCTCTCTGCGGGGTGTCCATCATCTCCCTGCTCTGCCAAGAAGCTGTGGGCCCCTGTGCACACATGGGGAGAGAGTCTCTTCACTCTGCTGCCCTCAGCTTAGTGAGACAGCATGTTTTTGGAGGCAGAAAGGATGAGCTGGAGGGGTTTGGAGCAGGAGGACTGGTTTGGGGAGAAGCAGCTCCTCCTGCAGCCTTCCCCCTCTTCATGGCGAGGGAAAAACGTGGGGCAAAGTGAGCGGTGGGCTGGCAGACACCTTCCAGCCTTTCTGTCCCCATCCCTCCTTGCCCTTATCTCCCTCCACCTCATCCAGCCTTCCCTCTACTCCTTTCCTTGTCAACCTCCTCCCCACCACCCTCATAGCCCTTCTCCCAACCTGGATGGTCTGAACTCTGCCTTGGCTGCTGTGGGGGCTGCTGCCAGACCCCACCCACGCATCTGGCAGCCAGTGCCAGAGCCAGGTCACCCACCTGGCAAACAAGCACTGGGGCTGGAGAGCATCATCATGCTGGTGATCCTCATCACCATGCCCTGAAGTCACTTCAGGCTCCCCTCAGGGTCCCCTCTGCTCACGGTGGTGATCCCCCCTGCTCTGTGGACTTTTTGCAGCTGATCCAGAAGGAGCTGGAGGAGGAAGAGGAGGAGCGCAGCCCCAGCCAGGGCAGCCTCCGCTTCCGACACAAACAGCCGGTGGAGCTGAAAGGCCCCGATGGCATCCACGTGGTGCACGGCAGCACGGGCACCCTGCTCGCCTCCGACCTCAACAGCCTGCCCGAGGATGACCAGAAGGTGCTGGGTCGCTCGCTGGAGACTCTGACCGCCGACTGCGGGGGCTACAGCGACCACAACGCCCGCACCGAGTCGGCCAAGTCCACCCCCTTGCACAAGATGCGGGAGGTGATCATGGAGAGCCCACTGGAGATCACCGAGCTATGACACGCGGCAGTGGTGGTGCTGCTCCTCTAGGCAAGCCGGGGCCGGCGGGGACCAAGCACGGATTCAGGGGGAGGGACATGGTGGGGGCCAGGGGGTACCCCGAGACCGGGCGGTTCAGCACCCCCCCTCCCCCTGCAGAAGGAGTCCCGGCCAACCAGTGCGGTTCGCTCCAGCAGCCACGGAGAGCTTGGCCCCGGGAAAGGGCTCTCAGGACCGGTTTGCTTTTACTCACCTGTCATTTATCCATGAAAGCATTCAATTTTTTTTAATTATTATTATTTTTTTTATTATTAAAAAAAACACAACAAAAAATGAAGGTGGGTTTTTTTAAAAAAAAAAATTAAAAAAAAGACAAGAAGAAGAAGAGTGAAACGAATCCAATGAGTCCAGGCTGGACAGGGGTGAAGACATGGTGCGGTGACGAAGGTGAGGAAGATGTCCCACCATAGCACC
>VXBZ01000574.1:0-20337 GCA_013399135.1 Heliornis fulica
TCTCCAATAGAAAGTCCCTGGGTTCGGCCGGGCGGCCAATGAGCGGGGTGGCAGAGGAGGCGCGAGACGCCAGGTTACAAAACAAACGGGCGTTTCTCAGTCTTCACCCGCGAGCGCGGCGCCAGACCCTACCTCCTGCGCCGCTGAGTGGCAGCCGGCTCGGACCAATCACGGGGAGACTGGGCTCCGCGGCGGCTCTCCAGCCAATGGGAGGTGAGCCACGGAGGGGCGGGCGGCGGGGTGCTGTCCAGACCCGGTCCTGAAGTNCCTGAAGTGTCGGCCGGCGGCGCACGCGGCGAGGAGTGGGGTTGGTTGTTTGCGGCCGTCTGAGGAGAGGCGGTATCCATCGAGGTACAGCGCGGGGAGCGGGGACGGCCCTCCCGGCTGCCTCACCACCACCGCGGCCGGCGGGGAGCCCAGATGCTCGTGGAAGGAGCGGCAGGTGTCCCTTGCCTCAGCGGCCCGGGCGCCGGCTGCGACGCGACCGCTCACGGCTGCTAGCGCTGCACGGGCGGGGCGCGAGAGCCCCGGCAGCCAGCCGGAGACGGGCCGTGGGAGAGAGGCGCAGCGACGGCGGGGCCAGAGCGAATACAGCGTCCCCCGCCGTCTGCCGAGGAGGAACGAGCAACTTTCAGGGGACGGGGCAGGAGGATGCTCGGGCCGCAGCGCCAAGGCCGGCACCCCGGTCTCCCTTCTCAGGCAATAGGCCGCCGCCGGTCGGCTCCTACGCATCGCCGGTGGGAGAAGCGGTTGTGGGGGCGGAGGGGGGAAGTAACCTCCAGCCGGAGGCGATGGAAAGGAGCCCGCCGTTTTGTCTGGTTTCTTGCAAGCGAGGTGTAAAGCGCTTTCTCCTCCCTTTGCTTTTCCTCCCGTCTCCGTGAAAGCCGCAGATGAGAGAGACTGGCTGAGTTTCGGGAACCCTCCGAATTACACATGTGTAGATAGCTACACGACATACAAGACGTAACAAATGAAGAATTGTTCTGAAAATATTTTGGAAGTCTTGCAGAAAGGAACAAGTCATCATTTTTAAGGCAGCACAAAAAATGCCAGCACATGCTCAAAACCTGTCCTTAAAGTTTACGGAAATTAAATGAGCAATTCTGACAAAATAAGTAATTTAAACCCTTCACTAAAGCTGGACTGTAATCCAACCTGAACTGCTTTTCTGTTAATTATGATAAGTGACAGTTCTGTACTTTGACAAGACATACTTTTGATTGTAGTCTTATTCCAGGAAGCATTATAGGAAACATACAAGTGTCTGCAGCTTAGCAATTAGAACCTGTGAAAGAGGTTCCCTGGCAGGTGTAGAATGAAACACCTGTCGGTACATCAGCCGGCACTGGTGTGGCTTCCAAGTCTTTGCCACATCAGTGCATTTGAAAAAGTTGATCTGCATGGTTAAAAACACCAGCTGATGTTTTCCTCCCAGAACCCAGTAACATGGACATTACACCACTACCATCATCCCTCATTCTGTTCCAGAGGCATAACCAGAAATGCCAGTTCTCACCACTCTCTTCAGGCTGAAGTGGTTTTGAAATGAGCTAGCAACATGGAAACTGCTTCACAGGAGGGGTCAGCATTACTCCTCTTCGTCATACAGCAGAAATCTTTACAAAATATTAGAAGAATAAAACCATGTTTCAAACTTCACTAATAAACCACTGCAGTGGAGCAAAGTGTCTAAAGGTGTTTATGCTGTGTATGCTGAAGTTGGTTTTCTCTCAATTTTTCAAAATGAGAAAAATTCACAATTTGAAGTCTCTGGTTTATTTGATGAACTGTGTTCAGTTTGTGAACTGAAAATTTAGGATTAAAATCACTGGAACTGCCAGATATGACGTCATATTTCTGATTAATGTAGCTATGTGAAGTTGACAGTTCCCATCTAGCACTAATGTAAATGTGACAGAACTTTGTAATTGGCCCAAGGAGCTGGAGCTCACACAGAGAATGGCCAGAAGCCTCCTTACTTTCAGACCAAAAGTACAGCAGGGACTGTTCAGGAAATGCACTTCAGAATAGAGTGGAAAGTAATACCCTAAAATATCATCAGGATACAATGCTGAAAACCAGACACAAAAGGTAAACATTTGGTCAGAAACAGCAAAGATTCTTCTGTGTTATTCCAATATCCATCACGGTGATACTCCTAATGCTAAGCAAAGCAAAGGAATTTAATCTCCAAGCAGGATTCATAAATAGTCAACATTTTTTTCTCTCGCTGAATTGATAAAATAGCAAGTTGTCCAGCTTTGTCTACAATGTCAGCATAGATCTATTGCATCATCCCACCTCACAATCATTTTTCTAGGTTGTATTAATTCAAGAGTTAACGAACATCCTCAAGCTGAGCAGTGCAGTAGTTTTTTGATTCACCCTTTTCCAGACAGTATAGATTTCACGGGTGACGGTGAATAGTTGGTTGTGGTGAGTTTGCAACGTGGCTTCTTTAAGAAGCAGCTAGAAAGTTTAAGGGTCCAGCAAAGCAAATCCCAGCTGCTCTCCCAAGGCCAAACTCCCAAACCCTGTTACTGACAAGGCTGGCCGGGCCAATCAGCGCCTGTCACAGGCCTCTGAGAATCACATTTTAGAGAGAGAAAAATGCAAACAGCCACATTTTGCTACCAGAGAAGAGAGTGAGAAGATGTAAGAAACTTTGCAGACACCAAGTTCAGTGAAGGGGGGAGGAGGAGGTCCTCAGAGAAGATTCCCTGAGGCCTGTGGAGAATACCATGTTGAAATGGGTGTCCCCCCACAGCCCATAGAGGATGAAGATACCCCACTTGCAGCCTGTGGAGAGGCACCTGGGCTGGCCAGGAGCCCACCACGGAGCAGGTGGAGGAATAGGGAAGAATCTGTGACCTACATTGGAGCAAGTCCCTGGCAGCACCTGCAGCCCACGGACAAAGATAAGAGACAGCCATGCTGTCAATTTGCTTGCACACTTTCTTTTTTTTTTCGTCTGATCAACAAGACTTTGGGCTTCTCTCTGAAAAGCTAATATTCATATCCTCTAGAAGCTGTCTGCATTCCATTTGGTCAGTCTACATCTAGAGTTTCTCTTGAAAGACAGGCAAAATCTGATAGGGATAATGCTTATTTTAATCATTATTTATTTATGATTTCTTTATAGCATCAACAGTCAGTGGTTAGGGAGAGGAAGTGGTACCTGAGGAAGGGTTATTTAGTTGACAAAACATTGTGGCTCTCATTAATTAAGCAAACAGTGGAAGATGTAGAGAGAATTTAAAGAGAGAAACTTCCAGTACTACAAGCTGTGAAACATAGCTCCAGAAACACTTGTTCTGTTAGGTTCTATAATATACATAAAATTTAAGTACATTTTGTATAATCTAGAGGTTAGTGAAGAAGTAGTCAAAATATGATTGCAGAGTTCCAACAGAAACAAAAAAGCCCCACAGGAAAGAAGGTATGGAGAAGGCAAGCTGGTAGTGTCTTCTAACAGAAGTTAGAGACAGATTCTATCCCAACTTGCAATACTGCTAAACATTCTTGATCACAGTTAAAATAGTACTTTGGAAAGTAAGACTTATTTACATGGCTCAATGCAAAAATGTTGTGACAAAAACCCCATGCAGCTGCCACCTAGCCTTGAAGAAATATCTGGTTCAGTAACAGGCATCTCTTGAAGTAGCAAGTCCTTCACTCTTATTGTTTGCCCCCTCCCACCTGATAGTGGCAGCATGGCTTCTCAGGGTGTAGGGTCCCTCTCCAGAAGATAGCACATATCATTGCAGGTAGAGCACTGTTACAGGCCTTTGCTGAAACCAGAGGATCAGATGTACCTTGTCTGAAGTCTGTGTACCTCCATTTTACGTTACCCCTTTACCATACTCCAGCACCTGGAACGAAAGAGTTGGGGGCTTGTTTGTTTTGGATGAGAAATCTTGTGTGGTGGAGGTGAGTTTCTGTTGTTTTAAATGATGTGGGTTTGGTTGAAGCTCATTTCTAAAAAAAAAACAAAAAAAAAAAACCAATTGGATAACATTTACTTACCGGATGCCAGCAAAAATGCATTGGTTTGAACAAATACTGTAACTACTAATTTAGTTAAATCTGTCCAACTGTGAAAATATATTGGCGTGAACAAAAATATATAGACATGAAACGCATTGCTTTTTTTTGTTTGAAAAAAATTGGCTTCAGTAAAGAGCAATTGAAGTTTGAAAATATGCTCCTAAGAAGAAATGTGTTCATTTCCATAAAACATATTGGTGTGTAAATATACAGTATGTATCAGTTCCAGAGCAATATTATGAATTCAGTGAAATTTTGTTCCATGTTAGTTAGTAAGATGAACCAAGTAAAAGGAATTGCATGCTGCTATTACTACATATAAATTACGTGTGGGATGAAGTCCCATTTATAAAGCAATTATCAGTGTGAGATATTTTACTGGCTTTTGGAGCACAAAAAAGTCTATGAAACAACACTGTCAATGCAACACCAATGCAGAGTGAATTGAGGTCAAACCAAACCGATAGCATTCTTTCTGAAAAGAACCTAATGTACACTTTGAGTTGGTGACAGTAAATTGCAGAAGAGAATTACCAATGGTGAGTGGAAGCCGAATAGCTTATTCATAACATGACCTCTCTTCCATGTCATTTGTGGTACAGAAGAAATCGTAACATGAGTCTCCATACATCCCAGTTAGGTCCTCCTAAGTGTTTGATAATTAGAAGAAGTGCCTGCTTTTCTGTGTCTTCCTACCATCTAATGAGGACCACCTACTTTAAGAAATCTTGAAGTTGCTTACCCCAAATCACAAAATTATAGATCTACATAGCTTTATCATCTCTTATAACTTCATTTGCTTATGATTTGGGTATTTATAATGTACATTACATTTTGCCATAAAAATATATGAATATATGGAATTGGAGACTGATTGTGTTTTATATATATGCTTCGACTAACATGTTTACATATAGCTTAGGGTACATCCTTGAAGTATATATCCAATTATGTATTTTTTGGTTATTTCTGATGCTTTGTAGTTTTTAATTTCTTAGTGTTTTAATACCTATGCACAGATCATTGATGCGTTGAAAAAATCTTCTCTTGCACCCACCTGAAGTGACAAATATATTAAAAATTCAGTAAGAAAGAAGTCATTCATTATGTAGAACATAACGTCATCCAACTGACTTTATATCTCATTGCCTTCAAAATTTCCATGTGTTCTGCTTGTACTCAACATTCTCCTAAGAGTTGGATGATCAAGCAGTGAAATACAGCCATTCAACCAGACTTCATCAATATCCCCCTGTCTGGCAATGAGAATGAGTTTGCAATTATGTCAGATGGTGTCATGTGAGATGCCACAATTAGGAACAGAAAGAGTGGGGGCTCTGCTCGGCTTGTTTCTAAAGAGTTCTAATGCCATGGTTGTCTTTACTGAAGACCTGCTTGATTATGTCATGGCATGCCCCAGAGGAACACCACTCATCACCATTTTAGGAGCAGCAGATGATGATTTCTGAAATTAAGAAGTGTAAGATAAATCTGAAAACACAGTAGAGCTTCAGAGAGGCACTGAGAATCCTTGAGCATAGGAACTGGACCAAGGAGCCCCAGGATAGGGAGCATGAGACACCTGGAAAAGAGGTGAAAGAGGGAAATGGTGTGGTGATGAAAAAACAGAAAAGAAAGTCTGGAAATAAAAAAATTATACAGCAGAAAAAAAAAAAAGAAAAAAATAACCATCGTAAATCATGGAAAATTAAAATCAAGACTTAAGTAGTACAACTGATGCACCATGAGCTGAGAAGTCAGAGGAATGGAAAAGGGGATGATAAAAGTAGCTACTGGTGGATGAGCCAGGACTAGGAGAGTAACAAAACTTCAGACTTTAGACAGAAGAAACGTCTGTGCACCAATTGCTTCATAGCAATTAAGAAACTCAATGTATCTCACTTTCATAATGCATCTGCTTTTAGTAAATATCTGAGATTTATGATATAGATGAGGTTACTCTCTTCTGTAGTGTGAAGTAATTTACTATACTACTCTTTAATGGGGAATTCCTGTGAAAAACTGTAAGACTCTTAAGATTTCTAGTGATCTGTATGGCTATCAAGATAACATTTTTTTTTCTCTCATTCACTTTCATAAATTTTAGGGAAATAAATGTATGTGCATACAGTATGTAAGGATCTGACAGCTTGGAGATGTTTACAATGAAAGAAATTGTTAGACTCTTCATATTACTTTTGTATTTTTATGTGATGAAATGCAACTACATGGTAGCTATTCTTTCATTTTCTTTCTGCACCTTTTCTCTCTGTTGGCCTGTTCCACCTCTCTTTTGCATGACACAGAGCCTTGGAGTGTAGGATTCAGCCCAAGGAGTAGCTCTAGAGATGATTCATGGGTTTGAGGAGAAGGAAGACATTGATAGATAGAATCTCTGATTCACTAGCTGGAAAAAAAGATTAAAATTGGAAAGGCATAACCAGTATATGAGAGAATGGAAAGAAGAGAAAAAGACAGTCTTAGGGTAACTGAATGATGTCTTTGAGAACATTATGCCAAAGAGTTCCTCTGTGATGTTAGTAAGTCACTTAAGCCAAGTATTTTCACAGTTGTAATAAATTTATATTAATGCTCATTTTCTCAGCTTCCAACTTCAATACCGAAGAAGTCATATCTGCAGAAATGTGAAGTACTGCAGACATCCTAAAGCCAGTGTGAACTGGACTAGAAACATGCCGAGCTGTATAATGAAAATCGGCCACTTGGAATTAGTGGTTACCTTTGACATTAATCTTAATTAAATATTTCATTATAATGTATCTGCAGAACAAGGACAAATTAAGGTTGTGTAGGCAATTCTGAATCCTGTCATTTCTTAAGTCTTTGAATTTTTAATTGTAGTGAAGTTACATATCTGTTTGGTAATTTACTAGACTTCAGTCATTTGCTTTTCTTTTTTTACTAGTTTATTAGCTTTGATTTAGTTACTCTTTCGAAATATTTGCCCAACATTTTAAAATCTGTAATATCTCAGAAATATAATCATCACAAATAAAGTCAGTGAAAGTTTCATGATATTTTTCCCCCGAAGAGTGTGAATCTCTGTGTTAAGCCAATAAATCACAAATGAACACAAACATTATGATTACTAAGATAAATAATGACTTACATTGCTACATTTTACTGGCCCAAAATATGAAACTGACCTCACCTGTCTTTGGAAGAAAAATAGTCAAAGTATATTAGGAAAGAAAATGAAACTGAAGGACTTTTGCAAAATATAGAGACTTGTCAGTCTGTGTTGAACTGTACTTTTTGTTTCAGAGTAGGTAAGAAGTGTTTGTTACTGTAATTGCTACATTATTTTGCAAGTAAAACTTGTGATTGTTTTTGCACAGAACTCATTTGTAATCATATTGAAATGTACATGAATCACAGAAATCTATGGAGTACAAACATTTATAAGTTTGCCAAATTTCTTTTTATGAAATCTACAAGAAGTGAAATTATGATTCTAGACCTGACGTATGACAATCCCTATTGATATGTTGTTTAATGAACAAGTGAAGTGAACATGGCATATTTTTTAATGCTCCTCTTTTACATAACGAAGCAGTGAAGTGTTTCATTATATCATTTGCCATTATGATATAGGGCAGTCAAGTCAGGCAGTTTTCTGCTAGGGGGGAAATAGAAGTAAAAATAAAAGAAAATATATGTTGCAGTATCTGTGGCCATTAGGAGGAGCATTATTTGTTTTCTCAGAGCAAAAAATATAATGCAGGAGATTTAATGGGTTAGCAGTGCTAGTGCAGTGATATACAAGAGTTATAAAGGAAAATAGTTGTGACAGAGGAGTACAATAAACTATTAAAAGGTTTTGAAGGTGCTTGTACTTGCTAAAGCAAATCTGAGTTCTCTGATAATCACAGAAGTGGTTTGTAGCAAGTGTGTTTTGTTGCCATTAATAAACTTCAGTTGTTGGATGATAGTACTAACAACACTTCAAAATAGTGATAGGAAAAGCAAGATTTTTGCTTCTAACAGGTCTGTTATTTCAGTTATCTGACTTTTTATTAATATCAGCACTGTGTTGTAGCCTATTGTCAGTAATTTTTTAAGTGACAGGCAGTAAGAGTAAAATGAGTTGGACTGAAAATCAGCCCTTGCTAGAGGCTGTGTATGGAAATAGTGTTAAGTAGGGACAGGTACAAAATGCCATTTTAAAAATTGGTTTACTGTGTTTCAGTTGTATGAAATGTTTCCCTTAGAACAGAGATTATTTTTCTTTTCACAAATTGATTAGATTATGCTATGTCTCATTTTTTAAGATCAAATTAATTTTAAAGTACCAAACTCTGGAAAGTCATTCAATACAACTATACTGTGTGTACCCTTCATTTTTCCTGTGAAAGTATAAAGACTGTAGTTAACAAATGGTATCTGATCATCAGGCTATCCACTGGAGGCTGATTTCTTGCCTACAGCAGCACTCAATTTGATTTGTTTCTATATTTATAGCTTTTGCATTTTACAGAGGGCAAAATAGGTTAATTAAATAATTACAATATTTCACTTTAGCAGTATACAATAACTATTTATTATATAAAAGTTACGTTGAGAGGAAAAAACTGAGAAACATTATTTATGTTAAGTTCATACATTCAGGCACCTGAATGACACCATTACGTGAGGAATATGGAAGGTAAGAATGGATACTTTTCCTATATTCATGTTCCAGGGTATGTCTTAACATATAAAAATGCTTAACCCTATCAAAACTATCACTATAGCATTCTGAAACACATGCTTATCATTTCTCAAAAAAAACCCAAAACACTTGATTTTTATTCTATTTAGTGACTTTATTATTGAATTCTCTCAGTTTAATGATTGAAAGTATAATGGGGTTGTGGTGTTTTTCGAGAAATACAGAGAGAAAAGAAAAATCATTAGATTTAACATTAGATTTGCAAAGAATTTTGTGGACCTAGAATGAAATTTTCCTCCCTCATTGACAACTGAACATTTTGAACTTCAGTAACGTTCAGAAGGTTACTTGTACTAAATGAAATTGCTTTCAAAAACCTGTATTTTCTATAGTTTTGATTTTTTCAGACTATGGACTCTGCAAATGAGTTAAATTCTCTGCTATTTTCAACACAGGAAAATCAAGAACTATCACATCCTAGATTTTCCAAAGATCAGTTCAAACTCATTTTGATCTCAGTAGGAAAACAAGCATTTTGCTACTTCTCCTGGTGAAAGTAGCCCAAGCTTTTCCCCTTTTCTAAATGTGCCTCTTGGGTCATCACTACCTGGCAAGACCTGAGTTGTCACAACCAAATTGTGACTAAGTTCTACTTGAGGCCCTTTTTGGAGAAAACTATCATTTCTCCAGAAGCAGACCATATTGGAAAGTTTATTAAAATTCTGCAAACTGGCAAGGAGTATTGAGGGTAGTATGCAGGAACACTAGGGACAGCATAAAATCATTTTAACAAATATAATTTAGAGGAAACAAACAATATATGTATGGACTAAATAGCTTAATGGGGGAAATTTAGGGCTAAGTATTATTTTTTTATAAGAAAAGCACATGCTCCCTCACACTGTCTTCCTCCTCAGCATCTTACTGAAGAGAATGGTACAGCCTTGGTGTAATGTGGTATGGAAATTTTGATACTGTGGCACCAAGTAGCTTAACCACTTTTTCTTTAGTTTTTAGAAAAGGCCTCTTTCAGCGACAGTGGGAACTTTATGTTCCTCTGCTTTGGAATCTCATTTGTTTCCTGAAAACAGTATCAGACTGGAGCTGTACTCAAGTGGTGATTCTTTTTCCCCCTCACTTAGTGTAGAAGAACTCACTGTTACAGAAAATGTGTTATCCCTCACAGAAGAGTTTAAGACTATCATGCTGCTGAGCTAGGAATTTGGCAAAACTTGTTAAGGTTTGTATGTATTCTGTTTATGCTTCCAAATTCACTCGTTCTCATATACTTAATCTTCCCTCCCCACTTAACCTATAGTGGACCACTAACAAGCCTTTAAGTTATTTATGCTGTTGTAATGTATATTTCATGAAGAAACCTCTATGATAATCCCAGCAAGATAAGATAAATTTACAAGAATCAAAATTATTAGAATAGGATTATGGATAAGGAGATGATTTCAGTTATAGCTTGGGTTTATTCAAAATACAGTTCCTACTTGCCTAAAACTTCATTAACAGAACTATACAGAGTCAAAAGTAGTCAAGCTTATGTAAGGATATGGGTGATATAGGCTTTTATCCCAATCCAGTGTGTCTTTTCTATAAAATTCATTAAAATCCATATCAAATCTGTTAGCTTCATTAAATTCACAATATAACAAAATTTACTTGGATTGTAATTTTTAGAATAATTTTTATAAGCCAAGACAGGTAATGGGTTTCCCTTTTAATGCATAAAATATAGATTTCTCTTGAAGAAAAACTAGCCTCTAAATTTATATATAGCTGCTTCTTTCTACTTTTCAGTTTTCTAAAACCATGAATTTTGACATAAGATGCTCATAAAGCAACATGAAGTACATTCATTGCCTTGAAATATATTGACCTGAGTCTAGTATGTTTTTTCTACTGATATTAAGATTGATAAACTTTCCTGGCATTAAAGAAATGACATTTCACTTGAGATATTTTAATTTGCAAATTCTGTATCAATTAATATTAATGAAAGTGAGTAGGAAACAATACATTTGAGCAATTGACTCATCAGGTACTTCACTGCTCTCAGTTTATATTAAATTTATGCACAAGAAGAATCAACCTAAGTACCTTTTATGTGTGTGTTTGTGAATGAAATAATTGGTATGGAAAATATATTTATGTTTAAAATTGTTTAACATTTGCATTCTTAGTTGCATAAGGCTTCTGCTACTGTTAATTATTTCAACACTGGACTGTGCAGTTCAGTCTTTTGACTATTGTATTTACAGGATAGATATTTCTCTACACTGTTTTAAGAAGAACTTCCCTTTCTAAGTGATGTCTGTGTGACCTTTTGTTATGGAAGAGTGTGGTTAAAGCATGTACTGAATATGTCAGCTGTATAATACAACTGACATTTAGTATCTGTCCCACTTGAAAAAGGCTTAGCAATATATGGTCAGTGATGCGCAGATGCATCATCCACCTTCCGCAAGACTTCGCTGAAGTTCATACTTAAACAATCTCTGAAATTGCCAAGCTCTTCTTTTTGAGTATGAATTTTCCACGATAGAGCTGTCATTTGGATTTACTGACTTCTCTCCCACCAGATGATAGTTTTGAGTATTTAATTATTTTGCTCCTATGATATGGCTCTGTTATATTTGTTGGGAATTTCTCTGTTTTCCATTTGAGAAGTTCAGCACGCAGAGAGAATGTGTTCAAACTCTGACACTACAAATGCTGCATAGGCAGACCTCTGGGAATCTAAAAATTCCATGTCAGGAAACTAATCTTTATTGTGTTGAGCAATAAAAGTTGCTGTTGATTTTGGTACAGGTACTACTTTTGAAAGATTAGAATAATAAACTGTGGCAAATTACACATTTCTAAAACTGGCACACAATGTTTCTTAAATCAGGACTCCATTAAGTATGAAGTGGGCTTAGCGAATAGCAAGCATTGCCTAGAAATCAGAGCTGGTGGCATACTGTCAGGTATGACTGGCACAGGTCAGTTAGAGTAATATGAAGAGAAAAAACATCTGTTTCAATATTACACTAAAAGATACCTGAAATTCAAGACAGTTTTCAGGAACCTATCAACCTGAAATGTAAACAAGCAGAAGAGGAACAGTTTGTATTTCCTGATGATTTAAACTAATCAAACAGGATGCAAAATGACAATGTAGAGCTGTGTGCGTTTCATCTTTGGGGAGAAAAATGGTTTTCCTGATCAGAAATTCGTGGGAATAGTTCTTGTCTGACAATAGTGATGGACATAGCAGGAAGAACAGTCATTAGCAGTCAAAGAACTAATTACTATTAGGAATGACTCATAAAATTTCAAGATATAATAGTCTAGATATATCCATAAGAAAAACTAAAGTAGAGTGGTGGTTAAAACGTTCAATTAATATACCAGACTTCTGCATGAAGGTTATGTAGTCAAGAATATTGTGAATGGCTTGGTATCCATGGGGAAATCTTACAGAAAATCAGAAAACTAATGGAAAACCAGTATCCCCATGCCATTTAGGTCCCTCTAGATAACTAGCTCAGAGAATTTGAGTATTTCTCTTGCTTTTTAGTTTAGGGTTGGGTTGGTTTTTCTTTTCCTAAGACTTAAATTTTCTTAGCTATTTGACTGGAAAATGCTCTTGATTCTCTGCATCCCAGTTTTCTTCACAAGCTCTTAGTTCTAGTGAAAGGAACAAGGGCTATTCAAACTACCCAAACACAGTTTTGCTATAATAATATTGTCAAGTAAGATCTGTTTTATAAGTGATGCATCCATTTATGCAGTCCATAATTCAGTATGTGTTTTTCACTCATTGAGTAGTATTCTGGAAGGTATAAAACTTTATATTCTGTTTCCTGAAAACTTCTGGCTGTTTCATGTTGTCTAACGTGTTACTGTAGAGACTGTCCAATAGCTTGGTTTTTCTTTTATTTTTTTTAGGTCCTGGGCTTGTTGTCTTATGCTTCTCTACACTGAATTGCATGTAATTTCTGCTAGTTTTTTCAGCATTTTCCAAATTATATTGTTTTTTCTTCACGTTGGTGGACCCTTCTTCAATTCTCTGTTTTGTTATTAATATATTTTAGCAACTTACCTCTCATTCTTTTATCAGTTGAACATAATAGGCTATAATGCTCTTGTGGCACTTCTTTAGTAGCCTCTTTCCAACTACAACTGCTTTCCCAAAATATCTTAATTTAGCTGCTATATATCATTAACTATATGATCTCTTGAAGCTAACAAAATCAAAAAGCACGTTTTATATTTCTCGCCCACAAATAAGCTTCTTTCTCATTATAGCTTAAACTTAACAATTAAGATAATAACAGTAAAAGTAGCATCATAATATTTTGCTTCCTAATGATTCAAAGCCTTGGAGAAATGCCAGGATGCTTTACCAATGTATTTTGAAAATCTATTGTCCTGGTACCTCCTCAGCATGATGCAATAATTCCTAGCTAGTACAGCTTTCAAAAGTACTAAATGAGTAAATGACCTCATACATAAAAGACCTTGACAAATGTTCAAATGTAAAGGGTTTAACACTGACCTATTATCTCCCATGGTCTTTCCATCAGTTGTTCCACCGAGGTGATGCCCCTTCGTTGTTCCGTGTGAGTGGATGTTTTGGTCCATATGGGATAATAAAATGGCTTAGGAGGGATGCAAGTTTATTCTTTAGCTGGAAACTGCTGAAATATCTGATTTATTACTCAGCCCCTCGATTAACAGAAAACAAAATATGAGAGAATAATGTTTGCTGTTCAGTGTACAGAAACAATAGTTTTGGTTGGGTTGTTTGGGTTTTTTTTTTTAGTCTATTTGTATTGAATCTTGCTGTCTCGTCACAGAAAAGGAAAATGCTGTGTGTTGACTGTGGACTGTTTTAAATATTGATGTGTTAAGCTCTGTACAGCCAGCAACCCAATATGGATGTAGTTTGAACAGAGGTTCCAGCTAGCTGCCGTGTGCCATCAGTGTTGGGATGGGTTGTACAGAAAACATGATGTAAATATTTACAGTTTCTCTCAGTCAATCAACACTTCTAATTTAGAGAAATAAATAACTGTAGCAATGATACCATACTCTTAACTCCTTCAAAGTGCTGTCAAGTGGTAGTAGATAGAAAAATTAGATAAAATCATAAATTCTGATTTAGTTAATTCTACTTTTGTGTGTTTCTCCAACCAGTAATACGGAATAGCCAAGAGAATTGGGGGAAAAATGGTTACACTTTAAACCTTATCAAATCACAAAAGAAAGACTACCTCACCATTCAGTCACCTTGCTTAAATTTGGGGATATAGATTGAAATGGGAAGATTAGATTCTTCCACTTTTCATGGATTAGATTTTGCAAAAGTGTTATAGCTGCTATGGTTAATTTCATCCTACTGAGTACTTTCATATGGGTTGTATCAAACAATATGAAAAAATAAATGGCAGAATAAACTGATGAAAAGTGGTTATATAAGTTTATTCAATTTAAGCAATTTTAATTTTTTTGGTTTTCCACAGAAATAGATTATTTGTTGTACTGAGTTCCAAATTAGTGCTGTTTTTGCTATCCCAGCTGAAATGAGGATACACGTCCAGTTTTAGCCTGTCATATGAGAGATCTGTAATCTGCATAGGAGGGTTCTAAGGTGGCACTGAGTTTCCATAGTAGCATCTAACAGAATCACCCTTAATAGCTTTAAGAATCACCCTCTGGGCAGTGATACTAAAAAGGTCCTGAGATAGGTAGGGAATCAGGTATTCAATTGTTTAAAAATAGGTGGTATATTTAGATGCTCTCTAATATGGAGGTATAGTATTAGTTAAAGCGTAATAGCCTGGAAAAGGGAAAGCTCCCAGGAGGTCTTATAGTGTCCTCCCAGTACCTGAAGGGGTTACAGGAAAGCTGGGAAGGGACTTTTTAGAAACAAAAAAAAACATTTTTCCTAGGCCATACCTTTGATGCTGTTCTTAGTATTGTGATAGGACTTCTGAGATACTGCAGTTTGTACCAGTTAAATGACATATTATTTTATCTCATGACACTTAACTCACATTTTATTTTACTACGGGGTACCCTGGGAAGTGGTCATGGCATCAAGGCTGTCACAGTTCAAGTAGTGTCTGGACAACTCTCTTAGTCATATGATTTAGTTTTAGGTAGGTAGCCCTGTGAGGACTCAATGATCCTTATGGGTTCCCTCCAACTTGAGATATTCTATGATTCTTTGTTTTATTTGAATGAAGTTTCATACATAAGGCAGTGACAAGGTTTAATTTAGACTTCAGCAACATTTCAAAAACTAAACATTTCCATTACTTAATGGTATTTTGAAGGGGAGACTGTATGATAGAGTCAACCTTTTTTAAAATGGAGAACTCCTTTACATCAAGATTTGATAAACTACTGCAGTTCTATACCTTGTTTTCTCTAGAAATGCTTTCTAAATATGTTTCAGTAATATAGGAAAAAGATTTTCTGTGTAGGGTGTTTTTCTCTGCTTCTTTAATAGCAGTTTTAAGTACATAATATGCATTGTATAACCTTATATAATTACTGGAGAAACAAATATACACTAGGCTTTGAAATTCTAAGAAGATACAACCTTAAAGAATGCTTTTATTTACATTAACATATTGCAAATCACATTATTGTGCCAAGAATGAATTGTTGCTAGAACCTCTTTTCACTTTTACTTAGTTTTCAACTGTTTTGCATATTTATTAGTTTCTTATCAGAGATACTTTGAATATAATTTTTAAGTAGGAAAAATAAATATTTTCCTACTTTTTCTATCATGATAGATGTAAAGGAGCACATTTTCTGCATGGTATACAGGGAGTTAGGCATGCAATTTCCATTAATAATGAACCATGCAGAAAATTTACCCTTGAGAGGTACATGTATAGGCATCACAAACATTAATCATTAAAGTTGTCCAGCACTCCTGAACTACTTTCCTATCCAAAAATTATAATATATATAAGAATTTAATTTCACATTGAAACGGTTGGAAAATATCTGATTAATCTTGCATAAAGAAATTGCATTGTAGATTCAGGACGGCTCTTTCCTCTGCCATATCTGCCGTGGAGTTTATTGAACAGACAGAACCTACCCCTGCCTTTACATATGCAGCTTGTTCAATACTGTTGTTTACTTGAAGATTTCATACATGTGCATTTCAAGCAAGTATTAAGCCTGTTATTTTTGCTTTCAGAATACAGGTCTGGTCGTTTATTAGGGAATCTATAAAACTTGGATCTGTCACTTCATATATAAACTACTTCTCGCAGGAACTTGCTAGAATATGTCACCACTTTCTATACTATGGGTGCTTGTTTTCTTCCCTCCTTATCTAACAAGCTAGCCTTCTGCACAGTTAGGCAACAATCCTGTATATATTCATGTATATACTCCCCACTGTAAGAAGTGTTACTGACTTCTGTAGGATGCAGAGCAATAAAGTTGAGACTACACACTAAAATTTGAAGGATTAGGTCCTTTGGTTTCTAGTGAACTGACAAAGTCTGTGAAGAAAACTTTTGACCTTACTGGAAAATACTGTTTCTTTTGTTGACTCACATTTTTAGGTGTCTCCTTGTTGTGCTCCAATAGAAAGTAAATATAACCAGCTTTCTTTTCTTAAAGTCAAAGTTTCTCAAACCAGTTTGAAAATCTAACACAAAAAAAGTAGTACATACCATTTTTTTCAAAATGTCTGCAGACTGTGTTTGAAGCAAAGATTTGTCTGCAGCATCTGAAGAGGTAGCTAGAGCAATTTTAAATTAGCTTATGAAGCTATGATCTTATTTGTCTTGTTCTTTTTCCATAGGTAAAAGGAAGATCGTGCAAATAACTTTTTCCTNACAAAGTGTGGGTGACATAATGTTTGATATCTTGCTTACAAACAGAACTATCTATTGGACCTCATAATTGCATGGGTTGATATCTTCAAAGAGAACAAGGTTTCAGCTTTTTTGGAATCTTTCACACAACTGGTAGAAGAATTCAAACAGAAACATGAATATTTAAGAGTGGATGGGGGTTTTTTGCAACTGTATTTCATTTGGAGGAAAAAAGAGTATCTTTGATTTTCAGGACTATCACTCAGTTTAGACTTAAAGCCACCACCTTTCCATGCTATTATTTATTCTCTAGCTTTTTTACTTTTACTTCAGAATATAAAGAAAAATAATTATAAATATGTTGGTTTTGTGTGCATCCCATTCTTCTAACAATATTGCTGCTTTCCCTCCAACTTGGGTTGGTTTCGCTGAGATAGCTTGAATAAGAGCACAGGGGCATGCTTGAAGAAGACAATATTGGTCTCTCTGGAAAAGGACTACCTTAGGGAAAACCATCCTAATGAGATGAATGGAATTGATGTAAAAAAACCCTCAGATTTGGCTTAACCAGTACTTCTTTTCTGGCTAGCCACTTTCTTCACACCACAAGAGCAAGTATACATTTAGAATGAGTAATGTCATCTACGTTCCTAAATTCTGAGATGGACATTACTGGAGAGTCAGGCAATAACAGCAACCTCCAGGTAGCATCATTCTTGATTGCTCTGAGACATATTTAAGAAAAATGACAAAATAACACTGTTTCTCTGATAGCAGAGTGGTCTGAGTACTGTACCTCCTATTTCGGTGAGTTACAGAATACCACACATGCTCCAGTGCATCTCAGTGAACAGAAGGAAGAACAAAAAAAGACAGGCGAATAACATTTAGCAGTTTAACTGCCTATAATCTTACCTCCATTTTAACAGATGGCTTTCATAGTGTTACTGTGCATCACTGAAAAGTTGGCATATAACCTCAGCACAGTTAAATTCCGGTATTGTGTTAAGTACATGGTATATTCACTATGTAGGTGTGTGTATACAAACATATTACCTGCCTGGAAGGTACATCATATAAAAGCCAGCACTGAAAATTCTTGTGATAACATCATGACTCTCTTAGTATTAAGTACTAGTGTATCCTCTTAAGACATTGGTAAGATTCCTGCCATCCATTCATACAATGGATGTTGATTTCTTAACCATGCCCCAGCCTTCATGCCCTGGCCATTATATCCAAAGGCAGACTTGTTTCAGAGAAGGAAAGGAAAAAAATTCTTGATGAGACCCATCCTTTCTACTAGCCATAATGCTGCTTGTATTTGTGCCTCCTGTAAGATGATTTAATACACAAATGCTTACGTACTGGCCTGTTAGTCAGCAGCATCTATGTTGTAGTCAGTCGGTGAGAGAGAGGTGATAGTCCTGTACTAGACTTAGGGCGTATCAGGGTCAGTTATGTACATGCTAGTGCAGTCACACCAGATACAAAATGTTTAAAGCTTCCCGTAGGTGGAAGCTTTAGCTTCTCCCATAGTTTAAAAAAAGGGAACTAGAGATAATATGTAAAAAGAGACCAAAAGGTGATAGCTAGCTACCTGTGCTATAAGCAGAAGAGTATCTCGTGCTGTAACACTAGATCTAGACTGTGCAAATGAGACTAGGAAGCTTTGTGGGGATAAAGACACCAGAAAAACAATTGTGATGGATAAGGAGTTTAGAAAGACATGCTGCATTCTTGTTGCATATATTTTTAGTCAGTAATAAACATTTTTCTACTTACTAATTGTATGTTGGTGTGTTTGATTCAGACAACATAACTATAGCTAACATAGCTATCAGTGTATTTTTAATAGGGAAGTTTAGGAAATTCACAGAGGACTTACAGACATCAAACTCCTCTTTGGTGGATTTAAGGTGGGCCATGGGGAATGTGTGTAAAACTTCTAAAACTACAGCAAAAAAATCAAGTACAGGCCTGAAGGATTCTCATTCAACTGCAGTTGAAATGTCCCCTAGACTTTTGATGTCCAGGTGCATTTTCACTCCACCTTTACAAAAAGGCAGTCGTGGCAACCTGTCCTGCAAAGCTGGAAGCTGTTCTGAGAGGCTCTGTCACAGAGCGTTACCTCTTTCGTAAAAACAGTTCTCCCTGGAACCAAAGCCATCCTGCCAAGAAATTGCACCTCTTCTCTCTTTTAAAGGTGTAACTGAGGTTGTCTTGGGAAGACAGTAGTCATATTCTATTGTTTCCTTTAAAACTTAAACTAGATTTCTAGTATTATATTCTGTTTCAAAATTAGGAGACCAAACTGAAGAGATAAAAAAAATGTCACGGTCAGGGAAAGCTGGCAGAAAAAATAGAGTCAAGGAAGAGGGAGTTTAAGCATGCTGTAGAAACACCAAAAGGATAAGTGAAGGAGATTGTGAGTACTGTTGCTGCTCACACTACCTTCCATTCATCTGTTTTCCTTTCTTTTCAGAATCTCCTGTTTAGTTTCTGAAGCACAGAAAACCATGACCAGTTCCCTAAAAGAAATCTTCATTTCAATCCAGTGAATTTAATTGGAAGTAGCCCTCAATGAGTTGAAAAACAAGTATAACCCCACTGCAGTGCTAATCCAGCTGAAGCTTGGGATATGCAGAGACTTCATCATATGAAGCTCAGCAAAAGATCAAGACTAAAATTATTAGTTAGGATGGCTGGAAGAATTTGGAAATTGATTCTGGAGTGACCCAATTTGAAGTCCACCTTGTGAAATTACATATGGAGAGGGAGTGAAGTTATTTGTAAAACTAGACAGTTTTCAGATTACTGGGCCACTCGAGTAAAAAATGCTATCTTTGCGAGAGAATTTTAAATCCAATGAAATCACCAATAAACACCAGAAGATCCAATATCACACTTGTTTTATACATGAACTTTCTTAAGTTGAATAACTCACAATAGATAAAAAACTTAAATCTAAAAAGGAAGGGGTTCCTAATTTTATTTTAAACATTTCTGTAACTAGAAATGCCCCTAAATAAAAAAGACTGCAACACATTGTATTGTATTTTGATTATGCAAAAAAAGATGCTGTTGCTGTGTGAGAAGGGCTGGCAAGGATTTGAAGGAGGAAATAAGTTAGGAATAAAGAGGAATAACATATTCATCTGTAATAGAAAATTATATTTGATTTTTTTTTATAATTCAATTGTCCCAAATGTGAATTCTCACCTTTTGCCAGCTCAATGAGAGAAAAAAATGAGCAGCATAAGTCCAAATAGAGAATAATGAAAATAAGGGATTCATCATTCCAAACTGACTAGAAAACAGCAAGAATAAACCAGACAAATCAAGCATTGTGGTAACTGTTTTACAGTGTTATGCTTCTTTACACCTATTATTAATTGAATGACAATTCCTATTTATAGTGGAATACCCAAGTAATTTGGATTCAAAATGAAAGATGCTTGTGGTAAAGAAGTTCAGGATATACTGCTGAGAAGTGTCTACAAATTAAAAGGAATTATTCATTGCTGGATTCAGAAAGCTTTCTTTCTTTCTTTCTTTCTTTCTTTCTTTCTTTCTTTCTTTCTTTCTTTCTTTCTTTCTTTCTTTCTTTCTTTCTTTCTTTCTTTCTTTCTTTCTTTCTTTCTTTCTTTCTTTCTTTCTTTCTTTCTTTCTTTCTTTCTCTTTCTTTCTCTCTTTCTTTCTTTCTTTCTTTCTTTCTTTCTTTCTTTCTTTCTTTCTTTCTTTCTTTCTTTCTTTCTTTCTTTCTTTCTT
>VXBZ01000574.1:20421-54689 GCA_013399135.1 Heliornis fulica
CTCTCCCTTTCTCTCTCTCTTCCTCTCTTCCCTACTTCCTTCCTTGCCTCCTTCAGCCTGCCCTCCATCCTTGCCCACCATCTCTTCCTTCCTCCTTTTCTCTCTATTTCTCTTTCTTTCTTCTGTCTCTCTCTACCTCTCTTTCTCTCTTTCTTTCATATTAAAAACTAGTAAATGAGTCTTAACTTCCACCCAGGATGTTAGCTGCCATGGTAGCTGAAATACCAAATCGCACTGACATCCTGATCGCAGCAGAAGTGTCTCAACAGGGAACCTTTGCTCAAAGGTTTGAAATTACTAACACACATTCTGGTGAACAAATATACCTGTGGTGACATTTATGAGCAGAATCTATTCAACATGAAAAATATCCAACTAAGTTAATAGTATGGCTGACAGAACTTGAATAGTAGTTTTAAGTCTATGTATCTGATTTCATTAGGCTTAAATCTTGAAGGATTTGCCATGCTGTACCATATTGTTTGAAGTTATCATAATTTTAGGGTTTACGTGAAATTTTTCTTTTTGTGTTCCATGTGTACCAGCTGTAGTTGCTCTAGGCATGCGATACAGTAAGAATTGTATGCATTCATAGAACATTAACTTTGACTTTCAGCATAATACACAGGTAAAATAATCCTTCATGCAGCTGCGTGATCGTCGTATTCCAGAGAACCTGCTATATAGGCAAGAATAAAACATTAAGCATGATTTGTAGTAAAACCACTATTAATCCATTTCTTTTCTTTCACAGTCTTGAAAAATAATCATGCCTATACAAACACTTTTGTTTCTTTTAACATTTTGTTTCCTTTGGATTTAGGTCGTGTGTTGACTCTGCTGTTCACTCTGCGTAATAGTTGCTCTCACCAAATGGGTTGTTTCAGTGTCATCCTTCCCTGCGCAAGGAATTGTTTGTGTGCTGGTTTTGCAGGATGGCTTCTGTAAGAGGCAGCTAGAGTCTTCTCTAAGGTCCAACAGACCTTATAAAATAGTCTCTCTGACTGAGAGACATTTTATAAGTCTATAGCAGTGACACAGAGTGGGGCAGTTGGTGAAGAGCCGATGCTCAGTGGGAGAGGACTCATGTGGAGAGGGTCGTGGAGGACTGTCTCCCGTGTGTGGGACCCCACACTGGCGCACGGAAAGAGTGTAAAAATTCCAATACACACACACATACACACCCAGCCCTCCAAGAAGAACTCGAGAGGAACTGGCCAAAGACTGAAGCCTACATTACCTATTCCCTGCCCCCCCCCNTCTCCCTGGGTAGACCATTCCAATGCTTGATGACTCTAAGAGCTGTTTGTACTTCTCATTATCTGCCTCTGGTTTCTCTGTCTGTATAGCATAGTGTAATAGAGTAAAGAAAAAAGAGTTTTCTTGCTTTTCTTCTGTGTTGAGTCTATTTTGCTGAGTCTGTTTTGCCCGTGATGCTAATTGCAGAATGATCACTCCCTGTACTTATCTTGACTCCAAAGCCTCTCAACATGTATTTTCTCCCCTTTCCAGCTAAGAGGGGAGTGATAGCGTGACTTTGGTGGGAGTCCGGCCTCCAGCCAGGGTCAAACCACCATAGTTTGCTATCTGTTTTCCTCTGAAACCGGAGTCTTGCTCAGGACATTCCAGGAGGTTTTCAATTTGTGGATACATCCTCCTGTCTAGAATTTTCAGACAGATGAGACTGCTCCATCTCTACTATTTTTACATATGAGAACAAAAATAAAGGAGAAACTATTTTGTCTCAGTTAGTTTCTCTTCCATGGCAATTCACTGCTGAATACCATGGCACACAAACAGCAAAGATCAGCCATGTCAAGACTTTATGACCAAGTATAGTTTTGTATCTGTGAAATAAGTTCAAACTTTGAGCAAATGACTAGAATGCTGAAATTGAGAAGAACTTGGAAGATGAGTAGATATGATCTGTACACAGATTGTTACACCGTTTAACAAATGTGCAGCAGTAGGTTAAGATTTGACTGACAATGAAATGAGCTTTACTCTCTGTTCCAGCAGACAAATGATAACTTTTTGACTTAGAAAGTCAGAAATTGAAACAAAACGTGAAAATGAAAAATGTATTTAAGGAGTCACAAATAGTGCATTAGGAGGCAGAAGGCCATGAGAAGTGTGTCAACTTAAAAAATTTTCAGAAATACAAGGGCTATTCTAAAAGAAAAATCACAAACCTAAAAGCTGCTTTGCTACTGAATGGTGATATGATCATAAATACCCTGAAGAGACTTTCTAATCTCCCTTTCAATACAGAGCTAAAAATTGAGATATTAAGCAGTAGCAGAAACAAATAGCTAAATATATTAAAAGAAATTTCTAATGAAAATATTATTAAATGGAAAGAAAATACAACAACTCCAAATTGATTCTGGGAGTTATCACAGTAATCTAGGACTCAAAATTACTTCAAAATATTATCTGGTCAGAGACAAAGAATTAAGTGTATCTAACCTTTTCCTGTAGGGCTTTTTTCCAGGTTATGAACTTACTCTGGTATTTCAACCTTTATTGTTAGAAAATATCCCCCCTGGTGTCTAACATACATCTTTGCTGTAAATGAACATTATTTCTTGTGGACCTTCAGCAGTTTCCTGGAAAAAGATTGACTATGAGCCTGGGTATAGTGCTGTTCCTTTACCTGAAAGCAAGTCCTCCTCAAAATCTCTTTTCTGGGCTGAACAACCACTGCTTTTCATTCTTAATTCACAAACACATATTTAACTCAAAAGTGAAAGAATATGCTCCCCTCTATAGCCTCTTAAATTATTTAAATTCTATTGCATAACAGCTACTATTTCTTTCTGTAGTTACTCATCCTGTGACATACATTGGAAATGATTGTTTAATTTAATGAGCTTTTACAGGCTAGAAAATCTTCTTTAAGGCTGATGTATTCACCTCTTTTCTTGAATCTAGGAAGAATGGGAGTTAAATATAAATAGAGATGAAAACACTGGGAAGTGCCGGGGTCTTTTAGTCCCATGCGGGCCGAGAATGACCAGACACATCGATATGATGCAGAATCATTCCATTTTATTAGCAAACTCCATGACATTATATAGGAAACCATTTCCGTACACCCACCACACACGCATCACAAGCTAAGCTGATTGGCTACCTTATCTTCTATATCTACACCCCTATTCAGGCAGGTATCCTCCTTTCTTGGAACTTCCCCAACTTAGTTGCCACATCAGCAACTTCCCTCGTTCACTGACCTTGGTTACTGCTGCCTGACTGCCCACACCAAGTATATCTCAGACAAAGCTGCTCGGGCCCCAACAGGGAAGTAAGTACACAATATATGAATTCCAGTTGTGCAAATTTCCTGACTTTTGCAACATCTTAGGCTTCTAGACTTTTGGAAAAGAGGACTATAATAGTCTTTTATGCAGGAGGATCCTAACAAAACTAACTCGTTTGGGAATTTTCTTTAGCTTCCCCCAATGTATTCTAGGGATTTTGAAGTCAGTGATACAGCAATGCTTAGGTGAAAGTATTGATTCTTTTTATAAAGCATGTGAGATAACTGTAACAAAGAGCAAGTAGAACACGCATAGAGAGAGCGTGAGGTTTACCAAACCACAGGATAGACAAACTGCTTAAGTTCTGGGCATTTTCATTAATTGAATATTGATGCTGTGGCAAACGTTATGCCTCATGGTACAAATTCATGTCGCTAGGCATTTTTATTCTCTCCCAAAATATTTGACAAATTGTGGATATGCTGGAAAATCTATTGATTATTTTTCCTTTGATCTTTCTTCATGTCTGCTACCTCTTTCCTAAAATGTTTTTGAAGTGTGTGATTCCCACTTGCTTTTTTATGAGTGCAGATTCAGCTATACATTGCAAATACAATGTTTTTAAGGTGGTGCTTTGAATTCTTTGTTATATTGCTGACTTGTGAATTTCTATTTTTGGAATTTTGTCAGTTATGACATCCACTGTGTGCAGTCCTTCCAACACCTCATGTGCTTTCTTCTAGAAAAGTTTAAAAAAAATAATCTCCTCCTGCAGATGAGATGCAAAGGGCATTTACAGGAATCAGCAACTGCCAAATGACATGCTGCAGGCTGGCAGGCTGCTTCTCTAATCTGGCTTTGTGTGCCAGTGCATCACTTGATCACCTTATACAGTGAGTATAGTTACCTGAATGTCCTATCACCATTAGTGGTGGCTGTAGTGTTTACGACAGTCAGACACGTAAAAATTCAGGATTTTTTACTGCACTGTTCTTTGAGATAGCTACCACAGAGATGGTCAGTTTGAACCCATTCAGCTTCCTGCTCTTCTCCTGATTTGTACGTTGCACAGGAAACATTTCTTCTTTAGTCCTGGTTAGACAGAAGTGGTGCAGTGTAAGCTGGCTGCTCTATATTCCACAGCAATCCTTCAGGTGCTCCTTGTCTTCACATCTGCAAATTTGTTCGGTATATTACACTAACGAATGTGTGCTGTCCCCAACGTAATTACAATTCTGGTCAACTTCCATACCTTTCCATACTCAGGGGTTTCCCTGCAGTGGCAGTGCTCTTGCATTATGCATTTCTCCCCCGTATCCCGTGGCTGCTGTGCATGCACAGCCGGCCTCGCCTGACCTTTGGCCTGTCGTGTCAGGGTTCTTGCCAAGCTCCATCTGTGTCACCTCAAAGGAAAGCTGTTGAATTGTGCACCTGCACCTATTTTGAACATCTGAAGCCGTTCTGCTGCTCCAGCAAATATTATGGCACAAAATTAATCTTTTCTTCTTTTTCTTTTAGAAATAATTCTGGAAATTGATCACTGTGACTTTTGAGAAATGAGTCATACTCACAGTACTTTAATATATCATTAAATATACTGTTGACAGCTATTTGGGTGATGTAGTTTGAGTTTCAGATTTTGCCAGCATTAAGCTTTAGTTGATGTGTCACCCCTCTCCTGCTCTAATCCACCCCTTGATACAACTCTGCATTCTCAGCCCTGCCTGGCTTTCTGGAAGCACCTTTTCCATGTCCTCTCGACTCTACAGATCTCCAGAAGGACATCAGTGTTTGTGGGTTTCTGTGTACTGGGACTGAATTACATTTCTTGCCAAATAGCGTCTCCCTATATACAGTTGTTTCTGAAGTATTTGACTATATACCTTCTTTTACAGGTAGGAACTTGTTTTCTTTCAGTTCTATAGAGACCCATTGATTATCACTTGTTATTTGATTAATCAGTGATAATTAGGCAGGTTGTAACATGCCTTTTAAGTATCAGTCATTCTCATATATGAATACTTAGCCTTTTTAATATCTAGAATAATTATCTGTGGTCTTTACTGCTCACTCATATTACTTGTACAGTTGGTCTCTAAGAGATGTTCATAATTTGAAATAATTTACCTGTATCTTTTTAATTAAATCTGTGTCAATTTCTTTTTGAGCTGCAGTATTGATATCTTTTGAAGCAGCATTGGTATTTTAAAAAATGAAACCACTTGTACTTTTTTTACTTTTTTTTTTTACTTTTTTTTTCCCTCTCCTATGCTACTTACAAGCTTGTGTCTATGTTGTATGCCCACAGCTCAACCCTAGTTGTCCAGGTTTCTGAGACACTCCCCCCTTTCTCAGCTCCCCTCACGAGCTGAGAAGTAGATGTTTGAGTATTAACACAAAAACAGTGTTAACATTTTGGCTGTGAACGTCTTTCACAACAAATGCACCTTCCTCCTATTTCCTGCCTTCGAGACTGCTTCTGCCATTAACAATCAGTCTATTTAAACTTGCTGTGTCTTTAGTGATTCATGTCCATACTTAAAATTAACAACAGTCAATATAGTGCTATTTCTTTCTCTATTCACTCCTACTGTTTTCTTTTCAGATCTCTTTTACCTGTGGCAGCGTATGTTGTTCTTTTCTTTTGAATTTTTTGACCTTCATATTATAATATAAGGCCTCCGTAATTCAAAATCACTTCTTATATATAACATGGCAGACTGGATACTTTTGTACACCTTCTCAGATCTGTTGAAGCTCTTGGCACACAGCTAGGTCTAGTGAGGATACATTGACATTTCTGCTTTAGGGAAAACATTTATTCTTCCAACACTTTGTCAAATTCTCTAGCTATCATGCTATAGATAGAACAATTTAATTTCTTCCTGTGGATTTTTTGTCTCTTGCTACTCCTTGAAGGTTGTTCCCCCATTGATGGAACTTCTGTGGTACCTTGTTTCTTGTCCTGTAACTCTCTCTTTTGCCCTTTCTGCTGATGTCAGAACTGGTTTTAAGATCCTGTCTTTCATCCTTTCCTTACTGAGACTCTAGGAGAAGTCAGTACACAGGATTTGCAACAAATCTCTCTATTTTTTTTTTTTTTGTGTGTCCGCTAGGCTTTGTGATTTATGTACAATGCTGTTCTCTTCCTACTCCTTCTGTCATCATCTGCCTTAATAGCATGGTTATGACGATGGATGCTATTATTAGTCTCATATGCTTGCATAGTATGGATCCATTATAATCTCTGTGGAAGAAAGGGAACCGAATGAGTCAAACATATGGGCTTCAGAGGAAGAGGTCTATGAGTCACAGTACTTTATTCTTCTGTCTTTAACTTCTTAGCCACCCTGACACAGTGTAAACTATCTTATGAAATCTCTGTGCTTATTTTCTTATTGATTTCTGGGATATTAAACTATTCCTTGAATAGTTCACACAGTTGCATCCAAGAATCCTTTTGTTAAAAATCAAACTCTAAATCTTAATCCATGATAGTTACAGTTATCTAAAGATAATAGCCCTAAATAATATATCAATTCTGCTGTGGCTGTCTTCATATGAGGCTTCCCATTTGGACTGCTAAATTCCTTTAGAGTGAATTTCCTCTCATGGATGGCAGATTTTAATTCTGAGGCTATATCAATATAATAGATATTTTATCTAAATATATATTATATGGATATATTATGTAACATATTGGGTGGAAAAAGGAAAGTGCTCTTCCTGGCACTTAAAAATAGGAGTATGACATTTTATTACTAATAGCATAATTCATGACTTATAAGTAGCTTTTCTCTTATGCCTGTTTAATTCTGTGCTAGTAAGATCCTATATCAAAATAATGTAAGTCACAATGCCCATGAAAGAATATATTACTGCGGGTTTCTTTACCAGTTTTTTAGTTTTCTCAGATCTAGAGCTAATGAAAATTTGTCTCAGATGTCAATGTTAAGCCAGATACCTAAAAAGTCAACAGAACAAAAAACAAAGAAACCAAACATTTGGAAGGAATTTGAAAAAAGACAATGTGTCTATCAGGTTATATAGAGAATCAGAGATTTTCTATGAGGTATTTCCAAGATTCAGTGTATGTAGACTGGAAAAATAACACAATTAATTTCAGTTAGCTTGAAGGTGCATTTGTTTGGCACAAGTTCTTTGGAAAATAGTGGTAGATGTGAGACTGGTTCCCAAATGAGGAAACACACATCATTTATGAAGCACGCTAGCATAACTGTGTGGGGCGATCCCAATTAACTGGGATACTGGGGATGGAAAAGGAGCTGGAAGGGCAGATGTGGTCATGACAGCAACCCAGGAAGAATAGAAGAGTTTTGGTGTGGGATGTGAGGGTGGTGAAGACCACAGTAGTGAGAGAAAACAGAGAAAAAAAGGAGTATAGAGAGTTACTTTTGGAGGTGAATAGCTTTGTTTCTTTGGGGAATATGCCAGACACAGAGAAAATATCTATGATGTAATACATTACAAAGTTCACATTTCTTGCATTCTAGTAGAGGGAGAAGTAGTTCTTCTAGTAGATTTGGGGAACTTGTTTTCCTTTCCATTTTTTTATCATTCCCTTGATTAGATTGGTTATTTATGCAACGCAAAGGCAATTATGACCCATTCAGTTGCAGATGTTTTACAGATGACCTAAAATACTCATAATAATATCTATTTTTATTATTGAAAGTATTTTTAATAATCAGCAAATTTCTCAAAGCCTGAAGTCCAGCCTCCTCTCTGTTTCTGTAGTTTGTGTAATCTTGTATTCAAGTAGCATTGTTAAGTTTTGGCACTCCATCTTTTACATATACTTGTTAAATTTTGTCTTAATGTGGAATGTCAGCTTTTTGATTCTACGTATGTGCGCTGTGAAGTGAATTTCTGAATAACATAATATGTTTTTTGGGTTTGCTTTGTAACAACACAGACAGGTGTGCCTCAAGTGAGAACCCTAATTTTCTTAGGGGTAGAATTGTAGGATCACACGGTAACTCATTTTGAAAGGGGCCTCAAGTTCAATCTCCTGCTAAGAGGGAAGTTATCTACAAGGTCAGACCAGGTTGCCCAGGGCATTATCCAGTCATGTCTCAAACCTCCAAGGGTGGAGGCTGCACAACCTCTCTGGCAACCTTTCTCCACTACATGACTGGCCTTATGGGGTGAAAGTTTTTCCTTATATTCAGTCTGAACCTCTCTTATTCCACCTTATTCCTGTAGTCTTTTGTGCTTCCACCATGCACCACTGAAGGTCCTGGCTCCATCTTCCTTATTAGGAAGACATTCTTCACTGAGAGAGTAGTTGGGCACTGGAACAGGCTCCCCAGGGAAGGGGTCACAGCACCCAGCTTGGCTGAGTTCAAGGAGCGTCTGGACAATGAACTCAGTCCCATGCTCTGACTTGTCTGGCCCTGTGTGGAGCCAGGAGTTGGACTTGATGGTCCTTATGGGTTCCTTCCAGCTCAGGAGATTCTATGATTCTATGATTCCTTGTAACCACTCATAGGTACCAGCAGGGTGCTGCTAGATCAGTCTATCTCCAGAGACAGTGAGGTAGGAAACCAGATCCAGGGTCCACCTAGCAGCAGGAGATGGGAAAAGATACAGGAGGCAGAGAGGCTTACCCAGGAGACAAAGTCTACAATGCAGAAGTTCAGATAGAAAACAGGACCAGAGACAAGTATGGAGACAAGGATACTTATAGTGCAGCTCAGGCAAAGATTAAAGGTCCAGACCTGAGCTGAAATGCAGCTCCTGGAACAGTGGGCAAAGGATTGTGCCAGACAGAAACCCTAGGAGAACCTGCCAAGGCCATTAACACCATGTAGAACATTGAAGGTCCACCAATATTACCACATTTTGGTTATTCACCATTTTTCTATGAATGTAGCAGTAGAACTTGTTGCTCCTAATGTCCCTTGGCAACTCTCAACTCTTGATTGAGCTCTGGGTTTCCTAACACTTATTGTAGTCTGTTTCCACCTCATATAGAGTGCCTTTATTCAATGGAGCTCTGCCTTGAGTTTCATGCATAGCTAGCATGGGTCTTCTGATATGTCTGCTTTTTTTCTAAAGCATTGGTGTGGATTATTCTTGTACTTGGAGAATACAACCTTTAAAGATCCACCAGGTTTTTTATGTGCTACCCTGCCCTTCAGAGTTGTCTTCCATAGGATTCCATCTACTAGTTTTCTGAATAAGATGGTAGCAACTACAACTAACTGTGTGGTTTCCTTGCTCTGCACTATGGTTTGTATTTGCATATTCTTATTTGTCTCTTGCTTGTATTTTTTTTTCTTTTTTCTTTTAATTCTGATTCACAATGTTTGACTTTTTAACCACAAATCAACAAATGTCTCTGACTTGCCTGGAGAGAAGCCCCCTTAGATAAGCCAGGTACTTTCACCAGCAAAGCACAGTTGTCTAGGGTGCCTACACTTCACTAGCTTATTTTTAATCCTCTTGAAATTGGTAATATGAGGTTCCATGGTGTTATATGTTTGCCTTATTTCCCTCACTGTGCTTTAATTCTGCAGTGGAAGCAAGATCCTACTGATCTCAAGGAACAACACACACTCCTCCCACTTGTCTATGTACCATTTCTGGGATCAGAAATCTGAAACTTAGAGCTTCCTTTTGCAATAATAAGACAGTGTAACAGGACAAAGTCAGCATTACTTTCAGTGCTACGCCACTGCCTTTTCCTGAAGTTGCCTTTGCCAATGTAACTAATGACTTGGCAAAATAAGGGCATGCCGTGAGCCTGCACTTCATTATCATGTATTGAACAGATAAAAAAAAGTTCATGGTGACAGTTTGCTGTGGTTTATTTCTAAGTAGGTAGGGATGTTTTGGGTTTTTTTTTACACCATGTAGCTGAAACTTGAGAAACAACAGACTGTTCCTGGCCCTGATGAATACTCATAAGAATGAACAAGGCAAAAGGGTTCTGTTGCCACCTGTGTGCATGACTCCACTCCGGGATCTTTGTTCTCATTCTCCCTTTGATGTTATGGATGGTTTGACATACAGGGAAGAGCTTGCTAAAATACCAGGGTGTGTGATAGTATAAGTGCACCATCTAAAGAGCTCTGGGAACTCCTACAGAAACCAGGAAGGCTCCGTGTGTTTTCCCACAAGCAAATATCATTCCATACCACCTCCAGTGTAGGCCAAGGCCACAATCTGGCTCTGCTACTTTTAATTCTGAAGAAGTTACTTTCTGTCCCTCCTGAGATTTATGCCTTGCATATGTGTATTCTGTGCACTGCTGGACTCAGATTTATACTCTGTGGGTGATCTTCTGCCACCACAGGCCATTGTACATTTTGTAAAACACAGTGGAGCTGATAAAAGGGAAAAAGGGCATCCAGGTGAATTGCCAGAAGCAACCCTCAGGTTTCATGAGCCTCCCAAAAATAAGATAGGGATAAGAATGTACTTTCCCCGCTTGATGCAAGTGTACCGTAATGTGACCGCCTGAAACTCCTAAGGTTCTGTAATTTCAAAATTAGTGTCTTTTGTTTAAAGCTATCTCTCAGTTAGGTGAATATTGCAGAAAGACTATTAAATAAGAAACATCGTCCTTGCTAAAATACACAATTACATTCTTCCATACCTCAACAGTGAACTGTTTGGACACAAATGGCTTTCATGCAGTATAAGAAGCTCTGTAGTAGGTGAACATCTAAATGTCTAGATAAACATATAAATGTATATAAATGTTTATTCCAGCTGTGTTCCTAAATAGATTTTACGAGGTGGGAAAACTAGATAGGAGAATTCTATCCTAGACAGAATGCACAATGGAGAAAAGTTTGTTTCAAACTTAGTTCTACAATAAAAGTGGCAAAACAAGAAAATTGCAAATCAAAACCTAGGCATGACAATAAATACAGCTGGGAGAAAGTGCTCTGTCACCTAGAGAATATTTAAAACGTTGATTTCTCAGGACTATTTCTATGGGATACTTTTAATAGACTGTCAGGTATAAAATTTTGTTAAAATTTTTCTTATCTCATTGAAAGCTGATTTATCTGTTGTCCATTTACTCTTAAGTAATACTTTACTGGGATGACTTCAATTCCATTTTTGCAAGTTGTTATGTAGATGGGAAATGCTTGCTCAGGTGAGCAATGCTTTTTGATTTAAATGGAAATAGCTTGCTTGGGTAAATGACTGCATGGTTAGACCAATTGTTCCTCCATTTTCTTAGCCGTTTATTCTTCTGCAATTCATAAAATGTGCATCTGTTCACTCTCAGGTGATTATAGATAGAAAAAATGTTCTTCAAACCTGCTGACACAGGTTTTATCAGATAGGCCATTTCCTGGTTCAGTGGGATTTCCAAATTTATGACAATTCAGTATGAAATGCCGAGGGTTGAGGCCTTTACTGAAAGGAAAATTAAAAACTAACTCTCTAATAAAGGCCTAATTGGTGTGTGAATGTTTGTGGTTTTGGTTTTTTTTTTTTTTTAATTAATCTGTGCAGCTTGAATTTAAAATATTTTCTGTTTCCCTCCTGTCCCATTTCTCAGTCTTTGGTGTTCAGATTTTGCTTAGGGCTGCGTAAGCAGTGATGACAGGAGAAAATGCTTCAAAGGTAACCTTTGATCCCCCAAGAATCTGTTGTTGATGTGAGGAGCAATACTGTTGGCTTGCTTAGAAGGAGAAAATTACTGGGAAAAAGAAAATGTCTGCTGAAAAATCCTGCCAGAGGAGGGCCTGCCAGCCTGGAAGTCGGAGCCTGTGAACTAGCCCTGTGAACATCCTTGAGAAGTGTGGCTGGCAGCTTTGAAGTACAGCTGGGGGATGTAGAAGCCAGGGACAGCCTGGGATACCAACAGGTGCAAAACCAAAGAAGTGAAACTTACTGTCTGAGAAGGTGGAAGGCAGTATAGAGAAATAAAATTGCTCTGAAAGAATCGAAAGCATCATCATCTGTTGGCTGCAGTAGGTGAAAAACCAAAATTAACAGCATCTATTGGCTGCTGGAACTAGTATGTACTATGTCCTCTCATGTTATAAAAAGGACTTTTTTTTATTTTTCCAAATAGAGTGCCTCTGTCTGGAAACATCCTGTACAACATACAATTTTCCTTTTTCCTAAACCAGCTGAATTTTCCACAGGTGCTTTCTGCAAGAGCTTGGACACTCCCTGAGGATGCCTGCTTGAGTCCACACTCTGAAACACAGTTCACTTCTGAAGGAAGGATCTGTTTCCTATCTTGCTGGTCCCTCTTTGGACCCCCTTTTGGGGTCAGATTGGTTTGTCCTCCTACCTCTGGAACATTTGGGTTCCCTTCTGGGAAATCTTTGTTCTCCCCTTTGGGATGTTTTTCCCCCCCTCCTGAAATTTAATTTACTTGATATTTATTTATCTTGTATAGCTAATATTTATCATGCAACTTTTATAGATATCTCTATATATTTGTATCTCTATCTCCAGATAAATGATCTATTATGTCTGCTGCTATGTTTTTGATAAGTTGCTTCTTTTAGGATAAGTTTATAGCAATTTGCAGTGGTCTATACCTACTAAGTTGTTGCTTTTATTGATTCTTGCTATAAATTTGATTACTGCTATTATTTACTGGTCCCACACCTTTGACTGATGTTATATCAATGCTAGCAATAATTTATACTAGCATGACACATATAGAAGTATATATAATATTAGCCTTGCTAATGGTGATTTTGTGGTATGTTTGCTACCGTCGATCTGTGTGGTGTTTGAGGCAATCTGAGTAAAGTAGAGAAATTTAGAAGATAATGCACCCATGTCCTCATGTATTAGGAATTCACTGTGGTGATCTCTACACATTCAATGATCAGGTAACCTGTTAGGTTGTGACAGGTGTGCATGATTTCTTGCTTGTTTATATGAATTTTGTATTCAGATTCAAACTCATGATTTTTTAAAACCAGATATATCGATCTATTTTAATGAATAAATTATTTGAAAAATATTTTACCTGTGCTGCCATGCCCTGATGACATATGACATTGAAAGAGATCTCATTTTGCTGGAACTGGTCTGAAAAAAGGAGGGCTATTACCTTGCACTTGAACATCTTTTGGGTGTTCAGCACCATGCCACTTCTCCTTTGGGATGCCAAGCTAAGCTGCTATGTTAAATTTATTTTGACATTTTTAGGGAGTCATCCAGCAACACAATCAGTTACTTTATGATAGATATCAATTCTTAAAAATCTAATGACTTTGTTTTCTCCATTGACAAAGTATTTCTGTCTGGTGCTTTTGCAAGTACTTAAAAGAAAGTACAGTGGGGTTATTAATAGCATTATATACCTTAAAGATATAAAGGGAATTTCTAGGTAACATTCTGTAGTACTGGGAAGGAAAGTCAGCGGTGAAGCATCTAAGCAACATTATGAATTTTCAGAACTCGTGTTGCAAGGAGATGTCTTGGGAGATTACATTTCCTTTTCCATTACACTTGAACTCTGGCACTTTTCACCATAATATTTTCACATCTAATGATTTCCTCGACCTATGAGAGGAAACCAGCAGTAACTGTAAACCTTATTTTGTGACTATATCTTTCCTCTCTTTGAATGGTTCTAATCTCCACTTTCCTGTGAAGAACAATGAAATTGCCTGCAAGTCTCCATCAATAGCCATGCTAATATTAATACTTTTTTTCAGCCTGAAGCTATGTAAGACTCACTGTGGCTGTGACTCACTTACTCCACTTAACTTCAATCTGCTATACTTTTCTGTCTTTTTTTTTCATTTTTTCCTGGCTGCTGTGGACACACCTTTAACTGTGGCCTTCCTGTAATCACTTTCAATTTTTTATTTTAGACAAATAAGTGGTGAGCTACAGGTAATGATAGCTATGAGTCTTTGATTTGATGTAGAGAAGTTATATTACTAGAAACTTCTGAAACATGTTTTCAAATAAGGATGAAATTTAGCACAAAGATCTGTTTTTCCAGGCTAGGTATGTTATATGGTAAGCTAAATCCTCTTATAAAGGAGGTTTTCTAGAAATGTAATGTGACGCATCTGCAGGCCCCAACAGATAGTTCGGTGTCTAGTCCTCAATCCTCTTACATGTCTTTTAAAATTCTTCTCTTCCTTAAGGCCTTTGTGGGAAAAAAAGGACTGGAAATTACATCAGAAGAGTTTTCAAGAAACTTCTTTAAAAGAATATCCCGGTGGGTCAGAGGAGAATAGTTAATGTTCCAACAGCTCTTATCCTGCTGTCATTTAGTGCCTTGAGAGTGTTATTGTACTTCCACATGTTCTTAATCCCTGTATCTTCTCTGATTTGGATTTACAAGATTGAAACAGAAAGCATTTAAAACATGATCTCATGTCAGCTGAAAAGTCTGGAGAGATTTGATCATATCACATTGAGATAGAGTAGCAAATAAGAAGGAGCATGACTGAGCAAAAAGCATTTTCCAGAATCCATTGTTCTTTTATTCTGAAATATTCTTTACCGAGCAACATTATTGAGCAAGGTGAAAAACAAAACTTTAAATCCTACCTCATACCTCAGAAATCAGATTTTAATTTAAAGATAGAAAAATTGGAATTTTTATCTGATTCTTGGTTTGGTTTGGTTTTTAGGTTTTTTTTTTGTGCTGTGTTTTTTGTTTTAAAATCAGCGTCAAAGTTAATCTTCTTCAGGTAATCTTGGTTTATTTGCATTGAAGAGCTATGGTAATAATAATACAATACCTTTATATATACATTTGAACCATTTTCCCCTGAATGTAGATGCTCTATTTTGTGAAGGTACATATTCTCTCTTTCAGACCTGAACTGAATGTTCTATTGAAAGGCACTGGATTAATTGCTGTGAAAAGCATAATTTGCTGTTTAATTAGTACAAAGAATTCATGTAATGACATTTTAGGTTGTTTTTTTTTTCTTATTTTGTGAGTCTCAGCTCTGCTCTGGGGTAACCATCTGTATCTCAATATATATACAATCATATAGCATCAATTATTAATCAACTTGCACTTTGCTAGTGAAGACAAAGTTCTGAATGTCTGTAAAGATAAACTGTCCTACAGTCTTTAAATTTATCACTGATAAGGCTAATTTGTCAGGTGTTTTGGCTTTGTATAAGTTTGGGGTTTTCTACAAATATTTAACATGCGCCACAAAACAGACATTAGAAGATTGTTTTGGTAAAAGTTGTTGTCATTTAATTTTCAGTTAGTTTATTTGAAATGCCATTATAATGAGAATCAACAGGATCTGTTATTGAAAGTATCTTCCCACAAAGAAGGATGGGTTGACCGCCAACAACTATTCCATATGATTCTGGTAGTTTGGATGCAAGTGCCACACTGTGTAGTTAGTGACATGTATTTATTTCTTACAGGCATAAGCTTTGATGTCTGTCCTCACCATTTCATTAACAAATTCTTTCCCTTTTTAGATGTAATTTGCATAGTAGTCTTTCCACTTCCATGGATATGGATTCTATATTTAATCCACACAGTTTTTACAAATAAATCTTAACTTCTAAATTAAGAAAGGGGTGGCTTAACATTGCTTGTTTGTATGCAGGCAGAAATGCCTTATCTGTAATTTTTTTATAATGTTATTTGTAAGCTGTGGAGATACGAATGCTAATTTCATCTTTGTTATACTCCTGGATAATCTGTTCTGTGGCTTTGTGCATTGCTGACATACAACGTTCAGAGGGTTTTGTCCTTAGTGAAGCCTGTTGTTTAGTCTTGCTGTCACTAAAGCTTGTTATCATTTATCCTGCTCATTCAGCTGCAAGTTCAATCCCTGTCCATCAAGTTTCCTTAATGCCCCATGTCTTTACTTGCCTGAAACTGTCGTAACATAACTTCCCATTTTTGTTTAATAGCATAATCTGGTTTTAGCTTCGAAAGATAATAGCTGATCATGTGTGTATGAACATTTATAGCTCACTGTGTTGTGGTGTAGTTTTTAGTGTTTAGGAGACGGAAAAATAGAAGAAGTGCAAGGGTAAAGTATAAAGGGAAAACGGTGGAACAAATATAACAGGAAAAAATATAGATATTTCAAGCCAAGATTTCTAATCATTTTCCTTTCTAGGAAGTGAAACAAAATAGGCTTAGCTTTCGACTTGGCTTGGTAATCTGCACAAAAGTATATGGGAAAATAAACTTCCTTACCTGACTGTGCATGGACTACCTCAACCCCTACCTCAGGCCCTATCGTGCAGGAGTCGGAACATGTCATGTAGTCATTCTCCCATCTACATATGGAACAAGATGGATGAGCCAACTGTCTTTACCCTCTGCATCATATTTATTGAAAGAGCTGAGACAACAAGGAAGAAATAGGTCAAGAAACGCTGGGATAAGCAATGGTGTGAATGGGAAGCAATCTTAAGAGACTGGCATAAAATGATAGGTGTTTGAGTCCTCTGGGCCGTGAGCTGCTGGCAGCTGAATCCAGAAATAATATTCCATTCCACATTTGGTCAGAATCAGCAGCTAGTTCAAGATACTAGTTATTCAAGTAGGCAAAATGGATGTTGCATCCCTGAAATTATTTCTAAGAAAGCAATGTAACAGCAAAAAGGCAGTTGTGCCACCACTACACCTTCTCAACACACACTGGTCTATAAAAGTTACTTCTGGAATGAAGAACTGCACAGCTGAAACAGGAGAGGTTCAGCCAGGTGCTCAATTTACAACGCCGATTTTTCAAAACCAGACGCTGAGCTGAGCTTGCAGACATGCACACAACTGCATCTGTGCATACAAAACTGGCATTTGTGTATGAAATCACTCCATATGTACATACCATTTTTGGGAGGCACAAGTCAGTCTTGAAGTTCTTGAATATAATCCTTAAAACCATTTCCAAATATATGGCTTCTTCAGAAAGAATGACAGTTTCTAATAATTTTTCAAACTAAGCATTTGCTTAACATCCTTCACTAAAATGGATTTTTGAAAAATTGTGTGGTGAGATTGTCACTGTGACTAGATTCTGACTTAACTCTAAAACAAGACTAGAAAAACGTAGGTTGAGAAAATGAGCTTTGTCTACTAGCAACACAGAGAAAAACCCCACATATTTATGCTGGCATTTATAAGATGGAAATTAAGGTTTTTTCACTATGTTTATCCCCAACATATATTTAATGGTATGCCTTGATTTATAACAATCTTTCAGGAGGTGTAATAATGCCGTATTTCACCCTTCATTTCAATGGCAGTGACATCTGACCCTGCTTCCTTTTCTTTCCAGAAAAGTATGTGTGTACAATACTGAGAGTTTTAAACTTGATTAAAGAGGCAGGACCTTTGCTTTGCTATCGAAATGATTACCCAGATGACCAGAAATGGCTACTGCTAGGGATAGAAAGGTTGTCTCAGTTTAGTTGCTGGACTTCTTATCATGAATTTAATGTAAATCTAAAATAGCTTTCATGTAGGAACACTTTACTGCTGCCACCTTAACATTTCATTAAGGCCCCCTTGCCTCTCTTATGGTTCCTATCTGAAATAGCCCAGTGTTGAAAATGAGAGGAAGGAAGTATTACTGTTTGAATCTTTTATTTTATGTTAAAGGTTTTCTGCCTGTTATCAGTTCACATTATTTTTCTGTAATATTGCATCAATGATAAATAAATAGTAAGATTTTGGTAAAGTAGCTATACAGATCCCAAATATTGTAACTTCTACCTATTCAAAATTTCTGCTCTAGTTCTATTCAATCTGATCGAGTTAAAGAAAACATCATTAAGATCTAACAAATGAAACTTTTTTGTTGTTGTTGCCTACTATATGCTAGCAGCAGAAATTGCTTCATATTTTACTATAATGGCTCTTGTTATTGGTCAGTTGGTAAAGGACATGTATTAGAATTGCCATATAAATTTGACTTGTCATTTAACTGTTGGGCTAAAATGGCTACTATGGAACTTACACTATATAAACAAAGCAGGCAGGGCATGACACATAGGAGGTGCCCTTTTCATGACAAGAGAGATTTACTCTCAGTAAGCCTTTGAGAGAACACACTGTTAGTGAAACTCACTGGTTTGTGCTATAGACAAGCTTCCTCTTTCCCCATACTGTAGTTTGGGTTTCTTCCATGCAGTTCTCTGCTAGATCTGCTCCTGCTACCGCAGGTTAGGGTGCTATAAGCCTTTATTACGGTGAGGGCATGCTGCTGGCTCATGTTGAGTTTGCTTCATACCAAGACTCTAAGGTCCTTTTTTTTTATCCTTTATTGATCTTTGTAGGTGTTGTGATTTGGAGGAAATTTGGTCCAGAAGAGTTACTGAAGCATAAGGCATTATGAAAAGAAATCAGTGGAAAAGTAACGTTAAGCTCAGTATTCCTGTACAGCCTGTGACCTTCTTTCATGATGCTGGAGTCCTTTCATTATCTGACAGAGAAGACAAAAGACAGATTTTATTGTCCTAGAGAATGAGGAACTTTCCAATCTGTTTGACTGAATGGTCATGCTACATTCCCATAATTTCTGTGGGGTTTGTGATTATTAGGAAATTCTGGTTTTGCTGTATCCTGGGATAAGACAGGGAGACATTATTTAAGAGCAAAATGCCTGAAAGAATCTGTACTGGCAGAAAGAGTTATAAGCAGAAGAGAAAGTTTGACCACTCTATTAAAATGCTGTTTGAACTACTAAATCACTCCCCCTGCCAAAAAAAAAAAAAAAAAAAAAAAAAAAGAAAGAGCATGGAATTTCCAGTATTTCTGAAGGACAGCATTAAAAAGTATTAGACAACTTGTAATTTCTCACCTTTTTTTTTGTCTTTATTTTTCCCCTAACTTTAATATTGATATGCAATAAATGCACAAGTCTGTTTTGGAAATTGGTTGCTTTCTTTCCTCAAGTCTCTCAGAATCATGACAGCACATATCTATTTTTACATCACAGTACTAAAAAAGAAAAAAAAAAGACAACTAGCATCCTTCCTGCAGGAGACAAATTGTAAATAGAATTTGAGCTTACTCTGAATCTGCCTGGAAGAGCAAAGCTGATGTTGAAGTGAGTATGAATTTGCACTACTTTGACCTTGAGGCAGAACCCCTGAGAGGTTTAAAGAGTGAAATGTAGATTGCCAGGAAAAAAGTCGGTGTAAGAACTGGTGTAGTGTTGAAGGAATTATGAAATTATATTTTTCTATGAGATGTTTTAAAGAGTTTCTTTAATAACACATGAATAAACTTTGTCTGGAAATATCACTGTAGGTTTTCAATCAAATAATGTCAGTTTTCTACAGAGATCTCATTTTATATTGAATTTCTAGAATAATTTTTTGTTTCTTTATTCTTAATATTATGATGCACATTATATGCTGTCCTCATTCATTCCATTGTTCTCTTAAAAAAACCCTTTATGGTTTCCACATAAATAAACAAAATCTATAGTAATTGGTTTGTCATCATCCAAATAGGCAATTCAACATAAAAGAAGCAATGCTATATATGCCTTCTCATGTTTCATTGTTTCAGAACATTAAGATGTGCAAAGTAATTCAAGATACACTTCAATATAAAATTACTGATGTCAAAACAATCACTACCTCAGTGAAGCAAAATTCTTAATTCTCTGATGTGGCTGCTCACTCATTTACTTTTCCTTAAAGTGAATGCCACATGCTGATGAACTCGATACTGGGTGGCAAGACTGAAGACTGGAATACCTTTTTTTTTTTGAAAGCGTGTCCTTGTCATAAAAGGATATGCATGAAAAACCAAAATGAAAATTGTAAATCTATTCATCTATCCATCCCTCTGTCCATACACTACTTGCACTTCTGCCCTTTTTCTGATATGCTTAAAGATTTCAATCTTGGTTTTAATGTTCTATACTTCTGTCTGAAGGACATCACAGGATTTTTTTAACACATTCTGCAAATGAGGTGGCAGTTCTCAGTTGGCCCATGAAAAGTATTATTGCAGATAGATTGTTAACTTTTTCCTAGCAGACAGTTTTATCTCACAGTAGGATCTTCAGAGATCCGAAGTTAAAAATAAACTGCAGTTTGCACAGTTACTATATTTTCTCCTAGCATGTGACTGATATTTGGACAAAACCCACATTTCAATCCCCCTTTCATTTTACTCCAAAATTTGATTTTTGGTACTGAATATTTTGGAAGAATATATATAAAATTTTTTTTTCTTCTTCCACATAATTTCTGTCTTTCAATACATTTTTGTCAACTCTTTCAGAGATCTCAAGAAAACAGTGTTGCATATCTGCCCACTGGTATTTATTTTGCTATACTCATTTATTTGAAAATAAAAGTTAACCTACTTGTGCTGACAGGTTTTGCTGGTCATTCATTTAACGGAGCCTTGGGCTGTTTGACCACTTACTATTCTAGCTGAAGGCAGCTGGTGGCATTTTCATCTGCCAGGCAACGATCGCCATTAGCTTATTCTGTGCTACTTGTTATCCAATCTCCATGTGTTGAATTTTTTGTTATTATGGAAAACCTCAAATGTTATTCGGCCTTTCAGACTGTAAGAAAGGTAAATGCAAATAAAACACTGGTCGAACTACCACACTCAAAAACTTGTTGAAATAGTTTGAAACAGCATTCACATTTCTGGAAAATAGGTATGAACTAACTGGGAGTTGCTTCAAGTAAAATCTCCAGAGCCGTTCTGTCTAGAGAGGATGCTGTTAGCTAGAAGCACAAAAACTCGGATGATTAGGCTTTAGTCCCAAATGAATAACGAAGGCAACAGCATTTTGGAAGTTGGCTGGAATGTATTAAACACAGCTAAGAAAGAAATATGTATTCAAGCTTATGTACTCAGAAGCAAGTTTTCATTCTTTGTGTGAAGAGATGATGTTTGCTTTGAAGAAAATGTCTCTGAGAGACTTTAATTTGCTACAAGCTTCGAGAGGAAAGGCCTAGTGACAAAAAGGATAACTTTACTTACAGTGATCTACTGAACACTGCGGCTAGGCTGCTTACAGTATTGGAACGGCACATTTATATCTATATCTTTGACTACCTTTTCACGCTGCTACAATCTATTGTGAAGACATATGCCATTTTCAGATGTTTGGAACCATATGTTCCTTATTTTAGGAGGATGTAGGCAGTCAAGTGTGATACAGAAGATTGCAACACTCATTGTGCAACCGTGGCACATCCAATATGTATTGTTCTCTTTACACACATCAGGTTGGTGAAACAGTACGAAAGATAACACGGCTTCACTTATATGGGGAGCGCCAGCTCTTTAGTTTGGCATAAATTAGTAACCTGGAAAGTCCTTTCTGGACTGTCAATATTTATGCCATTAATGGATAAAGTGTTTTATTGGATATTTTATTATTATTTTCATATATTACACTGTTCATTAGTCCAGCACTAAGGAGAGAGAGATACATTCAAGCAAGGATCAATAAAAGCTTGATCCAGCAATCAGCATCGTCAACTAGACACTGTTAAGAAGTGAATTTTGCTCTGAAACAACACTTTCCTCTTAATACAGTGCTATAATCGTGCCTGCTATTGCAAACATTTATTTGACTGTTTTTTAGCCCAGTATGTATAATTGAAATGGGACTCTTGTTCCTGAAACAAAGAAACTTATAAATGAAACAGACAGGAAGACCAACTTGTACCCATGTTGGGGCCTGGTTGGGTAGGAAAGATACATTTATGTAACCAAGTAAACAATACTTTGTATCTTACAGTGAGAGCATGAAACTTAAAAAAAAATAAAAAAAAAAAATTACTGGCGATTGTCCAAAGCTGCATTTAAGTTAAATCCTGTGCTTACATAATATCAGCATAGTGACAAACCTTCATGTAGCCTAAGCCTTAATAGCAAAAGCTATTAGAATACTCTTATTCTGGATGCTAATATGTTTAGTGACAGAGCTACAGTAACACTTTTGAAGCTTCTCTACAGTCTCCTGTATACTTCTCCCACGCCCACCCCCTCCCTGGTACTGCTTTCATCCCATATTTGGTACAATTCGGGTCAGTAATGTACAGAACAGCAAAGGTTGTTCTGGTAAGGACACTGGTATATTACATATGTACAAAAGGTAGTGGACTGTGAATACAGACAAGAGACCCTAATTTTGATTATCACTGATTTACCAACCAGTGTTTATGGTGATATTATGTCCTGAAATTAATGTATCTGAAAGTAGCCTTCCTTGATACAGCTCTATGGAATTAGCGTGAAGTATTTTCTCTTCTCCAGAGATGCTCCTGCATTTGAATTAATGCAGTTTAATAGGGGAGTTTCGTATTTCTTGACTCCCTTTGGGACCCAGGCTCTGTGGAAGGTGTGAGACCCAAAGTTTACAAATTCTACTTGTGTAGCTCCTTCAAATTCCTCTGGAAATCTTTGATTTAAAAAATACCTTCTGTGTAGCTGTTTTCACTTGGTCCTTTCTGAATCAGAATTTAAAATCTCAATTTATTTTTTCCCCAAAAGAAACTAAATTATAAACTTTAAAAGTCCAATGATATTTTTTATTTCCCTGTGATGTATCAAGGGGAAAACAATTTTGAACTCTCTTCAGAAAAGAATAAAAAAAAAAGAGGTCTAAACTTGCTTTCTCCCATGGAAATTTTGAGTTTTGATTAAAATATTGTTTTCTGAGAGAATTTAATTTTGAAAAAGATGACAACAGCTCCCCTAACATCAGAACTTTTTATTATGACCCAGCAACTAACATAAATGAATAAATGCATTGTCTTCTCTTTAAAATTGTTATTTCTTTCTCTGAATCCAAATCACATGCAATAAACAGAAAAAAAAAGCAAATATACATTCATGGAAATGTTCATGTCTGAGTAGAGGCAAATTATAGGTCATAAACCAGGCAAAAAAGTTCCTTTTTTTTTTTTTTTTAATCTTAAGCACAGAAACAAATCATGCTTTTATTTAGTGTTTGGAAATTTATGCAGTGGGCAAGGTTGTTGGAGCCAAAACTTGGGTTTGTATAATTAACTTGCTAATGCTGCTTCTTTTGGTAGCATAATGTTGAAACTAATTATAAGAGTAATACTTTGTATGTAATCTGATCTGTCATTATCATCAAAGTAAATGTCCAGCTATTGCTAATTCTAAAACTCATCTATCTAGAGCTTTTTAATTTTTCTTCCTAGGTGTCTGTTTTCTACTACATGGATCCAGATGCTTCAGTTACTTTCAGCATGGTCAGGTTTTCAGAATGACCAGAAACAATCTACTTGAACTTGGCACTCATCTACAGGCATTTACTGGCATACCCTTTGCCAGGCATGAATGTCTAAGGCAACACCCCTAAAAACACAGAGCAGCTTGCTGTACCTTCAGGTTTGTTTCTAATCATATGTGCTGCCTGCAGATTCTTATCTGTGTCCTTAGGCTCAGTGATGAAGACAAAACTTTGATCTTGGATTTCCTTTCTGCCAGAAACATCCTCAGTGGAATTTTCAAAGTGTGTTTCTTGTTGAAGAATTATGTTTTGAGTTGTCATAATTGAAGAGCGGCAGGAATCATCTTCTTCCTGTTGGGAAGAGTGCACGGTGCTCTTTCATTGTTTCCTAAATCTTTCTTATATTCTATTATACTATATTTTTTTAGTTTTATTTTTAGGAAGATTTCTCTTTGTGATCTTCTGTGGCTTGTACATGGGGCATAAGGTGTCAGTTTACTTAATTAATGTGGTCAGTTTACTATACACCAGGAAGAATCTGTCTTCACGTTTTATTTTCTAATTAAAATTAATACACCAAATTCAGACCTGCTGTGAGGAAGTACTGTATGTTAATTTCACTGGACACATTAGGACTGATGATGTGCCAAAGTTGTTTGGACTTGACAGAAAAAAGGTCAGCACACAAAAACTCAGATGTGTTTGTACTGCTGCTGCTGGCAAACTGCTGTGTCAAAGTTAGAAAAGCTGTCAGCGATTTAGCGAGAACTTAAGGGTTAAAGAAGCTTGAATTGTTATTACATATAATGTTTCTATAAGACAACATATGCATCTCATATCTAACAGCTAACTTATTTGTTGGATACTTTTTGTAAAAGCAGCTGAAAATAATTCTCAGTGTAACTAGCAAATCTGTTTCTGATCAGGCAATTTAAGCACTGCATTCTTCCTCTCTAGTGGCTAAACTCCACCCCAAGTAGTAATCCCTTCTTTAGAAGAAGAGATAGCTAATCCCTCCAACTGTGCTCTGTTGACAAAAAGCTGCAGGCAACCTTCTGCATCCCACAGATGATACAAGATCTCAAATCTCTAATTTCTGAAGGCTTTCAGAGGCAATGCCTTTCTTAGATTATTTTGTACCTCAACTGAATTGTTCTCTCCTGTTTCATTTTCTTTCCTGGACAAATTACCTGCCAGTGATTTGTGCATACTTTCCATCATCTCATTAGAACAAATCTCCTCAAATGTTTTCTCCCTTCTGCAAAGTGTCATTCCCACCTATGGAACATGGGTTCTGCATAGGAGATCCAGATTCTTAAATGGCATATGTTTCTGTTGCTTAAAAGCTTTCACACATAGCATGCTCTCAAAATACTTTAGAAGAATTTAGAACAACAAAGCTTTTTATGCTCTTCTGATCTCATTAATTTTTAACAAAAGTAGAGGAAAACTTAACCATTTTTTAATGTCAGGCAGGCAAACAGCGCTGCCATGCGCTGACTCTGCTTGGGAAGAATCAACATTGCTTTTCAAGAGACCTGTATTTTGACTAGTAACTCCAGTGCTCTGAAAACCGAGCTCAGATTCTTGGCACAAACATTCAATATTAAGGTTAAGTTTATGTATGTGTCCCCAATTCACCTGTGACAAGGAGGAGAAAGATGACACATCACAAAATCACAGAATGTTAGGAGTTGGAAGGGACCTCTAAAGGGAGCTCTTATCTAATCTAGTCTACCTACCCACCCACCCCCCCCAGCCTCGATTACCTAGATTAAATCACACAGGAACACATCCAGATTGGTATTGAATGTCTCCAGAGAAGGAGACTCCATCACTTCTCTGGGCAGCCTGTGCCAGTGCTCCATCATCCTCACAGTGAAAAAGCTTTTCTTTACATTCAGATGGAACTTCCTGTGTTCCAGCTTGGACCCATTGCCCCTCATCCTAATGGTGTAGATGTGATGCATATAAAGCAGATGCCAGCAAAACTTTGGAAAAAGCATCTTCTGTACTTGTTGTGACACTGGAAAATAAAAGCCAACATTCCCAATAATTAAGGTAAAATTATTTTGCTTTATGTTAAAATATAGCACATTTTGAATCACTGCATAATTTCCTAAGATTAAGTGGGTTTTTTAGCCACAAAAGAAAGTACATGTGTTTATACAAAAGTAAAATCAATCAACCTACAAATCAGAATAAAGAGAAAGTTCTGATCTGTTTGTCTTTTTTTCCCCTACAGTTCATTCTGTTACCTGCCTTAAATGTCCAATAATATTTAAAAAGTTTGAAGTCATGTTATTGTTTTCTAAGTAGTTACCCAATATAACAATCCTGTCTTTTTCTCTCCCAGGCAATCATTACAGCTGTAGCAACTAAAATGGCTCTGGGAATTTAAGTTTTCCTTAATTCTGTCATGCACAGAGGAAATTTAATCCTTATGCTGACTTTCTTCTAATTATTCTGATAATATGGCAGGTTACTGAGTTACCTTTATGTATTTCAAGATGTTGTTTTTCAGAGAAAGGTAAAGAAACCAAGTTCAATAATTCCACCTCATGGTGGATACACCATGCTAGGTGCTGTGTGTGTTCTGGAGAATTAAAAAAATTAACAGGAAGAATGTGCTGACACTAGACAAGAACCTACAGCTGTGTGAGAGTCAGTGCTAATTTATGAAAAGGAAGAGAAACAATAAAATAATATTTAAATGAGGTTAACTGTTGTACTAAGGCACTTATGGAATCAGAATGTTTCTCATAAACTGGGTTGTTCTGGTCATCCATGATCTCTGACAGTGACCTCAAATTTCAGTTCCTTTTCTACTGACAATGGGTAACAACACCCTTTTGCAGCTGATTTCATCTGTCTGTTCAATCTTCTTCTCCTATGAAGTCAGAATTATCTAATTTCTCCATTAAATAAAATGTCAGTTCTTGTTTTTATATTAAAAGAATTGTATAAGACGCACTGAACACTCAGTGCTTCAGCAGAGTGTTTATCTTTTTGTCTCATTGATTTTGTAGACAGTTTTCTCTTCCCTTCAACGTCCCTTTTCTGAGATGCCTACTGTGTTGTTTTTTCACAATACCAAAATAGTATCTCAGCAAGCTTTAAGATGTGCACTTTATTATAACAAGGAAATGTCTCTCTGTCATGCATGTGATTTTGGATTTTGTTTTAGAGGAATAATGCTGCATGAGGAATGGAGGTCAGATCAAATATATCACATCAAACCTGCAGGTTCCAGACTGAGCTTTGTCTGGCTTTCAGACGAAACAGCCTGTTAATTGAATGCAAAATGGGAATGCCAAATAAAAAATGCTTCTTCAAGGAGCCATAGATTATAAAGCTGAATTTTTGCACTGAAGATGTGCATCAGAGATCTCACTACATAAACCCCTGAACCACACTTTACTGTGCTGTATATTACACAATGAATACTTTCTCATTCTTTTGAATTGTCATTGCTTAGGTGCTTATCTTGGGTATGCTGTGATTCAGAAATCATTGGATGAATCATTAACTTCACAAAGGCCTCCTTCATGTCACCCAAAATACAAGAGTACTTAATCCATAAACAAAACTATAATCCTTGGTTTCACAGTTTCCTGAACTAACAACTGAACCTACTTTGGTGAGTCAGGGCACTAATGAGAAAATGGAACAGAAGCTTAAGTTTCTGAATCAGGTTGAAAATGCAATTTCAGTCACTCAAAGAAAATGGTACTTCCCTCTCATTTCACATATGAACTGGTACGGTATGCCAAGAAAACTTTGCTCTGGCTGGTGACTCTGAGTAGGGTGGGCCTGGGGGTATGCTGGAGACCTAGATGAGTTTGGATAGATTGCCCCCAAAATCCTTCCAGTTTTAAAGGAGAAAATTTGTAGATGTTTATATCTTTCAAAGGATTTAGCATAAAGACAACAAATAAAATAAAAAAGAACAAACAACCCATAATGCAATGCAAATATAGCAGAATATAATCTTTTATTGAAACTAAGTTGTTTTTTTCTTTAAAAGGAACTCCAATACTAAAGTGTTTTAGTTTTTAAATCAGAAGAAACTGTAGTGGTTCATAAACCTCACATTGGACAAAAGTAACTTTCCAATCCTAAAGCTTCTGATTCTGGAGTTATATTTCTGTTCAGTCCAACTGTAAATGTTGTTGTACAAGTACCTATCAGTCTCTTAACATTGATTTTAGTTAGTGTTTTACTACACCTTTGTATTCAAATTCAACAGGTTAGTGATACTCGGTAACCTGTGAGTGGGTCTACAGTTAGATGTTAGCATACTATCAAGGTAGAAGGAAAAAATGTGGATACCTCAGAGCCTTTAAGTAAATCTTACAACCCAGAAGCAGCTGATGTAAGAGATACCAGGTGAGCAACATACTGTTACTTTTGAAGCAATATATGGTGGTCAGTGGTCAGTTCAGCAGCAGAAAATATACTGGTAATATCTTAATTATATTTATTTCAAATTATCTGAATAAGATAATTAATATTTGATGGATTTTTACCTTAAATTATAGTATTAATTATGCTTCAGAAGAACAACTAGTAAACTGCACAGATTTACTTTAGACATAAAATGTAAATTTTGTGTTTTGTGCTTTTTTTTTTTTTTAATCTTCACTTAGGATTATATATCAGGCTAAGGAAACATCAAACCTTTCTTTTGTGAAGAATTTTGTATGCTATGATGTGGAGTGAGAGTAATGTAAATTTTAACTTACAGTTAAAAAATATTAGGAAAAGGCAGAAGTAAATGATCATAGCGCTGGAACACCTCCCCTATGAAGAAAATTGGAGTTGCACCACATGCAGAAGAGGAGGCTCTGGGTAAGCAGTTTTAAACAGTTTTAGGTTGGACATAAGAAAGAAATTGTTTGTGGTGGAGGTGTTGAGACACAGAATACACTGCCCAGTGAAGCTGTGGATGTCCCATCAGTAGAAATGTTTAAGGCCAGGTTTGATGGGGCTTTGAACAATTTGGTCTAGTGGCAGACATCCCTGCCTATGGTAGGGAAGCTGGAATAGATGATCTTTAAAGGTCCCTTTCAACCTAAACTATTTCTATGATTCTATGATAAATTCTGCTTTTACAATCTCACATACTAGTTATTGTGTTGAGATGACTGATACATGGAGATAACCGCCTCTCTCTTAATGTCTAAAAATACAGATAATGAAAGATGCAGGTGCTGATTGAAGTGGTGCGATATCTTCTTTACAGATGTAACCAACCCTCAATTTACAGCTTCAATTAGGAATCCTTCTGAGAAGGCATCTTGATCTAAAATAACTTTAAAATTAATAATGAAATATATTGAAGTGTCATCTTTAGTGAGAAGTAAAATGGTACTTTGGTATAAAAACCACGACAGCCTATTCACAACACTTTTAGGACAATGACTCCTAAATTTTCCATATTTGAAGAAGTTTTATATATTTTCAGACTAAGAGAGTGTAAGAAAATGACCTCACAAAAAGCACAGAATGCATCTCAGGAGGATGGTGCTACTCGGGGTGCAAGGCCTTAGAACTGTGACCTCTAGCATAACATGCAAACATCAGTCACATTGTTATTTTAACAGGGAATAATCATGTAGAGGTTTTTTTATTTGAAAGTCTCTCTGTTTTGGCTTGGGGGAAGACACTTTTCCCAGAAAAGATTATCTAACACCTGTTGAGCTAAATTGAAAAATTAGTATTGATCTGAATGAGAATGAGTTCAATTGCACAGTGGGAAAAATGACATGTATATTCATACAATAGTTAATGCAGGAAAGCAATTAATTCCTTGCTTGATAATTTGGTATGAATTTAGCATTTAAACACTAACAATTGATGAGGTAATTTTTCTAGATGTCTATTCTTACATTTTAAAGAGATTTCTTAGCTTGTCTATGTTTACCCAATATTATAATTTTTTTTTCATGGAATGAAAGAATTCTACAAATTTTTATTTCTCCTTTATCTATTTTAGGGATTTAATCCAGTAAGACTTAAAAAATAAGGCATTACAAGACTAATTAAAAAAAAGAAAAAACAGAAAAAAAGAAATACTAATATTATACTGTATTTGGAGTAAAGGGATAATGCACTATATACATAAGGACATTGTCTTAACCAAATGCAAGATACTGCAAAGGTTACTGGAGGAAGTTACTGTTACTACTTGAAATACCTGAGTAGTAATGAACAGTCCAAAGCCAGCTCTATCTTCCTATCTCCCTGGTAATCTGTGGGCTTCAAATGCGATAAACATTACTGTACTGATTGAAAATTAACTTGCTGAAGAAGCATGCAATTGTTCCAGAGGTAATCACTTTTAAATAACATAGCTTTCCCGTGTCTAGTTTTGCAATAAGGAATAAAATTAATTAATGGAAGTAAGATGGAATTGTAAAAAATATGGTAAGATAGAAATCATTATTGAATACATAAGATCTTTTATTTTGCAAAGTGCTTCCTAAATTTGAGCATAATTTATGCACTATGTTAGGACTGGAAAAGAAAAGAGAAAGTCTGTATAACAGGAGTTGGATGTCTTCAATCTGAGAAGTTTCTTATTCTGGTAGACTTCAGTGGACATATGGGGAGAGGGCTTCCTGTCAGCTGTATGTGCCAAACAGATAGCGAACAGATTGTGCTGATAGTAGTGATATCTGCTTCATAATCTCACATATGAGCTGTGACCAGTCAGTCAATCACCAGCCCCATCTTCCAACAACTAAACAAGAAAAAGGGAGATTCAAAAGACCTATATTAACTGCATTATCGTCACTTACTTTAGTGACTTTAAATCACTGCTGTGCTTTAAGCTGATGGCTTCACAGGTCAACAGTTTCACCTCTTCAAGATTCATCAAAACAGTTTTGTAGCAGCTGTAATTTGAATATTGCAGTAAGTAAAGACAAATATAAAGGAAGGAAAATCACAAGGAACCACGTGCTCAAAATGGTTTCATGTTTTGTCTAAAGCTAAACTGCATTTCCTAACAGCAGTGATGAGGAAAATGACTAGTTTTATGTCCTTATTTATGCAAATTATTGACTTTCATCTAATGGACAAGAAGACTGACTTGATGTCAATGATCATATGATGCAACTTCAACTGAAAGAGAAGCAGAGTGCTTTGCAGGAATTAAGTCTTTCTTGGCTGGACCCTATTACCAGCAAGCTGACTTACAGGAAGCTTTGACATGCAGTCTAATCAGATTAACCCAGAGGAAAGATTAGTCATGAAATGCTAACACTGACAAATTGCAGATACGTGATGTTGAAAGCCACTCACACTTGCTCTTTGCAGAGCATCTTGCTCAATATGGTACATGATAATGAAGATCAGAGATAAAAACACACAAATCACAGATTGTAGAAGTATGAAAAGGTATTGTACCTTTCAGCATCTCCTCATTGTCATCACATCCATCTCCTGAGGTGTGTGAGAACTTGAGATATCTATTTTCACCTTACGTAAGCTGTCAAGTGTATGCGAAATGAACAGTGCAGTAATGTCCATCCAGATGGCAAGGCAACCAGCTTAGAAGTCATCTTGTTTAAAAAAAAAAACCAAAACTACAAATGAACAAACAGCAAAGTGCAAGAAGTCCATTGAGTGATTGCCGGATCTTTTTTTTTCTTTGCAGGTTTTGTCCTGAATGTGTGCAAGAATTTAATCTGCTCAATGGATTGGGTATGTTCTCTGTATACTGATGAAAGTGAACTTGGAGCAAATACCTGGAAAGCTTGTGATATAGACAAAGTATTATCTCTGCTGTATCACAGAATCACAGAATTGTAGGTGTTGGAAGGGACCTCAAGAGATCATTGAGTCCAACCCCCTGCCAAAGCAGGTTCCCTAGAGCAGGTCACACAGGTCGGGGTCCAGACAGATCTTGAATATCTCCAGAGAAGGAGACTCCACAACACCCACGGGCAGCCTGTTCCAGTGCTCCATCACCCTCACCATGAAGAAGTTTTTTCGCACATTGGTGCGGAATCTCCTGTGGTCCACCTTGTGAACATTGCCCCTGTCCGGTCCCTACAGGCCACTGAAAAGAGGTTGGCCATCTCCTTTTGTTTCCCACACTTCAAATATTTATAAAAATTGATGAGATTCCTTCTCAGTCTTCTCAAGGCTGAACGGCTCCAGCACACTCAACCTTTCCTCACAGGGGAGATGCTCCAGGCTCTTATATATATATATATATGTGTTTCAGCAAACCACTACTGGAGGCTATATCTGTACCAGTAGGTAACATGACAAGTTTCTACCCCTGCGGGTAACTGACATGACACACCTTGCATCCCTATAGCTTTTTTCCCTCCTAAAATAGGGTTGTCTTACTGCCTATGAAGCCCCTGAATACATCCCTAGGGCTTAGCTGCCCATACCCATGGTCACTGCAAATACGCAGCTGTACAACTTTGGTTCAGAGTATTGTGAGAAAGAGCTTTGCCCCCCACTCCGTTTGGGGGCTGCCCTGAAGTTCAGACCCTCACCGTTGTTCTCTGCTGAGCTACTCTGCAGCTCTGCTTGTGGCCCTAGCTGTGCCTGGCCATGCAGCCAGCACAGAGACAACCCAGGCCCCTGTCCCGCTGACTCAACTTCCCATCTTGACCTGGGACCTCCCTCTTCACCATGGTTTTGCCTGGTGAGCACTGAGTCATTGGCTGACCCTGGAAACTGGCACCAAACCTGCTCTTCTCCTCTTGCTCTGATGTTGCTGGATTGTACCCTTACTGGTCAGATCCTTCTCTTGTGCCTGCCTTGCTGTCATGCTAGACTCCTGGCTCACCTTCTTCTGTGGAGCAGCTGGTATGGCACGTGCAGTGAAATTATAGCCCTTACCCATTCAAAACCCATGGTTTTCTTAGTATTACATTGCAATTTACACAAAATATCTAACTAGTATTTATTTTCCATAATATTTCATAAAAATAATGCCAGCAGGTAATTTTCTTAGCAACATGCTATTAAAATAAAGATCACATTTCAGTATAGGTTTTATGTTTTTCCCATTTTAAAGTATTTGAAAAATGCCCTCCTTTTATTCTGCATAAGGAAATAAGTTTGAATAGAAGCTTCAACTTTCTCCTTCCTAACTATGTAAAATATAGTCCCCAATTTCCTCAGAGTTCCTTCTAGCTGATATCAATACTGTTGCTTTAAGATCTTGAAATTGTAGATAGAGAGGATTTACATACAATTTTAAAGCTTCTCGGTCTTCATTGGGTAGTTTCTGTCACAAGGAGATAAATGGTTCTTTCCAAGGTCTATGCGGTGTCCAGAAGAACTAAGTTACAGTCCAGGTTTTCCAATATTTTGCAATATTTTTTTTTGCTCTATCAAGTATATTTCTACTGAATACCTAGAAGGTTTTTCTCATTACATTACACTTTTTAATATTTTAGCAACTTATTAGAAGAAAATATCATTATTGATAACATCTGTGGATGGCAGAAGGATTAAAGAACTATCATGCAGTAAAAGAATAAGAGGTAAAATGACTGCAAATAAACTATATTTTTTTTTAATATGACTGAGTGGAAAACCATATATTTAAGAATAAAAAATGCAGCCCTACTTGACAGATGTAATTCTGTGAAAGATTGGGATAAATAATCAGTGGAACTCAAGTTCCCAGTGCAATGCCATTATTTAGATGTATTCTGAAAGAGAGACCAAGTTTCATTAAAGCCATCCTGACTCTTTCTCTCCTTCTTTTTTTTTTCTTTTGGCACTGGAGTAATTGCTTCAGAAATACTATGTTAATTTCTCATTGATTAAAGAAAAAAAAATAAGTACAAGAAGTAGTAGAAGTTAGAGGACAAATTTCAAAGAAGAGCTAAGACAATGATTAAAGAAGTGGAAAATATGTCTTTCATTGAAAGAACTAAACAATGTAATTGATATATTTTGTGAAATATAAGTGCAGGGCATTTCAGATTCATAGGACATTGGGCGGTTGTGTCCCTAAGGAACTGAGATGGATGCTTTATGTATTCAGATATGGTCATATATAATATGACCACTTTGTTCTTTTGTAGACCGTAAGAAAAGATGTTGCCATGAGTATATATGATTATACAAGCAAATTATTAAGTGCTAGAGAAACTGTTCAACCATTGGAATCTCAGCTAATTATGCTATTTCTAACATACCCTACCATGGTTTTTGGTCCAGTTCATCTCACATCCTCCTGAATGATCCCCAGGCCCAGCTCAGGAGTCAGCCTGGGCCAGGGAACATTCTGAAATGACCCTTTGGATGTAGCCACACAGTTATGGAGGGTGAGAGTCTTTAAAAAGTGCAACTGGGTCCCTCAAGGGTCGGTACTGGTACCAGTACTGTTCAATGTATTCACTGATGACCTGGATGAGGGAATAGAGTGCACAGTCAGCAAGTTTGCTGATGATGCGAAGCTGGGAGGGGTGGCTGACACACTAGAAGGTTGTGCCATCATTCAACAGGATTTAGACAGGCTGGAGAGCTGGGCAGGGAGACATTTAATGAAATTTAATAAGGACAAGTGTAGGGTATTGCGCCTGGAGAGGAACAACCCCAGGTACCAGTATGGGTTGGGGACTGGTCTGTTAGAGAGTAGTGTAGGTGAGAGAGACCTGGGTGTTCTGGTGGACAGCAGGATGGCCATGAGCCAGCAATGTGCACTCATGGCCAAGAAGGCCAACAGCATCCTGGGGTGTATTAGAAGGGGGTGGCTAGTAGGTCAGGAGAGGTCCTTCTCCAGCTCTACTCCACCCTGGTGAGACCACACCTGGAGTATTGTGTCCAGTTCTGGTCTCCTCAGTTCCAGAAGGACATA
>VXBZ01000574.1:54738-79853 GCA_013399135.1 Heliornis fulica
TGTGGCGTCTCCTTCTCTGGAGATATTCAAGACCAATCTGGACACATTCCTGTGTGATTTAATCTAGGTGATCCTGCTAAGGTAGTGGGGGTGGACTAGATGATCTTTCAAGGTCCCTTCCAATTCTTAACATTTTCTGATTATATGATTCCAATTCACTTGGCCATAATGCCAAAGAACACTTTCAAAGATATTTAGATTATTAATACTTGAGTTTGCTCAGGCCTTATATGTCTTCAGATCAGCTGTCCATGTTTGATACTTTTCTGTTTTTATCATATTTTTATACAGGTAGATATACCTAGTGATTAATTAAAACCTGACATCAGCTAGTAAATTGGTTAAGTACTAGAGTTAATAACCAGAATCAGTCTTCATTTTACATCATAAATATTTGACATAGTATCTTAAAACTGAAGGTGGGATATTTCATTCCCAAGGCTTTTTAGAGACACAGACACTTTGGAATCTCAAAATCTCAGAAAGGGTTAGATTTATATATATCAGGCTGGGGACCGGAATGGGGGTGGGGGGGAAGAAAAAACCCAAGCAACCAAACAAACCCTTTAGGAGTAGCTTTTAGAGTGGTGCAAAGTTGCACCACATTTATCTCTGGATCAGAGCTGAAGAGATAGTGGTCACAGAGTACAGATGTGGACTCTCTTTTCAGATCTTCGAAAAAATATTTAAAATCTACCATATTTTACAAGTTACCCAGACATTACATATAATATGGGTTATGCATATTCTCAATATTTGTTCCAATGAAATGAGTCTGGCCTAATCTGCCATTATTTTATCCATGCAAAGCAAATGCTCCTGTTCACCTAACATGTATTTGATGCCATTATGATACTACTGATACTATTGGTAAATGTAGTCACACTTGCATTTTTCTTAAATAGACATGTGAGATGAACACTGCATTCCTAGCTATGAGGCCACAACCAACATCATTCCATCTCAGGTCTGGATTAATTAAACACTCACCTACCGTAGGAAGTCTCGGAGAAGACTCAGTTATGTACAGCATACTGTACATAATAGAACAGACATGTAGCTGCCACAAAAATGCCACAAGAAATAAATACGTTAACTTTTATTACTGTCTTCTGAGAGCACTACATATTTTATTTGCAGCATCACTTTTGACTTATAAAAGCAATGGTTGAGAGCAACGTTCTTCAGATAGGAAACACCATTTTTCCCAAGCATAACAAAATGTGCTAGAATACTTGTCCCTTGCTTTGTGACTGATTAAGATAAGAATGGTAAAGTAACAGTTATTTAATTGTATAAAAATAAATTCTTCAACTACAATTCCAAAACAGGACATGTTTAAATCTCAATATTAAACATGTTGAGTAAAAGCTTTGGAATCTGGTAAAATCTGAGGCTGGGCGTGACTGGTCTTTAATCACTAAAGTATTGAAGCAGTGGAGCCGAGTGAAGGCCTTGGGCACAGACAACTTCATGTCTCATCCTCTTTGGAAACTTCTGTGTCTGTAAGCATAGGGGTGTCTGAGATACTGTGAGGGACTTGTCAAGGAACCAAAGGAAAGTACAAGAAGGTATGCATTAAATAAGCACTGAGGTAAATTCATAGATTTCTATTTTGCTTGCTTTGTTCCTATCATTTTGTCCATCAGCATGTGAATTACATCAATTTAGGCTCCCGAGGCCTCGTTCTCATTTATAAGAAGGGCACTTCACATCACTCTGGTAATATAAAGAGGCATTAAAATGGGAGTCATTTATATTTACATTATTTTTATGGCTCTGTTGCTATTAGAATTGTGTAAAGTGGCATTAAGAGAAAGCACTATCAGGCTCCTTAGAGTCTTTACTTCCATGCTCCCAGGGATTACAATTCAGAGCCAAAATGATTGAAGGAGTGGAATTGAGCACATCTAAGAAAGGTGTCTGTGGCATAAGGTCTGCACTAGAAAGGCCAGGAAAAAGTACAATTTTATATTTACTAAGCTTACTTATAAGCACCTGGGATGTAAGATCTGCTGAAGTAATGCCACTGAATTATCTAGGAGATGTTAACCACTTTCACAAGTCTGATGCCAAAAAAAGTGTTGCTAACATTAGAAGGCTGTTCACCAGTTTACACGGAGTAAATAAATTTAGGATTATATATTTCCTATTGTATTATGTATTTCCTACTGGAAGTATATTTATTTTATTGTAACATCACAGAAATTTCTGAAATGTCAGGGATATGCAGTAGATATACAGTTTCAGGATGGACACTTCCTGCTGACCTGGGATGCACACAGGGTATAATGTTGGAAATGTCTATCCTTTTATGTGTATCTTCTGAATGTTTGTATAAATCAAATATATTACTGAATGCTACATTCACTTAAATAAGATATTGAGAAAAGTGGCCTAAATACTCTTTTCACAGAAATCACAGTATCACAGAAATCACAGAATGACAGGAGTTGGAGGGGACCTCGAAAGATCATCTAGTCCAACCCCCCTGCCTGACCAGGATCACCTAGATTAAACCATACAGGAACATGTCCAGGTTGGTCTTGAATGTCTCCAGAGAAGGAGACCCCACAACCTCTCTGGGCACTTTTGTTCTCTTACAGATAATTATAAAAAAAAAATTTCCAGATCTCAACCACTACTAAAATATGTTATGATTTAAATTATTTCCCTAATGTTGGAAGCTTCTTAGAGAAAACAAAGACCAAAAATTCTTATAAACACCGACCACCTCTACCTCTGACTTGTAGTGTTTGGTGACATTAAATAGCATTACGAAAACTGAATTAAGAAAATAACATCAAAGGAAATCCACTTAGTCCTGCAGCTTGTTCATATCCTCTCCTTCAGTATCTCTGATATTTATTTTGTCTCAGTATGTTTTACACTTCCTAGGGGCACATTTTTCATTGCTTGTAGATGTTCTTTGTCCAATCTGTTTAGGTCATTTTGCAATTTACTGTGTCTTCACGTGTGTCTTCTATCCTTTCACCTTCAATGTCACCAATGGGATTAAGAAAGAAAGAGATGGGGTTTGAAAAAAGTAAAACAAGCTGAATAGATAGAAGAGCTCAGGGTTCCAAGTTTCATGCAATAAAAATAACCACTCCAATGTGTGTTGTGTCCCCCCCTTTTAAAATCCTTAAAATAAACAGACTTTTATATAGCTACATGTACAGTCATTCAGCACTAATACATCTCCTTTTTAATTAAAAGGCATCCTCATTTCTGACTATATTGGTCCAGGGATCATATATGTAATTCATGAACAATAATTAAAGAAAGTAAAATAAAATTGTAATACAAACAAACCATGAGTCTGTATTCAATAATTAAAAATTAACACAGTGAGACTTTCCATAGCTGAAAAGGTTGAAACAAAAGCAGTTGCTCATCAAAACCACACCTATATAACTATGAAACCGCCACTGAAGTTTTCAACAGTTTTCAGTCCTATGGAGGTTAAAAAGTTTCTGCATTCAAATCACTTTCACTAACCATTCCTATAATAAATTCAGGCTTCTGAGAGAATATAAAAGAGAAAAGCCAGGTTCTGTTGGTGCTAGGACTGTGAAAACCTTCACAGATACCTTCCAGAAGGGATAGTATTGAGTAGTTTCTGTATGTTTAGGTGTTCTGCAAGATGGATTATGCTCTGCATCCTGATGAGCACTATCTGTGGGATTATTGTTAGTGGCTCACCTGTGGGAGCATAAGAGAACTGTTCTTTTCCCAGAAAGAAGATAACGAACCTGTAGTCCTAAATGCAATTAGGATTTGGGCTTTCTTAGGTTCTCTAATGCTTCTGAAAGGAGCAAGCTCCCTGGAGACATGGGCAGCAGGCTAATCCTCCAGCTCCTGAACCTCTAGCTGCCAGGATTATGAGCAATAAGTAGGCACATAGAGCATGCTGCTATACTTCAAGGGAGAACAACTTCATGATGAATTCTTTCATTTTAAGATATTGCAAGGAGTGTTGTCCAGCTCCTGCAAACATTTGTCACTTTTCTACTCTTGATTTAAAAAAACAGTTATAGCAAAAACTATTCCAGTTCAGATGAACAATTAATAAACTAGCTCTACTTTTTGTTTTCAATCAGTATTCTCCAAGGGATCTTGGACTATTCCACTGTTCTCAGATTAAAAATTTAGGACAATAAAGAACTGCAAGTAAAGTTTATGTGTCTCTTGGGAGCAAGTAACCAGAGATTGTTGTGTCCATCAAATCTCTGCTCACATCAATAGACAGCTGAATGATCTTAAAGTAGCAGAAATTGCATTAGCTTTGTTCATATCAGTGTTTCTTGCAGCTTCACAGTCCAAGGCCAACAGCAAGTGATCACTTAAGCATCGATCATCAATAGAGGTTCTTGAGTATGTAATCCCAACTTCAGCACAAAGATCTTTTCCTTGAGACTGCAAAGTCTGATAAATTCATAACATGATGCCTACTTTTATTGGTTCAGGCTGATAAACATGAGTGTTTGGATCCAGTTTCAAGACTGGTATTCATGTCAAAATTCTTCAGATTCACCAATACAAATAAAGCTTCTGGAATTAAATCCTACAGATGTAAAAGGGCCTGCCACACATCAGTTTGGGAAAATACAGTAACAAGAATGTGAGAAATATAAACATTTTTTAAGGAGCTATAATTTAGAATAATGTGTGACCTGTATGTTTTAGATAGATATGGAAGTATTTTCTGGGAAAAAATGGAAATAAGTACTTGCTTCATGTTTTCCTAAATACTTTCAGGACTTTTTTTTTTCTCTTTTAGCAAACATAACTATTTTAACCTAGAATTTTGTAATATATCATATAAATTAAGATATCTAGAAGTGAATATATATAATTGAATTAGCTTGGGGAAACTGGTAGGAAGGTAAATTTGCATGCTCAGTAGTTCTAATGGTGTATTTTGTATACATTGTTGAGCTGCTCATCATAGCATTTATCTGTATCAACCTACTAGAAGCTGGAGTGGTCCAGTGTGTATTTTCCAAAATAGCATTTTGCCTTGGAATTTTTATTATAAGAATATTTCACATACGTTTGTTACACAGTAATAGTTCATTGATACCCAAATGAGAAGCTGATATTCTACTCTCCTTTTCTTTCCTTGTGCTGGCTCCAGCATGCCTGGACCTTTCCCTCAGCTGATTTGACTTACTAAATGAGTAGAAACCTTGTGTGTCCAGAAACTGGGGAAGGATCTCATCTTTTCAGTAGTTTTTAAGACATTATGGTATTTCACTGCATCTGATGAAATTATGTACTAAAGCTCTGTCCCTAGGCTTTACTGTGGGTGTCAGTAAAGTGCATTGTGAACATGGTTGTTAATCTGAATAATTAAGAAAAAATATTGTAGTCTGAACTGATTTTTTTTTAATTACAATTTGGTTTTTTTGGAACTGATTTTTAATTTAGACAAGAATGAAATACTTTGCTATATTTTGGCATTATTTAATAGTCTTCAATTTTTTAAGATTGTCAAATATAAAACAGCTTTCAAATTTTCAAGATGAAAAATGAAAGCTACGACTTAAAAGGGAAAATGAAATATTTTAAAATTACATAAATTTCATTTCTCCATCCCCCTTTTGTACTTTTCTGCAAAAATGAATGCAAAATTGCAAGTAGTTTGGCTCCCTAACACTTTCTGTTTTCAGCAAATTCATTAATTAATGTAAAAATATCTTACCACGTCGTGTCATAGTTTACAATTGTACGATGCATCAGACAGCTGCATGTATCTCTGTGATACCTTTTATGAATGTGAGGTTTTTTTGTATTATAGCCATTCATTTGTTTCATTTGCAGAACAGAACACATCAGGTATCTTTTTTGTTGTGTTTCTTTTTTTTTTAAAAAAAAAAGAGCTTAAGCCATTCAAACCATTTTGTCGGTATCAGAATTTTGTAAAACCATTTATTTGAAATGTGGTTCCTTGGCTTTGCAGTAGGAACCCAAAAATTTGGCTGGAGAACAGTAACTGGGTCAAAGAGACTTTAGCTGTCTCCAGGAACTATCGTCTAGATTTGGCTGGGGCATAAACCTCTGAAAATCATCATTTACATAGGCATAGCAGAGCATAGCCAGGGGCCTGACGAGATCTTTCTGTGTGTTGTATCACCACTGAAGCTGCTCCAGTACTAAAGGCTTTGGTACATGCCAGATTCAGAGAAAGCATTGTTGATCCCCCCCTAGGCTTCTTATACAGTCTGTACACATCTAAATGGTCTGGAAGGGCATGCTGTGCCTCCAGCCTTTACCCTTTACTTCTCTTGGTTAAGAAACTGGACTGTCTTGGTCTCAGAATTTAGGAATTAGGAAGACAGAGCCTCTTGCTGCCCTATTTTACAAATAACTAAATAGAAAACTTAATCAAGTTATTCATGGCAATGCAGGAAAAAGAAGTAAGATTCCAGTATGGCAGGACACCTCTGAATAATTCCACTGCCTTTAAGTGCAAAAACATTAAATTTCTGTCTTCTTCTCTGTTGACAGTGACTTCTGAGTTACCATTTATCTGTAGTGTTACGTATTTACAAAAGAGGGTGAATGGAGGCTATATCAGTATACTTAATTCTAAAATTTGTTAGGTCATATGCCTTAGATTCTTATGTGGTTTTATTTAAATAATTTTCAAAAGAGGTTTTTTTAAACTGCAGGTTTTGGAAAGGTGATTAGGTAACATGCTTTCATATCTAATGGTCATGCAAATTTCTGCCCACCAGTGCTAATCAGCCACTGTGTTTAATTCCGAGAGAAATATCAATTTTATACATTTATTTATTAAGGATATTTATTTGCGCTTTTTTTTCTAAAAATAGACCAATGGTATTAAAACAAACCTACCAAAACAGTAAAAACCTTCCACATCAGGTCTAGACTTTTTAGCACTTTCAAATCCTGAAAAATATTTTTCCAACTAAAGAGCGCTGTTTAGAATTATGTCTAGTTATCTAGATACATTTCAGTTCTTCTGAAGAGTTTCTCAGTCAGAGACTTTCCAAGTTTATGAGCACTATGCCAAGTTTATGGCGTTTAAGACAAGGTTCTTGTTTTGGATAATAAGCCTCCTTTGTGAGAAGGCTTACTTCTCTCTCCAAACTATGATATATCCTTCTGTCCTGTGCAAATTAATTCTCACTGTTGTAACATTTAAATTAGCTTTAATGTCTTATTTGTTGGGATGGATCCTGACATGGTAAAAAGAAATCTCATTTGGTGGATTGCTGGGAGTTACTTCAGGTTTTCTCCAGAAAAAGTCTGGTTTAAATTGTTCTTTTTTCGATTCTGTTATTTAACTCACATTTGTAGAGAAACAGGGTATGTTTTATATGCTGGCTGCTCATCTGAAACCAAGTCAATGTTTTGAATGTTTGACTAATTCAGCCTCTTCTTGGTGTTGGCCAGTGACAGGACAAGGGGCAATGGTTCCAAGCCAGAGCATAGGAAGTTCCATCTGAATATAAGGAAGAACTTTTTCACTGTGAGGGTGTCAGATCACTGGAACAGGCTGCCCAGAGAGGTTGTGGAGTCTCCTTCTCTGGAGACACTCAAGATAAATCCGGACATGTTCCTGTGTGATCTAATCTAGGTGATCCTGCTCAGGCATGGAGGTTGGACTAGACGATCTTTCAAGGTCCCTTCCAACTCCCAACGTTCTGCGATTCTGTGATTTACAGTGTGGTCCCCATTTGAAGGCTACTAACGTGTTATAGCATTGATGATTAGACCAGATGCAGTGAGGTACTGTGGCTATCTTGTCGTTAGGTGGGACTGGATTTAAGAAGGGGTACTAAACATCTGTTTGTGAGGAAAAAACTCAATCAGATGAGAAGTCAGGGGTGCTTTGAAAGACAGGAGGAAGTTCTGCTGGCAATGCTTGAGCTGAGCAGCATGATGTACTCTAATGACTGAATGCCAAAAAGCAAAGGTACTATTGATTCATGCTCAGTTTAAAATATTCCTGTTAAATAATTGTTTTAACCGGAGACATATCAAGCACCATGTTCTTTCTCTGACAGTGACTGAAAAAAAATGCCTCTGGGAAGAAGTGCAAGAATAGGTGTGTGCTTACTCTTCATTGTAGGTTATTTGGATGTTTACTCCAGGGATTTGTGCATTTGGTACTGCATTTGAAATGCAGAAATATTCCCTATGTTTCCCATTCTAGTAACTTGAGAGTATACCTGCGACTTCATGATTATTACCAAGATGTGCCTTTTCAACATATATATTGTTTAAAATTTATTTTGCAGGTAAATGCTCCTGAACCATTTTTGAAAATTCTGCATTTTACAACTTTTTCTGTTAGAGTTAGAAAACACATTTAGCTTAAGACATGGGCTTGGTTTTACTCTTACTACACCCCCTCTCAAAGCAACATGCAGTTTATGAATAGATTTCTGTTAATGTTTAATCAAATAATAAGCTGATTCATAGCTTTTATATGACTATGAACTTGCTACAGTTTAGTATGACAACACCACTGTAACAGTGAAAACAATTGAATTCTTTCATCCCTTGCTCAAATCTTACATGTCTTTTCTAAAGATATTTAGAATTGCTGCTAAGAAAAGAGGTAAATACCCTGGGGGAAAGAAAAAAAAATCCCACAAGTTCCTCCTCTGTACATGCATTCTTGTACCTGCTATAGTTTAAAAAAAAAAAAAGCATCTCCAAGGTTTACAATGAACATATAGTAAATGACTGGTTCTTTTTTCTCTTTTCTTTATTCAAGCCTGTTGTTTGAATCAAAGTCCACTTAAGGCAGAAAATACCATTATCACATTATGCAACAATACACCCTAGTACTATACTTGAGATCAGCTTTCAATCACTACAATTTGTGAATAGGTAATTTTAAAAGGCTTCACCAGTTTTTCCGTGTGGAAGCAATCTACCCCCTGCTCGTAAAACAATGCTATTCTTTGTGAACACACAAGATAGCATAGTGATTCTTCAAAAAGTTTTAACCATTGAGTCAGAACACATCAGACCAAGCATATTTATGAATGAATTTACACACAAGATTAAGTTGAATTTTATTCTTGAGGCTTCCTAAGTCATGACTTTCTCCTTAGAATGCAAGATAAACCATGTAACTAAATATACTTTATACTTAGATTAGAAAAAATAATAATGTGGGGCTTCTTGAAAATACAGGATCACAAAATCAGGTGTAAATTGGCATGGTCTAGTCCAATTTAAACAATTTAATTGTGCAGACTGTATATTTCAGGACTGACTTCCAAGCAAGTAAAGTGACAGCTGAATTTGGAGACACAGATTAAAAATGGGGAGGTAAAAGAGCTAGAAGTTTAATTGATTTATTTACTTAAAATGTGATTTAGGCAGAGTTTAATTTCAGCCTAGAATGGGTTCAGACTTTTCACTAATGAGCTAGATAATAGTTAAATTTGCTCCTGAAAAGAGATGTTTGTCTCTCTGTGTCCTGCAAGAGGTCTCACCTAGCAGATGTACTCAGAATAAATATCACATATGTGTAAAAGATTGGTCTCAATAGAAAATACAGTGTCCAAAAATGTGTCAAACTCATGTTTTTCCCTTCCAGGCACTCTAATTACTAGTCTATATATTGTTCTGTGTGTGCATGGGAGTGATGAAGGGGATTTTTTTTCTATTCTTACCTGCTAAGTTGGTTTGGTTAACAGAATACCAAGAAAAATTTACTAGATCAGAAGGCATGGAATAAAAAACTATAATGACCTTCTGTGGTGGTGAACTGGTGAAGTGTGAAGACCTGGACTTAAACTTATTATTTTACACTGTCTTCCATATCTTGAAATATTCTAAACGTTTGTCAGTATAAAATGGTCAGGGAAAGCTACCACTTCTTCCTCTTGTATAATGATGTATAAAGGAGTAAATCCTGATTTTTTTTTTAATAGAAATTTCTTATGAAACCTATACTTCAGCAATGAACTAAATTCCTTGCAGCCTGGAATTAGACACTTGAAGCTCAGGTGGGTTTGGTCAGGAGAGGAGGTTGTAGCACAGAACTTCATTTCTGTTTTCCTTTTTGCTTATCCTGGGACATACTCTGCTATCATTCCAGTTATTGCTCATCTCATTCTGAATAATCAAACCCTCTCCATCTACTGTGTGAAAGGTTTTGATGCCTGGTTGGAAACAATGCATTCCTTCTCCTTCAAGGCCCTTGCAAACACAGTCTGACACTTGAGAGCTCAGGATCAAACCTTTGGGTGTGTCAGTGCAGTACAAGTGCAACGCTGCTCAAATGTGCTGGCAGGGCTCCTGAAGGCAGAGTGGCCATATTCCTATTCCAGATTTAATTTTCCAGATGTTTGGTAGCCCTATAAATCCTGCAAACACTGATGAAGGTGCCGCTCCCTGCACTGGAATGGACATTTCAAATCTAACATTGCATCATCTCCTAAACCTTGAGGGTATTTTCAACTTTAATATGGTGAAGCTTTCTGCTTCTATTTCAGTTTAGGAAAACAGAAGAAAAAAGTCATATGAAGGGAAACATTTTAAAATAAATGTATCTCTTCAATCAATTGAAAACCCTTTTCAACAAGTAAATTTAAATGGGTTCACGTAAGTTTCGCTTAAAGAGTTATCTGTGGAATAATCTAAACTAATACCTTCTTAAACTGAGTTGAAAAACTGGAGAAATTAAGTACCCTTAGCATATTTAAAGAGAATAGAGACACTTAAGAAAGGTTATTTGGAGAGTTGCAGATCAAGTTTCACTGACTGTCCTTTATTATGCATTCTGAGAAGCTAATTATAGTCTGTAAACAAAATAAATAGTAGCTAGATTGTAATTAGTGTTAACCAGAATAGTTTTTATATGTTTTCCACCAAGATTAAAGGTCTGACTGATAGAAGCAAATACACTGATCTAGGACGTTTGACTTTCTTTAGACTTTCTTTAGACATTTGACTTGATGCTACATGAATTTAACATTCAGAAGTTTGAATAAAGATATAAGGAACTCATTAGATAGATTAAAGACTCAATAGACCTTATGTTGTTGAGAAAGATATATAGGAAAATATCTACTAGGATTTATAGAGTGCAGAGCTTGTTTGCTGTGTGATATATTTATCAGTGATCCAGGTGATGCCATGCAAACCTGTTAGTGAAGCTTAGAGATAATAAAGTTCTGTGTAATAAGATATATTATAATGCCAGGGAAAACTGAGTCACTTGGATTGAGGATCATATCCAAGAAAAATCTCTTTAATTTATCCAAATGCGAGGTGATACATCTGGAGAAGTAACTCTGAAAGGATGGAGAGTCAGTTTTGGAAACTGCCGTAATTCATTGACAGACATAGGGGTAATTCTGGATAATATGAGCTCCCAAAGAGTCTGAATAGTGCACAGTTGAGCAGTTCAATGCTGTTGCTGTAGAAGAACGTGACTCATGATTACTTGATGCATAAAGAGTGTAAATGTGTATTTTTCTAAGAGCTATTACCCGATTCACCTTTTGGAAGAAAATGTTTCTCATACGTTCATAGTTGTTGATCATTAAACCCATGGGGGAGGGGAGGTGGAGTCGGGTGGGGAGGTTGTTTTTTAGATGATTTACCTGAACTGAGGATTTCTATGGAGTACAGTCACAAATTTGAACTTTTAATATACGTGCTTTAGCTGGACAGGAGTCATCAAAGCGACAGTCAATACTGTTACAAGAAAACAAGACATCATGTCACACGCATTTTGATAAAAATTAAGCATTGTTCTCCAAGAGTGAGTGCTAACATTTTAAGCAGAATGGCTAGTACCTTATACTGTAATTATGGTGTTCCAGGAGAGGGTAATCTGGGATGGCGTAAGGAGATAAGGAAGAAATGGAGAATGAGAGTCACAATAAGGACTTCATTTTGGTGTTTTGTTTTGTTTTGTTTTGTTTTGTTTTGTTTTGTTTTGGTTTGGTTTGGTTTGGTTTGGTTTGGTTGGTTGGTTTTTTTTCCCCAATAAAGCTGGATTCTGGTATTTTGAGAGGATGTCCTACTCCAATCCGATTCACTCTTTTAAGATTATTATCGCATGTTGTCTCTGTGCCTGAAAATATAGGAAGAAAAAAAAATTCATCAAAGGCCATACATTGCTTCAGCATTGTTCAAAGATACCACCAGGAGTTTTTTTATACATGCTGTCATGGTTTAATCCATCAGACAGCTAAAAGAACCACACATCTGTTTGCTCACTCTCCACCCTGTAGTGGGATGGGAGTGAGAATGAAAAAGGAAAAAGGTAATATTTGTAGGTTGAGATAAAGACAGGTTAATAGGACAGAAAAGGAAGAGAAAAAATATGATAATGATAAAAGAATATACAAAACAAGTTATGCACCATACAACTGCACAGCAGAAGTTCTTATTACTGGGAGCCAATGTTCATCTAGTTTCTGAGCCATGCCTACTCCCAACCCACCTTCCCCAAGTGACATTGTATTGTGTGGAATATCCTTTTGGCCAGTTTGGATCAGCTGTCCAGGCTGTCCCCCCCTCCCCTCTTGGTTGCTTCCCTGGCAAGGAATGTTATAGGAAGCTGAAAAGCCATTGACTGTTTGGCAACAACTAAAACATCAGTGAGTTATCAACAGTAGTCTCATCCTAGAGCCAAAACCCAGCACTAACCAGCTGCTAGGTAGAAAATTAACTCCAACCCAGCTGAAAAGGGGACACATACTCTTTCCTGTACATACATTTATACTACTGTGATTTTTAAGTTTCATTTTGATATAACTTTGGATGATCTTCAAGGAAATGACAAAATTCAACCCTCTGATTCACATTGTCAAATATTTGTTCCAGTGTATGGTATTTGAAGTTTTCCCAATTTAAAGGGTCTTTGGGAGTGGTCTGGGAGGAGAAGGATGACACATAAACATTTGGACATGTGATCAATCATATAGATTTCGTCACATTTACATTTCTAAACACTTCTACCTGTACAGGGAAAATGTTAAGTAGTTTTAATAGTAAGTTTGACTATAATTAGCTTCTCACAATGTGTACATAAAGGTAAGTCCATGAAACTAGATCTCCTGCGACTTTATAAATAATTACAGCTACATCAATTTGACTGTATTAAACAGATAATCATAATAGACACAGTAGAGGCATAGATTCTACGATATTTTACTAAGGAATTTATGATAGAAAACAGTCTTTCACATTATCAAGTCCAAGTCCCTGGATAATTCAGGCAGCTATAATATGCAAATCTTTTCAGACATTTAAAAAAACAAACAAACAAAAAAAACCACAATTAAATTCCTGTATTTGCAAGAAAGACCACACATCACAAATAAATAAATACTCCTTCATTGTAAGATTTGTTTAGCGATGATCCATGTTTTATCTGCATAGCTACAAAATGTTTACACTGGGGTTTCCAGTTCATAAATCCTTAGTTTTATGCAAGCTTAATGGCAGCCAGTCTTGCCAAAGCTTGCATTTATTATCCATTTTGAAAAATTGGTCATGACAAATGCTCATTTGTTCTGAGACACCAAGTTTCCCTTTCTTCATTGTCTATTCTCCTGATCGTAGAAATAGTAAGCTTCAATACAGAATAAAGCTTTAATAATTAAATGCTGATTAATTAAGGGTTGTTTTTTGACACCCATAATCTTACTGAGAGAGACTTTGTGCCTGAGAGTTCCTATGATTTCAAGGTGTTGCTCCCAGAATAAAGTGCTAATCAATAAGATAAAGGGTATCAGATCTAAATAATTAACTATACTAAGTAGGGAAAATAACTGTATGATGTCCTTGGTACATTTCTGTATTTAAACAATAGTAATAGCACAAGAGAACATGAAAGGTGTGCAAACCTTGAGTGACTTTTAAAAATGCCCTTCTGTAGCTTTTCTGGCTATCACCACTGAAGTTTAGTGTACTAAATGTGCTAGTTTCTTATTCTTTAATTTGACCGGTGTTTAAGAGAATGTCACTACATAGAAGTTAGTTCTTTTGTGCTCATATAATTCTATTCCTTGGGTTATTTTGTTCATTTCCTTCTTTACCTGGCTTTACTCTTTGTTCTGGCTCGCTTTTTTTCATCATAATGCTCTTCAAACATCCCCCTATAATGAGTCTGTACAGCTAACTGCAATCAATCTTCCATTCATCATTCATCACTTTGAAGATCCTTGATGCTATAGGCTGACAAATAAATCCTCTTTTCCTCTGAATGTACAGCACTTGAAGGTAACAAAACAGTAAGTGTAAGAACATTAATTCCTACCGATTTCTAAGACCTCTAATTCCCATTAATTTGTTTGGGACAAACGATTACTTTGCTATGTATCTTAAGAGGACTGCTCTATCAGGTAATATTGACTGGAGTACTTGGGTGCCTTAAAAGATGGTTTACAGAAAGTGCTTTTTAACATAGTTATTGCTAAGAAGCAAATTTAGATTAGGATTTGTGTATATGTGATCAGTGTTCTGTAACTGCTCTGGGAGCTTAGCAGAGCTATGGGGTTTCCCAGACAGATCAACTTGCTAAGATTGCTCAACTGGAAGGAAGGATGTCTTCTTATTACTTTCCATGTGGAGCAGGTTTAGTGTGATTTACTCACTTTATCAGTAAAAATTTGTAGGTGCTATACCTCAGAAACAGCCCTAAGCGTAGACTGAATCTTGTCCCAATATCTGTCAGGGTAGGAAGAAGATGGAGGGGAAACATGACTTTTCTGTGGGAAAATAAATATGGTTGCAAAAAGGTCCCATTGAATTAAAGAAAATGAATACAGAAAAGCAGCTGTTCCACCACTGGCGAGTGCTTACATTCTGAAAAGAAAAGCCTTTACAGACAGGACAGAGTAACATTTTAAGCTGATTGCATTTAATATGTTTTCTTGATGTGAGCCCTGAGTTGATCACCTGATTCTATGATTTATTATGTAAATACTCTTACAATGAAGAGAAGATGAAAAACATGGAAAAGCACTAATGTAGGTCATCTTCAGAAGCAGACCTGTGCTTTGTTATATAGTATTTCAGCTTCTGCATGGTGCAGAACACAGCAGTGAGATATCACAGAGACATCTATACGTACCTAAGATTGATAGGGATAATATTCAAGTTGTAATGTATATCAGATTATAGAGGAGCTGTTGTAATGAAGGATGAGCAATCTGAGAAGGACAGTGTTAACCAATTTCACATATAATGCTATAATAGGTTACTGCAGAAATTCTCGTATGCTGTCCCTCAGCTCTATTACAATGCTCATTAGAGCTATTGTACCGAGTATTTCACTTTTTAATAGGTCTTTTGCTTGAGAGAAAAACATAATTATATGATCTGAAGCAGGATATTCTTTTCTATCTCACCCTCATCTTTGCTCTAATTATGTCCCCTTCCAAGTCCTAGGTGGTAGATTGTTTAGGCAGGAGCTAGCCTGACACAGGTGGCAGCTTGGTTTTTTCATAGAGTGTTCATCAAAAAGGAAAGAAGAACCATTGCTCTCCTCATATGAGATTCATTAAACTACTTCTTTTCTAGCAAAGTTGGTAAATTCATGTCCACTTGTGTGGACCTTCACAAAAACAGGCTTACACTGTTATAAAATTGGCAAATTTTCCCTTCCTTAAACTTGCTTGACACCACAAACTAGTAGTGGTGGTGAGAGAGAATGCAGTTCTACTGAGACTCTAATTATGCACATATAAAAGCATATGAGACATTTGAATTTAAAACAGAGAAATATGAAGTAGAATTTCCAATACCAGGAGGAAATACAATTGTCTTTTTTAATTTAATTTAGCATTAATTCTGTTCTGATAGTATTCTAATATTGATCTTCAAAGCAAGACTGCCTGGAAGAAGCAACACATTCTTGTTGACATAGTTAACCAATGATTGCATTAGCAAAAAGGCTGCCCCAGGTTTTCTGAGACGTAATTTGGGAAGGACCCTAAAAAGAGCAAACTTGAAAACACTAAGTAAATTTGGCTCTGACTGCGCTCAAGTAAAATTCCACTTTCTGAGAAGGGAGGGCAAAAAAATTTTGTCTTTAACTGCTTTCTCATCTCAGCAGTGAGGTATCTCTAGAAACTGTGGATCAAGTTTTCCTTTCACCAAAGTGTGAAACTGAGACAGAAGATACCTTAGGTAGTGATAGCTTCCTGTTTTGGTTGGTGGGTTAAGCTAAGCAATAAGAGGGAATTAAAACATGAGGTACTGACAGCAGAAGGAAAAGTGATGATTGCCAAGAAACTAAGGTATCTAACTTATTTCATTTTGTATGGACAAACCCCCTCACAGTCTCTTAAGGTGCCTAAATACAATGATAATGCAGTACATATTCTTATATTTCTAAACTGTAGTGCATCTGCTCTTAATGGACAGACAAAAAATAAGGTTCCCTTTGAACCTTCTCTGAAGTGCACTTTCATTCCTTCTGTGGTTCCAAACTTGTATCATAGCCACATCATACTAATAATCAAATGAGGTTTTTTACTTTTTTTCCCTCGTGATCAATGACCCATACACACGTCTATGCTAAGTTGCTAAAGGATATTTTTTTTTATATTTATCATATCTTTATATCACTGACAGAGACAAGCGTGTATTTTTCATCTGTCAGTTTGCTACCATAAGTTAGTGACAATGAGATGTTAAAAAATCATTTGGCTTTCACATTCTACAATTGAAAGATGTAGATGAATAGAGTAAATAATTCATATCTCTTTTAAAATACTTACAGTAATCTCTTCTTGAAATCAAACTCTTGCTTTATAAGGGAGGTACATAGATACCTAATGTTTTGGCTGTGTCGGCACATTTAGACATGATTTTGTAACTTTTATCCTCTAAAAGTATGCTTTCTCACTTTGCAGCACACATTTATCTGTCTGCCTAACACAGGGAAAAAAAGGAGAAAAAAATGCATGTCCCAAATTCAGCAATCAGTTGGCCTTGTTCCCTAAACTTGTGTTACTGTGTCTTTTTCCTCCTTTTAAGAAGTGCTGAGATTTTGCAACGAACTTAATTTTTCATTGCTTTCTTTTGCCCAGTTATAGCAGAATTTTCATTTTCTCACTGTATGTATTACTAATATTAATTCCTTTATTAATAACCTCTTCTGTTGTTTGGACATACTGCATTGTTTTCCTATTATTTTCAGAAGTCTCTGCAGCCTATAAACTTGGAGCTTTCAAAAAGCATATATTATTTATTTATTTAATGTGCCTGGTAGGGTAGCAACTGGATTCTAGAAGATAATCCAGGAAAGTAACACTTCTGTGTTTGGAGACTTTGGTCCACTGGCAGAAAATTATCCAAAAATGATGTGTGCATGGTAACCATGACACTAATTTGTTCACATTATAGATCACAATTAAATAAGCTATGCAGTTCTTAAATTTCAATTAAATAGCTAATGAGTGAGGGTAATGAATCAGGTTTTCAGTTGTGGTTTCTGGGTTCTTTTCGTCTTTTGGTGGTTTGCATTTATATGTGTCATGAATTTCAGGCTTCTGGAAAGAGGGTAGTAGGATACTGGGAAGGAAGAAATTGGAAGAAAATCTCAAGGACATCTTTGTCTTGTGAGTCATCTTCACTAATGATGAAAAGCAGGAATGGTAGAATGGTACAATGCTGCAATGTGGTGCTTTTGTGAAAGCAGTGATGACAGGTGGACAGGGTAATTGATAATACTGTTCCATGTGAACTCTGTTAAAAATTGAATGGCTGGATTTTCTGGAATTTTTATAATACTTATTCCATTCTGCTGGGAGATCATTAAAATATTTTGCATCGATGAAGACTAAAACAGAGTTCTAAAGAAGTTGTCCTCTGGCAGAGTAGAAATGGACAGGATCTAACCGCGTCAATTTAAAAAAGATTGAAGCCAAGGCTATTTATGACCAGGAAGTGTCAGACAAAAGTCTCAACTTCCTAAGTGCAACTGAATTATTTCTATTTAGTGTTACAGAGGCTATCAGATTTCAGCTTGGACCCCAGAGGAAAAAAAAAGACCCTCGGCTGTTCTTGTGTCCTTTGACAACACATTATGAGAAGCTGAGCTGATGAAATTCACTGTGCAGTTGCACGTAATGTAACTCCTCCATAGCTTAAAGGGGGTTTTACAATTTAAGTTTATTGAGATTCACTAACCTCAAAGTTCACTTTAAAATATGCTATATCTTGGCAGAAATCCAGCGAGCTGGAATTTTAAAGGGTCTTTAGTAGCACATGACAAGGCAGTAATGAAAGATGGGTTGTTAAATCAGAATCATCGGGGCTCCTCATTTTCTTAGAAGTCTAGCTTCCCTGCATCGCCCTCCAATTTTATGAGGTCTTCCTTTAGTTGTCTCCAGTTTCTCAGAGAAGTTAGAAGTCGCTACAGTGTGGTGATTATATAAAGCTGCTCATACCACAGCCATTCTGTTCGTTCTCCAGGACACTAGAATGTAAACAGTTCCCTTTATGACAGGCAAGCCAATCTTCTCCATTTTTTGAAACCATAATCTTTCCTTCCTGCTTTCCTTATTTATCCTCACGCTCCTTCTGTTCCACAGTTTCTGACTTGCCCACGTTTCTTTTTTCTTTTTTTTTTGTTCTTTTTTTTCTTTTTTTTTTTTTTAATGTCTTGTTATGAAGCATATGCTGTCAGTGGTTTATGGTCTAATGTGAAGATGAATCTTATTGAACACATCCATCCCAGCCTTCAACCCCCACTCCTTGATCTGTCCTCACCCAATCTTCTCTTACTTGAAAGAAATAACAGGCTTCATTGGATCTTTGGAAAAAAATAGTTCCTTTTTCTGTGGCTTGCATTTCAATTATTGAGGTTTTTACACAGTTACTTTAGGTTATGTCCAATGAATTGCAAACAAAAAACTCCTAGTCTGTATAACGTAAATCACAAGTCAGACAGATTTTGTAAGAGTGAAAATGCAATACCACTCACTACAGCTGTTGATGAATATGAACCTTTGGGAATACAATACACGTAGACAAACTTTACACATTTTATCCTGTTTTGTGAAGCCTACCACTTTTTTTTCATGTGTGTTTTCATGCTGCTCCTCAGTAACAGTATGAATACTAACGACACGTATATTTTACTTGGAAGACATAAGGGGAAAACAAACCTGTAAATCTTTATGAATATTTTCAAATACACCACATAGAAAAACTTTTGCAATTTATGAGGAAAGTTAATTAAGGTTAAAGAATTAATTTTGATTCTATTTTATTGTCCTAGAAATGTAACAAAAATTGAAGAGAGCTTTTTGGTTTATTTTTTTAAAAGAGGTTGCCAGTGGACTCTTGAAATGTGTGGTATTTGAAAGTCAGATAAATCTACTCATCTACTTTCTGAGGCAGGGTTAATTGGGTGATGAAGCACTGGAACAGGCTGCCCAGAGAGGTTGTGGAGTCTCCTTCTCTGGAGACATTCAAGACCAATCTGGACACATTCCTGTGTGGTTTAATCTAGGTGATCCAGCTCGGGCAGGGGGTTGGACTAGATGATCTTTTGAGGTCCTTTCCAACTCCTGTCATTCTGTGAATCTGTGAAAAATCTACAAGGCACATTCTAGTCATCATTAGGTATTTCCTCAACTTTTGCATTATTAAGATGTTAAAAAGAAATTAATTCATTTATTAATTTGAAAAAATATCAATGAAGTCTTTATATTGTCTATTAAGTGGGCTTAGATTCATTCTTTCCTTTCACTGATTTGTGAAAAACCTAACACTGTGGAAATAGATACTCTGAAGTCCTGCTCCTTATTTCCAGAAATTCAGTATGTATCAGTCCTTCGCCAGGTGGTAGAGCAGCTTGTTGCAGCAGTTAAAAGTCTGAGCCATATGGCTCTGATCCACTGCAACTGCTACAATGGAAAGAAAAGTTTGGAAAACAGAAAAAAAAAAGATGAATGAATGAGTGAAGAAGTAGTCAGTTACTTTGACAAATGTGACAAGGGCTGCTCTGAAAAACAAAATAGTCTCAATCTGTAGAGTTTGATAAGCATCTCCTTTGAAAAGAATAAACAAACAGTATCTTCCAGCTCCAGAAAGACATTTAGGCAGATGGACCCTTATGCCTATGTGACTTCTCATCAAAATTGATGGATATATAAGCATAGAGGTTCACATGGCCTGATACTCCCATCTAACATAGGGAATAATCCAGCATGGAACTTGTGGAGGCTATGGTCAAATTCGGTCCTTGGCAGAGGTAATGATGAATAGGAGAACCAAACTAGCTAATCGACCTATATGTGCTGGCTGGATTTGAGGGAATTCAAAAGAATTATGCTGATCACACCAAATAAAGGTCTAGCCCAAATTCAGCATTTGTGTTTGAATTTCATAGAAGGAGAGTTCAACATTAGAAGAGAGAAGTTCAATATTAGTACCTCCCATCTCCCCACCCCTCACAAAGCTTTTACAGTTCATAATTTAACAGGAGAGTGTCTCTGTGCCATCTTGCACCATTATAACAGCTTTCTGAAAGTCTTGGCAAATAGCTTAAGAGTATTTTGCTTCTTATATTTATATTATGAAGGATAGTTTCCTTGACAAAGATGGAACACATTATATAAAGAAAACAACCAAAATTGTCAAAATGCTGCCTGACAAGCTGGTAAATTTTGCCCTGTTTTGAGATGTGTAACTAGACCCTCTAGATCCCCAAGGAGGCTGAAAAGCTTTTAAAATCAGTACACCAGGTGTTCTTAGAATAAAGAAGTAGGATGTCTATCCTTTCAGTTTAAAACCATCTATATAAGAGTAAAGTGGGCTGAAAACACACCTCCCCTCCTACCCACTGCATCTTCTTGTGGGTCCTCACCCTGGTTTTAGCCCTCCAGTGCTGCTGCTTTCTTCATTACAGCAAACTCTGCCCAGATTTCCTGAGTCTTCTTGAAGGCCAGTCCTTCCTGGGTTCCAGCTGCTGGTCTCGTGCTCCTGACTGCCATCTCAGCACGAGGTGCCTGCATCCTCGTCTGACTCTCTTGAGTCCTGCACGCTGTAACCTCCTAAAATTTTGATCTGAGCAGGCTCAATTGCTCACCAAGGATCCTCTAAAGGGTTTTGTCCAGACAGTTACTTTTTCAAAAGACATAACAGATAAATAAGAATATGCTGAGAAATATAGTCCATATCTGCAGTAGCTGACCTTGTACAAGGCAGAATTCAAAACTTAATTCTTTTTCCAGACTTCAAATATACTAAAGCTCTGATAAATTTCTTCTCAGAAAAAAATGTTTCTGATTTTATGTAAGAATTTCACCCTAGGTTATCTTAACAGTCCCTTGTAGAAGTCCACTGGGGATGTATCTATGTAACTCTTACTCAGTTTTGCTTTTCCCAGCTTGTTTTTTTTGTTTTGGCTTGTTTTTTGGGATTTTTTGGGGTTTTTTTTTTGCATTTTTACTATTGAAGCTCACTTTCAGTTCAGGGAAGCATTAGCATATGTGATCTCTGATAGATGATACTTGAAACTGGTGACTTGGAGGCTGAATCCAGCTGAAACTGGGTTTACTTTAACGTGACCCTAGAGAATGTTATGAACCCATACTGCATTTTGTTGTTACGATGTCCATCCAACCCTCGTGTACTTTCTTACCTCTTTGTGACAACAAAAGCAAAAGGTGCATAAGCTTAAAAAAACACAAGGTAACATGCTTCTAAAGACCTAGGAGTGAGATTAGAGTCATACATATGTTAAGTTTACTTTCAGAGACTGAATGTGGTAAGTTGCACCCAATGTTTCAATTAACCCTGCCTCAGAAAGTAGATGAGTAGATTTATTTGACTTTCAAATACCACCCAGGCTGCCATGAAAAAGCTTAGAGAGGAATTTTGTGTCCCCCTCAGCTTTCCTCGGTGTGTCAGCAAAGGACTTGGATATTTGAAAACTGAAACAAAATTAGTGTTTGAAGTGTAGATCAGAACAGTGTTTTGGTTTTTGTTTCTCCTTTTTCCTCCTGCTATCTCTCCTGTTACGAAGATGATACACCGAAGAAATGTGATTTGTGTCTTACTGAACAATTCTCTTAAATGAGCACAGACTGCTTTTAAATCTTTGTATAAGAAGACCGTTCAGATTGCCTTTCCACACCAGCTTTCACTCGTGCAGTGAAATACGTGTCTTAAAAATAATAAATTAAAAGACTAGAATATTTCTCAAGTAATGAAAAGAAGTGGAACGAGAGAGAAAATACTCTTATTTGAGATATCAAAAGAACTCTAATCAGTTGGCATCTGTAGCTGCAAATAACAAGCTAGATTGTTCCTGCACAGTCCTTGGTGCTTACAAGTGTTTGGCACCAGCAGAGCAGCCATAGGTAACTTAGCATGTTTTCTGTTTTTCTGACTGGTAATGGTTGGACATGTAGCTATGGAATATCAGTCTTTCTTTAAATGACTTGCTAACCTTGAAGATAAAAATCATACTACATGGTCTTAATTTTTATAACTTTGTGCATGGCTCATTTAGCTCTATAGTACCCTTTCCAGTGCCTTTGGGGAAATTCGGAATAAAATGTTGGATACAGATATTGTTGCCTGCTGAACATGATTTGGTCATCTTTAGGCTATCAGAACTTTCTGTTTTAAACTAATATTCCTAGAAATATATTTGATGAGTATGTGGCACTAACTGTCAACCTGTGGTATTGCCAAAGTATTAAAAACAAGGAACTTATGGCTATGTTTGAAGCAACCAATCTTCTAAATCTTGTCTTAAAAATTTAGAGGAAGAGGAATTTTATATTTTGTGAAGGCCTAGAAAAATCATCAAACATACAATTGATGAGGGATCCAAACAAAAACCTACTGGATAACAAAAGTATTGGACTGTATTGGATTTATAATTATGCTACAATCATATCAAATTAGTAAATTTAAATCCAAGATATCCAGAAACTCTTGAATAATTATCTCTCTTGATATTAAAAAAAAAATCAAGTAAAACTATGGTATAAAATGAAATATTAAACATATAGAAAATATTGGTATTTCCATATGGGCTATTTTTACTTTTATCCACAACTGGCAGATTTTTAAAGTTTTAATCCAGGGTTTTGAATATGGGTAATGAAAAAAAAAATTATCCGGAGTTATTTTTAATTTTATCTGCATAATGTGATTACAAGAAAAAAGTGGGGTTTTGGACTATCACAAAAATACTTCAATCAAATTTTTCAACAATGCATCATGTAACTATTGGGCCAACGTGAGGAAAAAATTGGTTTTTAGGTACAAGGGTGTTGGAAAGGAAATATGGTAATATACTGATGATATAATCACTATATTGACCCTATTGAAAATCACAGGAAACAGGAGTAGTTTCTTTAAATAAGACCTTACTTAAAATACAAAACCTTTTCTTTTGAGAAAGGACAGCCACTGGAAAGTGTGGTGCAAGGCATTATTTAGGGTCTAAAAGTTGAGGAATATCCAAGCTTGTGATCTTGTTAATGCTTATCCAGGGACTGATAAAATTTGTATTGAATAATCCATCTACTATCAGATGTTCAAATTAAACAAAGTGAAAACAGATCTAATAATTGGTTTGGTTTATATTTTTAATTTTGAAATGTTACTTGCTATCAATTTTAGGATGCCTGCATGTCCAGCATTAACATATAATGATGCTAATGATGCACTTATATTTTCAGTTATATCTACAAAAAACTTTTCTGATTTTGTTCAGGGCATCTGATTCTCCACACAGAAATTAAATAAAAAATTCAAGTATGCCTTCAAACAGCTTTAATGTACTTTACCTTAGTAGTATTTATCTTGATATTGAAATTATTATGCAATGCTTAATCCTGTAAACGCAGTGCAGTCCAACCATTTAATAGTCAAAAGAAAGGGAAGTAGGATATTTTATCATGTTGCTGTTCTTAGAAAAAGAGCATTCTCTTAAACTGATATACATATGGGAATTTTTGGGATAAATGACCTATTCATAAATGTTTTAATATTCAACATAGAATAAATCATTATTATGCTAAGGGCACCACAATGGTATTAGTGTGTTATCCAAAATACAATTTGCGAGTAAATTAATCCACTTAATGTTTTCTGAAAAATGTTTTATGGAATATAAGTGAGGGAATATTTGCTTCTTTCTAAGATTTATACAAGCCTTTTCTCTTTCTCCTGAGGTCAGCTGCCTGACTAAATAAATGTACTTTTATAAAGCAAGGTGGCAGCAAGAATCTTCTGACAGAAAAAAATGGTCTACTATTCTCATTTTTCATGAGTGCAGCAAAAAGACGAGGTGTTAACTGTGGCCACATTGTACCTCTGTTCCTTACTTCTACATATTGTACACATATTCACCTGATAGTTCTTATTGTCCGATTTTTGCATTAACGTTATCCAATTTCTTGAAACTCATCAGTGTTTTTTACTGCAGCATTTTAGTTCAGGTGCTGAAGAAAACCTCATGGTTAATATAGATTTCACTCTTTCATAAAGTCTAAGATTTAAATCACATGTGTCTGGGGATGTATTTGTGGAGGGCAGATGAGACCATCTTTTATGTACATCTAATGCTGTTTAGTGCATATTCTCTTTTTAAACAAAGTAATTTTTATCTCTGCTGGTCTAGCTGGAAACAGGTGTCTGATGGAGTCATTCACCTTAGCAAGAGTGTAGATTTTTTTTAACTTTGGATACCAGTCTATAGGAAATTATTTTCCTTGATATATTGGTCTTTTTTAAAAGTTGTGCAGAAAAAAAAAAAAAAAAAGCATTTAGGAAAAATCATAAGAATAAGACCTTGCTACCTGGGGCTGCCAGGGGGGAACTAAGCAATCTTTAAAGTTAAAAAAAAAAAAAAAAAAATCAATAGAAAACCTGTCAACTGGCAACTTATTTACAGGAACAAAAAATGTCTTTCAAAACTTATTTAGATTTAACTTGTTTTTATAAAGGTGACTTTTTGCTTTAATCTGTTTAGTAAACTTGTGGCTTCATTGAGAAGCAGCCAGAAGCTTCTTAAGGGTCCAACAAAGCAAATCCCAGCTGGGCTCCCAAGACCAAAATCCCAAACCCTGTTACTGACAAGGCGCCGGTCACAGGCCTCTGGGAATCACATTTTAGAGAGA
>VXBZ01000574.1:80036-96189 GCA_013399135.1 Heliornis fulica
CTCACATGGAGAATGTCATGGAGGACTGTCTCTCATGGGGGGGACCCCATGCAGGTGCAGGGAAAGAGTGTGATGCCCCCCCTCATCCACCAAACAAGGAGAATAACTCATGAGGAACTGACCAAAGACTGAAGCCTCCCTTCCCTATTCCCCACTCCCTCCCCTTTCCCTGTGCCATCCTGGGGAGGAGAAAATCATAAGTGAAGTCTGCAAAGAAGGGAAGGGTGGGAGGGGGATGTTTTAAGAACTTCTACTGCTTCTCATTGCCTGAATTTGGTTTCTCCGTGTGTGTAGTACAGTGTAGTAAATTAGAGTTTTCTTGCTTTTCTTCTGTGTTGAGTCTGTTTTGCCCTTGACACTGATTGCAGAATGATCTCTCCTTGTCCTTATCTCAACTCCAAAGCCTCTCAACATGTATTTTCTCCCCTGTACAGCTAAGAGGGGAGTGATAGCGTGACTTTGGGAGTCTGGCCTCCAGCCAGGGTCAAACCACCAAAAAACTAAATCTGCTTTAAGAATTTTTGATTCTTGTAATTAATGTCTTCAATGAAGGCATAAGTTTTTACTCACATCAAAGAATTTCTGAAAAACTGATTTTTCTAATGATTTTTTTTTCAATTCTTCATGGTTTTTTTATGCATTTTGTTTTTCATGTGAAGCTAGTAGTATATTTTCCACTTTGCTCTGTAACTGAGATGTTTAAACTGGTTTACTGTGTTTCACTCTTACCTAAAACTAATGTATCTGGGATTCCATCTTGATGCCTTGTATGAAGTCCTTTCATATCAATTTAGACAAAGTGTGTGCGTGTTTGGTAATACAGAATTTTCCACAATAGTTGTTGTTTTGAGCCTCCCTTATTTGTGTGCAGCTATTTATATGAAAAGCAATATATGCCATTTCTGTTAATTCATATGTAACACCTATTATACAAAAATAAGTAAACTAGCTGCAAGGCAATGGGTAATTAAATCCCGTGTGTGTGTAGATAGAACATAATTATTGATTCCTGAAAACAAGATCAATACAATAGCTATTTTGAGGGAGGTTTGTCACTTCAATTGTGCTTTAATAGAAAAGAAACCATGATTAGAAGAGGAAAAGTTTTTAAAGGGTTTCAAAACAGTATATAAGTATAAATAATATTACATAAACATAAATGATATTACATAAGTAGTAACAATAATATTACCAGATTCATTTTTATGTGGCACAATATGGAATTAAGTAGAATCCTACAATTAGTAATATTGAAAATGTGTACGTCAAGGATACAAAAATAATTTTGATGTTGTGATAGGAATATGCCATATATTCAAAATTCTGACTGGGAACTTGGATTCCTAAAGCATTATTGAACTGCAGTTCAACTTGAGAAAGGAAGAGAGGAAGACAGAATGAAAGGAAAGCAGAGAGAATTGATGAGTTTTCGGGACAGAAGTCTAGTTGCTTTAACACATACAAACAAAACCAGATACCAGTGTAAAAGTAGTTTATGTTCTGCTTTTGTAAGTAAACCTAAAAATTTTTGAACTATCTTTTTATTTGGAATACATGTTTACTGTTATGATATAGAGTATGACATCTAAGATAAAATACAGGCTGAGATTTGGGGTTGTTCTGGAGAATGCTCAGGGGAGACCTGAAGGGGCCTACAAGAAAGCTGGGGAAGGACCTTTTAACAGGGTGTGTAGTGATAGGACGAGGGGGGATAGTTTTGTGTTGGAAGGGGGTAGATTTAGATTGGATATTAGGAAGAAATTCTTCACTCTGAGGGTGGTGAGGCACTGGCACAGGCTGCCCAGGGAAGGGGTGGATGCCCTTTCCCTGGAGGTGTTCAAGGTCAGTTTGGATGGGGCCTTGAGCAGCCTGGTTTAGTGAGAGGTGTCCCTGCTCATGACAGGGGGGTTGGAACTTGATGGTGTTTAAGGTCGCTTCCAGCCCTAATCATTCTATGATTCTAAGATATGAACACTAAAATATATGACACTGGCAACAAAGATGTTTTATGTGAGGAGAAAAACTGGACTGGAGGGTAAAAGTAAGGAGGGCTTCCTGAAAAGTAAAATTACTTCTCTTTGTATTTCCTATGCATGCCATAGAAGACTAGTAACTTTATTGTGAGAGAGCTTCTTGTTTGGGAGGGGCTTCAGGGAACTGCCTATAATGCCTTAATATCCACTGCATTTTCATCTGACTTATAGCTATTCTTATTAAAGCTTCTATGCCAGTCTTACCTTTAGCAGACTGTGCTAGCAATCTAAAAATGATGACTTCACAGAGCAGAGCTATATGCCGCCCTGGTTATGCTGCCCCAAAATGCACAGTCCACCAAGGCAACAAGCCATCCAGTGCATGCCAGTCCTGCCAGCTTTGTGCTGCTAGAGGAAATATCAAACTGGTAGAACAAAAGATCTGGCATGAGGTAGGGAATTTCTCTCTAGGGGCTTTCAGAGTCCATTCATTATTACCTTTAACTTTAACAAAACAACTTTTCTACAGATCTTGTAAAGACATCTGAAAACACTATTTTGTTTATTGTGCTTAAGGAGTACCCCTACTGATGATGTACAAAGGTAGAATGCAGATTAATACCAGAAAAAAATAATAATTTGAAAGTTAATTCAAAATTTGAAAGTATAAAGGCTTTCACTGTAGTTTCTTTTCTTTATCTTGTAGTCAAAGAGAAGTTGCCAGGGAACACACTCTGCCAGGACCCTACATGAATCCACTCAGTCCTTTTGCGAGCAAAACCAAAATCTTTATCTAAAGGCATTGCTGCTGCAAGTGCTGTCACTCCAACCTGCAAATTTCAAGCCATTTTCATCCCCTTTCTCAATCAAATAAATAATTTATTTTTTTTCTTTAAAGTGTCAAAAAAGCCTGCTCAAAGTAGAGCTCTAGCATTCAAGTTGGGAAAAAAATCCAGACTGTGAAATCCAGTATGTGTTTCAGCTGTTCCTTTTGCCTAAAAAGTGGTTGACTACTGCTGAGTTAGCAGTACTGGGAAATTCTGATCAACATTTGAATTCTTCTTGTGTCATACTTTTCTACTGACTTAATTTGTATAGGCAGAGTCTATTAGAATTTGAATTCTGAAAATAACCCACATCGAATGCAAAATCAAGTTTTCAAAAGTCTGATATGGGAGTCAGATATCTGTGCTTTCTTCTGATACAATCATAATTAATTTGTGTCAATGCTGGGTGATAACATAATGAATACATTGACATTGGGGATAATACTCCAGTGGCCACATTACTTTCAGAATTTTGACTTGTATAAACTGCTTGAATTCTTGTCCTTGGAGGTACGATGTTCTTACAAAGGAAGGCACGTGTTTTTGCATGTGTCTAATAATACTAAATCCATCACAATGTCAGAAATTCCTTTTCAGTGCTCTCTAAACAGCTAGAGTTGACAAAGGAAGAAGTAAAGTTAGGTTGTCCAGGAAACGGGCTAATTCAGTATTGCTTTTTATCAGTTTATTTTGACCAAGTTCCTTTAAAAAAGTATTTGAACTCCTCTCTGCTGGGTATCTGTTAGAAAAGAAAGGAAGTTATTGTAAAACAAATCCCTCAAACTGAGATGAATCCTTCCAGGCTTTTGATACAGCTGTAATCCTATAATTCTGCACAGACTAATATTATAATAATACAAAATGCTCAAAATCTCTCACATTTGATTTCTTGGAATTTGGGAAATAATGATGGTTTCAGATAAATGATTTTATCATAAGGAACATCTAGGTGTGTGACAAGATTATCCCAGGAAGCAGTGTTAAGTACTACCCAGCTGACTGGTTTCCATGTTTCAGAGTATATTCATTATATTTTCCATGTACCCAAGGAGAAAGTAATCAAGAAATCTCCCTACACTGGTTATGTCAGAGTTCTTCAGTAAAGGAAGAGAAAGCTGAGAACTGGAGGTAAGAACGCATACTTTATGACATGAATCTGGTGGGATCCAGAAGGAGTTTTATGCCACCGCAATTAATTCCCTAAGTATCAGGGGTTATCCGGAAAGTTTTGAAGTAGATCAAGAACAGCTGTTGCTCTGCAGATATACCCTGAAAATGGAAGGTGTGACATGATAAGAAGTAGGTGCACACCATTTCCTCTACTCTTTTCCTTGTTCTCTTCCCACCTTCTCACAGCCAGGCATTTATTGGTAAGAAACCCCAGGGTGCAAGCACAGACCATCCAAACAAAGGTGGCGAGACAGTAACAGTCACTTTACACCTCACCAAATCCGTAATGCAAGAACATTTGATAGACTGTCTGGAAAACACCATATATGAACTTTAATCATGTCTCTGTTTTGATGGGACACTAATAAAGAGTATCCATTGGTGAAGCTTGGCTTTTCCTCCTTGAATACTTCATGTACCTAAAAATGCTATGAAGAAGCAAAATACTTGATTAGAAAGGGCAAGGATTGTAGTAACCATAAAGAGGTGTTGGCTTTCCTGCTTTGTTTGCTTATTTAAAAAAGCTATATTGTCTCTCTGATGTCACAATCAAATTTCATTTATTTAAATACTCATTAGTTATTCATATAGATTTATTTTTCTTTTAATATTCAAACTTTCTTAGTATTTACATGTTGAAATGCCTGTTTGTTGTTATGTAGCTGAAAAATTGGAGCATTGCTGCATTTTTATATCTAATTGAAAACAAATACATAAAACTGCCAGTTGTGCTATGTCTTTTTTTGCCTGATGAAAGGTCATTCTAATCTTTTTTTATAGTTAATGGAATGCACCATTGTGATTACACTGAAATCTGAATGCCTTCATAAAGTTTGAAAACTAAACAATTGTATGCAAGATAACAGAGAAAAATAATTTCCTTTGGGGAATGACCTTTCAAAAGTGACTAGTCCACATCTTTTTAGTGATGCCAACGTGTCAGCTTCATATTGTGTACAAACCTCCCTGTCTGCCATATGCAAATATCCTCACTTAAATGGTAAAATAACACTGCACATTGTAATATTTATTTTTTCACAAATGTTCATCAGATAATACCTTTTAAGGGTCTTTGAATACAGAACACTCTATGTGCTGCCAGCTTAGCCAGTTGATTTTGTTTACAAAATGTCAGCATTTCCTTTTTTATGAAAAGGACAGATGATACTGTCTTCTGAAGAAGGGAACCTCAGTCCAACTCTCAACATACACCATCAGCAGTGACCTCTATTGTTCTATTCACAGTAGCACCAATAACAAAAAGTAGTTGTTACATACATGGGAAGAGAAAAAAAAGGTACAAGAATGTCAAGATGAGATAATCTTATACTAGATTTATTTTCATTTTCTAATAAAAGGTTGGGCTATATTTATCAGTTTTTACATCCTCTAATTCAATTATGATCAAATTGTAAGTTGGAATAAAACTGGGGATATGCAACCTTAAGGCCTTTCCTTTGGATGAATGATTTATGGTTACAGTTAGCAAGAATAAAATATGAAATAAAAGTACTTAAGAAAGTATTAATAAACCGTCAAGTAAGCACTATGCAGCTGCTTGCTGACTTCCCCACCCCCACAGCAGGTTGGAGAAGAAAATCAGAAGGGTAAAAGTGAGAAAACGTGTGGGTTGAGATGGAGTTTTATAGGTAAAGCAAAGTCTGCCCACGCAAGCAAAGCAGGACAAGGGATTCATTCCTCACTCCCCATGGGTAAGCAGGTGTTCACCTGTCTCCAGGAAAGCGGGGCTCCATCATGCCTAACAGTGACTTGGGATGATGAATGCCATCATTCCAAATGCCTCCTTGTTCCTTACTTCTTGCACCAGATTTATATGCTGAGCATGACATCATATGTTAAGAAATATCACTTTGGTCTATTGGGATCAGCTGTCCCAGGTGTGTTCCCTCCCTATTGCTTGTGTTCCCTTGACCCACTCGCTGGTGGGGTGGTATGATAGATAGCAAAACCCTTGGCTCTGTGTGAGCACTGCTCAGCAGTAACAAAAATATCCCTGTGATATCAACACTGTTTCCAGCACAGATCCAAAAAGCAGCTCCATACTAGCTACCGTGAAGAAAATTAACTCTATCCTAGCCAAAACCAGAACAATAGAAAACTGGTTTTTGGACTTGTAGGCCCATAAAATGTCATCTAGATAGAGGTAATGCAGCCACACCAGAACAAAAATGCATATTGAGCCATTGAAACACAAGCGTTGACAAACTTTATGCAATAAAATTACTTAATGAATTAAAACCCTCATAATCACACACATTGCATGAAAATAATATTTAAATAATGCTCTGTATATTTCCCGTTGCAATATACCAGGCATTAGGTGAACATGGAGTTCCTAACATTGACATAAACTGAACATGTCTACTGGGATCATACTGCTTCCACACGCTTAAGATATTTATTCAGAGAAACCAGTTTATATTAACCAAATTTTAATCAATTTCTAGCTGCCAGGTGATCTTTAGGTATGCTTTTGTATTTAATTAATAATAATAATTAGAATTTTTTGGTGGATGCATTATGAGAATCTAGAACTCATTTTTGTTTATCTCAGCAACAGCTCTTCAGTACTTGAAATCCTTTCTAGGATTTTGAAATATAGTGTTTCTACATCATGCTTTGCATCCCTACTATGTTTCTTTATAGTCATATTCTGACCTAAGAATCAGCTGCATGCTTTCTTGTTTGAGAAGTTTATGTATTTATTTGGATTCCTTTTGTATACCAACTTTTTGGACAACTGTTCCTTCCAGCAGGAGCAGTTCTTCTTTTCCTTTGTTAGTAACATGGAAGTACAGGTCATATTTTTAGGAATTCCTGCGTTATGTCATATATCACATCATATCATTATATGCATCTACCCATTCATATTTTGTTTCAATAACTTTCATGCTCCTTATCAAAACCCAAAAGAATAGTTGTCATAATATTTGACTTCCTGTGATTTTAGTCTCAACATCTACAGGGACAAAGGTACATCCTAATAAAATTATACAATTAGTCCCTTTGCACAATTAATAAGCCAAGTCTTATCAATCAGTGACTTGTGGTTTTAGTTAACTGTTTAGTTAAGTAACTGTTTTAATAAAAGGTGCTGCAGATACTGAACAAAGCAAAACCTTCACTTCAATAGAAACTCTAAAGCCAAGTAAGAAGAATGGCTTATGATTTGAGATTTTTTTTTTCCCTCGTGACTTTTGAGGGAAGATCCCATTCGTAGAACTGTATTTGGCTACCGAGAATGGATCAGATGAGCCATAAGCTGCTGTATAAAAAGGAAACAACTATATAAGTCTGATAAGAAGCGAAAGAATAGCTTTGGAAGCCTAAGATGCCCAGCTGATTTACATGGTAAGTAGTCAGTGAAAGTAGCAATTATGAGTTTCTCAGAAAACCTCTCACTACTGCAGATCCAACGTGACTGCTTCCAAGCCAAGCCTGTAGCAGTGGCTCCAGTGTTTCTTGATAAAATACATCCTGAGGAAGGCCACTGCAATGGGCTGGAATACACATCCATCTCGATAGAATCATAGAATGTGTTAGGTTGGAAGGGACCTTCAAAAGTCATCTAGTCCAACGCCCCCTGCAGTAAGCAGGGACATATACATCAGGTTGCTCAGAACCCAATCAATCCTTGAATATCTCCAGGGATGGGGCCTCCACCACCTCTTTGGGCAACCTGTTTCAGGGTCTCACCACCCACACAGTGAAGAACTTCTTCGTAATCTCTAATCTAAGCCTACCTTTCTCTAGTTTAAAACCATTTCTCCTCATTCTACTCCTACATGCCTTTACAAACAGTCCATCCTTTGCTTCCCTGTAGGCCCTTTCAGGTACAGGAAGGCCACTATATGGTCTCCCCAGAGCATTCTCTTCTCCAGGCCGAACAACCCCAGCTCTCTCAGCCTGTCTTCATAGGGGAGATGCTCCAACCTTCTGATCATCTTTGAGGCCCTCCTCTGGACCCACTCCAAGAGGTACATGCCCTTCTTCAGTTGAGGATTCCAGAGTTGGATGCAAAGCTCCAGGTGGAGTCTCACCAGAGCAGAGTAGGGGGGAAAATCACCTCTTGATATCATCTCAATATCTTGAGATACCTGAGATGGTCTGGTTTAAGGTGGGTATGTGCTATTTGTTCTCTGTTGCTAAACAGCTGGTTGTCACATGCAGAAACTGAGCTTTCTTAGGCACCCTCTGAGACAAATCCCTTAAAGGTAATAACAAAATAAGTTAAGTGAGGTTTGGAATGACTATATAAATTAGGTGAGCAGAATCCCATGTGTTGATTGAAGAAATGATAGAAATGCCAATGTCCTTTTTTACTTCTGCTTATGAAGTTTCATCTGAAGATGATACATTTCTGGAAGTTGTCACTGCTGAAGGTTTTCTAGTTCTTAACAGATGTTTTGAACTGGGTTATAGGATTTCTAAGGGTTAAATAGCTTTGGGGGTGGGTGGGGGGAACAACACAAACAAAACTGAAAGCATTATGCCAAAAACAACAAATCACATATTCGAATTTCTGTTTTGTTTTCTATCCTTTGCATTTCCAAGGACATAAGCAGGACAGATACTTAAAGAGTTCCTATCCTGCTGTTTTGTTCCAAAATTCATGATCTTTCTTTTCAGCATTCTAGTAATTATCACAGCAACTATTTGTTCATATGTCAGATCAGTAAATGAATGAAACATCACTTTGAGTAGATTGAACTTAGTCAAAGAAAGAAGCAGGTCTTCTAAATGGTGGTATTTCTAAATGTTAAGTTGGAAAAAAAACAAAAAACAAAAACGAGAAAAAAAAACAAAAAACAGAAACAAAAAAAAACCAAACAAAAAAAACCCAAAACAAACAAACAAAAAAAAACCACAGGGTAAGGAATGTTTTCCTTAGAAGAACATAATGATTTGTTGATTTTTTTTAAAATTCCTGATTTCCTGATGGGTTAAGGAAGGAAGAAAAGCATCACAGCATCAAATAAAAGGTAATTTCTGGATAGATACTGCACTTTGATTCAGATTTGTGATATCTTTATTTAGAAAGCTTTGGGTTGTTTTTTGGTTGGTTTTTTTTTTGTTCTGAGAGGCTTGTGTAACACCCAATTCTGGAATCCATCTTGGAAACGTCAATAATAAATGACGTAATGTCCCCTTCCTGATGAGATAGCATATACTTTATCGTATAAATACGATTTATTGTATCATGTTTGTTAAGCAACATGAAAAACCAGGCATGCATCTTTAGTGACATAGAAACAGGCAAAACCTGAATGTCTTGATTGCTATTCTACTACATTAGAAATTTACCATCTCAATATTAAATATTCAGTTCTTAAGATTTAGGGCATCTTATCTGCTAAAGATCTGAACAACTGAGGGTTCAAACTTACATTATTGACATAGCAAAACAAATTCATATCAACAACAAATTCTTACCTTGTTTTTAAGGGATAAAAAAGCAAGGTGATTTTAATTTCATAATATACTCTATATCATTAAGCAGGAGTGATCATTCAATTAAGAAGGGTACAGTTTTTTCCAGTGCATTAGAGAGTTAATTTGATCTCACAAATAGATAAGCTACATACTTACATGAGCTAATAATGCATTTGCTAAAATATTTATGGAAGTAAATTATTCCATAAATTGTGCTGTATTCACTGAGATTGTCTCATTTTAATATTAATATGGACAAACTATGCCAGAGATGCTAAAAATGTTGAACTTCAAACACATTTCTTGATCATTTTGATTTATATAAGTGCCTTTAGGGCATCTTCAGTGAAAGATAAAAGGAACTACTTCTTGATATATCTTAAGGTGATAGGTGAACAATGTGAAGACCTATATAGAAATAGGTCACAAACTATCACTTGCGTATTATAAATATTTTAATTTAGGTTGCTGTAAAATGCTGTTCACAGTAACTTTGCAGTGAAGTAGTTCAGTGTAAAATAGCTTTAGACTGGGAAACCAAAATGATATATTTTCTGGCACTGTTTTCTTTGAAACAAGTGTTTATCACTTTAAATCAAAATAAATTCATTTCATACAAATCATACAGTGGATGTAAAACCATTCCTCTAACATGTGATCATCCCACACACACTTTAGTTTGTCATTCTTCTCTTTCTTTTTGCAAGTGTAAAAAAAATGCGAAACCCCACTTGCCAAGATGCATGTGTACTTAGCTATTTACAGCTTTAAACGAGAAAATAAGCCTTCTTAAGATTCTGAAAATGTTGAATTTGTTATTCCCAGCTGGAGAGTGGGGTTTGTTTCATTTTTACAAGTATGTCTATGGCTGAATGTTCTTCAGCTTTGTGCCAGGAAACTGCTGCATGTTTTGGAGTTCAATGCAAGGAAAGGGGACTGACTCTGACTTTGGCAACTGCTACATCCACATGATGACTGAAATACACATGGTGATTTGCAAATATTATTATGCTTATGGAGCGTAAAGGTTGATTAAGCAATGAATCCTGAGTTTTGTCCATGCCTTTTTTTGTGTGTGTATCCCTAAGAGTTGCACATGAAAGGTGACCTTCTTTCTCTAGCAGTTGTGCACTATACTTCTGCAGTTACTATCTGGAGTCATATGAGTTTAAGATCATCCTGTGTAGTTCTATAATTCCAGTATTTGGGCTCCTACTTTTCTTTTTAGAATGCCCCATATGTGTGTCCACTCCTGTAAAATGGAGGTTCAGAAAACCATGACATATTAAAAAAGCTAACTTTCAAAATTTATGCCTTTATTCCTCTTGGTTTCCTTTAACTATGCAAACATCTTAATAAGGAGTCATGACAAAAGCCAAAGATGCATAGATATAGTTACTTTTCCAAAAATCAGTTACTACGCTTTATCCCACTCTATTCCCACATATATTCCCATTAGTTTATTTTGCATTTTTGAAAAGGTTACTTTGCATCAGTCCTCTGGGCTATGAAATGGGCTTTACTCTTGAGATATGAATGATCAGAGGTTTATCATTAGCCTTTACCTTTGCTGATATGAGATAAATAAATTAATGTAAGAAGCTGTGATTTTATCTCTTCAGTCAAAGCCATTTTGGTATAACTTATATCTTTTCTTGTTGTGGCTTTTCTATACTATAAAAACATTTTCAAATTATGAAGCTAAACCATGAAATATATCACGTATATTTTAAGAGCTTTTAAATAATGACATATTAACTTACTGGGCTACCTTTTCCTGAACCAGCAGAATTTTTGTAACACTATGACATCACTAATAATAAACACAATATTTCAATAACATTTTATAAAATTGTTCTTTTTACTTACAAAGGAGTCTAGATAATCTTAAAAAAACTATGCTGACAATTTAATGACTAGGAACATATCTAGGCATAATTATGTACAGATAGTAACTCCTTTCATCAAATTTGTTTTCCTTCCACTAGCATGTTTTTCCCTTTAATTTCTCCCATGATTCTGTCTCCATATATAACTGTAAGAACTCATACAGCAGAAGTTGTACATTACAATATTGCAGGAGCGCAGTTCAACCTATTGTTTGTGCACCTAAGAAAAAATTTAATATCTACAAAATCATTATTTAACATCTTGTCTTGGAGGGCTGCAGCTGAAACCAACAGCACATTTTCTTACAAACACACTTGTAACAATTAAGTTCTTATTTCTGATACCATAGGCAAGCCACGCATTATCAGCAGTGCCATATTACTTCTCACCACAGCAATCTTCAAGTGGTCCTGAAATTTTTATAACCAAACCTGATATCAGATGGTCTTTCTCTACACTACTATCATCCAGTAAATTATGTATCTTATACATATTTAGTCATAAGAATGAAGTCTGTCTCAAGCTTGCTAAATACTAAACACTAAAGTTGGCAAACTGATTATCACCTGATCCTTCACCAGGTGGAATTATATGAAACCTTGAGCCTACCTCACCACTGCCTGCTGCTAAATGGGAAGGCTACCTCTTATGCAGCTGCAGGAACAACTCCTCCACCTCCTACCTCTTTCACATGGTTTGGTCGTGTCCCTTTCTAAGCTCTACTCAAGATCATCAAGTTAAAGATTGATTGCACTTACCCAGCAGAAAAACATCTGAACTTGTCTCACAGGGAGATCTGATGTATGTTACAGCTAATGCAAGGTAAACAGAGACAGCATGTAGTAGGGAGCACTGACAAGGTGTTAGATAGGCTCAAGCTGTCTTATGTAATTTTGTTTTTGAAACTGAAGTGACACAGCTTTTGTAGATTGGGTATGAAAAGTAGTGTTACTTCTGATTTGGTTTGCTTGGTTTGGTTTTAAACCACATGTAAGTGTTAGTATTCCTTTTCTATTCACAAATCATACCTTGGGTTTGAAACCATTCAGAGATACTGGAATTTGTTTGATGAGAGCTACGAAAATGTTAATTAGGGTTTTAATGTGATTTTACAATACCCTTTATCAATTAACCTGAGATGGCCAAAGCTTTGAGAAAGATGTGTCTAGTTCAGTCTCCGTTACTCTATAAAATGAATTACTGAAGATCAAAGGGTCACTAAATATTTTTTAATATTTTAGTCGGAAAATTAAGTAGACTCTAACCTTTTTAAACAGGGACCACTGATCTATTAGAGAAGGCAAAAGTGGAGCAATAATGGATCATGTAGATAGCCCCTGCCTAATCTATTCTTGCTTTCAGAAAATTGATGATTTTCAAGCTCCAGCAAACTGTTCCTAGTTCTCTTTGATTCCTAAGAAGCTCTTCGTGTCCCAGTCAAGGCCCCATTGGTACACGCATCTTGATGTGACCCTGCTGGACCATGTGACCACATGGTACTCCTCTTCCCCTGACCATCTGTCTCCAGGCTGTCTTGGAAAAAATGGACAGCAATAGATGAGGAGTAGCTGTGAACAAAATTAAACTCCCAAACACAATATCCATCACATGTGCATTGAAATAGTTTGAGCTGAATGGATAAGTGTCATTTGCTACCGACCATCATCATTATGTATATTTAAACTAATTCCTATGTGTATTTTTATGTTCTGCTGAACTGAACTTATTTTGTCTTCTTCCAATTAATTTTAAAATAAAGGTGAGGGGGGAAGATCTTTCATAGGTATAAATTTCCTTCTCTTCCTTTCCTCTTTCATTCTTTTGCCATATAATGGCTATATTATATTTTAAACCAGTTTGAAACATGTTGTGAATGTTTCTTTATGCCCTTTTTGATGAAAAAAATAATTACTGGAAAAAAATTCCATATTTTAGTAATTAATAAGACAAACTTTCATTAAAGAAAACATACTGATCTAGACTTAGGCTAAATATTGACTTAGTTCCACCTATGAAATAAGACCATGCACATTCATAAAGCGGTTAAGCCCAGACATGCACATAGGTGTTATAGCAAGCATGTGTTTATCTTAGAAGCCAAAGTTGCTATACAAAAATTTGTCTTTTTTTCTAAAAAAAAAAAAAAAAAGAATAAAATATATCTAACTCAGAACTGTAACAAAACAGTGGTAATTTAAATAAATCCCTAAGTAAAATAAATAGTATTGACAGAAAAGCATATATTTTTCTGCAGAAAAAAAAAGGCAAAAAGCAGATGTAGGTTGTGAGGGGTTTTTTTAATGATCTTACAAAAATTTAGATTTTTATCAGCAGGAAAAACCCACATAATTAAATCACCAAAAATAGAGTCTATCTTCTTCCTCATTTTATCTATGATGACAGCAGATTTTGTTTGGGTGATTCAGGGTTTGGGGGCTGTGGTGTTTAGAAGAAAAGATCTCTACAAGCATTCTTGCCAAGAAGTTAGGACTTAGTTATCTTAATTTTATCTCTGATCATTGACTTTAATCAACTAGTTTCAGGAAAGAGTGCACAATTTCTCAGCTTCCTGCTGGTCTGCTGAAACTTTATCATATTTATTTTTCTAATGTTAAAAATCAGCTGGAGTCCCTGTCTGGCCATACTCCTTGATGCTGGGAAGGATTTTGAGGAAATAGGGTAATGTTATTAACATAGAACCTTTGAATTATTTTCTGTAAGGAGCTATCAAATGTGTCAGCATCCATCATGCTACATGCAAAGGTTCAGCATGGAACAGCAACTCATTCCACAATAAAACAGAAGACATGATTGCCCTAAATCGGTCTTATTAGCCCAAACAGCTAACTGATCTGACATATAATTTCACCTAACTGGTTCATAACAATGTAAGTATATGTTGCTGCCATTTTATTTTATCCTATTCTGGACACAAATCTCTCTTAACATGTTGATCTGTGCAACCAAACATCTATGTAAAAGGTTAATTGGAAGAACAGCAAAATGCCTACGCTCTCTTTCAAAACCCCACATTAATGTTAGCTTATAGAGCATGTTATTTACATAGTATGTTAGTAGTGAAAGACCTTTTTATATGGAGTTACCCTAAACTACCACATCCACCCACGACAACTTCCTGTGTTGAACTGAAAATCTATTTCAAGCTAAGTGTTTAAGCTTTAAATATGAGGTTGTGGATACTGTTTTGGTTTGGCTTTTTTTTTTAATTAAATCTGCTATAAAGAGTTGTTGCATTCAACTGATGTAAAGATGTTGCAGTATGAGGGCTACCAGTATTGCTTGTCATATGGAGATTATTATATATTAAAGTTACAGGTCAAATTCTTTCAACTAAGTTGTTGTAGGAACTGCATAGATCATTAGTTTCTCAGGAGTTACAAGCTATGTCTTTCAGCAAATGTACGTCTTCCTTCTTCGAATAAGTTCAACCCGAATGCAAGCTGAATGTCCTCTAGTTTATTCGACAGTGACTTCAACCATTTCAGGCCTTTTTTGAACACTATCCTTAGGAACTCTTTCATAACATGCTGACTACAATAACTACATTTGCTGGCATTTGTATTAAATCCTACAGGCTAGATGTGCCTAACCCCATTGTGATTCTGGAGGAAATGTGTTGAAGTCAATGGGGATACATGAGTTTAAATGGTTGTACAAGGAGAAATACATCCTCAGCAATAGAGTAGACAAGGATGAATCCACTGTCCTCATTTAAATTGCAGTTTAAGCCTGTGCCATTCCCTGAAGTTTCCTGAGGTGGAAGAATGGTGCACTAACTCACTATCATCCTGTCAAGTACATCTGTGTGGCTTTTATTAGGTCTGCAATTTAGGTTCAGTATAAAAAGGGACAGTATCCTGATTTATCACAGTTTTATGACAGTGGTGTTCTCTCTGTGCTGAGGAAACTAGAAAAATGACTTCCTGGGAGTCCAGCTGCTGAATGAGGCAGATTAGTATCTACTGGGATTTCAGAGACAATTCTTTTAGGACATCAGATCTTACCTTGTCCTAAGGAGTAAATCTGAAATCTTTGCAAGATTCTTGTTTTCAATTTGCTCAGTGCCATTTATGCAGTTTAAGACTGGCAGAAGATGACTGTAATGCCCTCTTTCCATAGTTGCACTAGGCTTGAAAAAGCAGAGAGAGAAGGGAAGATTATATTTAGTATATATAATTCCAAATAAATAACAGTATTTTAGATAAAGATAAACTGAGTTGCTCCTGAAGTTTTTATCTGAATGAAAACTGCTGTGGAGACTATCTTGGAGTAAGACAAATCTGTGATAATACAACAAAAACTGATGAAGATGTATTTGTATTCACAGAAGTATTTTTAAATGCATCCTTGTGGCTTTTTTTTTCTTTTTTGATTCTTAAAGTGAATTTTGAGGAGCATAGACTTCATAATCTTGTTTTAATATATTTCCTCTATTAGAAGTAATGCTCTTTTTTTTTTTTTTTTAGGGAGTCAACTTCCACACTTTGCTTGCTGTAATTTTTAAGGTGTGATGACTTACAGTTTCTCTCTTTTTCTTTCCCTTTCTCTATATTCTGTGTGATATTTGAAATGAGTTTGTTATTAACTGACAGCTCTTTCACAACTGCCTGGAAGTTTCAAGATCACCATGGTTAGCTCTAACAAAGGATTTCCTCCTTGTAAATAAGACTGATTTCACACTGGTAATCTATGAATATCTATATGGGGAGACCTTATTTTCTTTGGTACTAGTTGAGGTACACAAAATACTCTGAAGTATCTCAGAGTGTTTGATGAGCTCCAGCTGACCCTGTCACCTTTGTGATTACCACATTCAGC
>VXBZ01000575.1:5451-33740 GCA_013399135.1 Heliornis fulica
TATGGAAAACAACGGGCAGCTCAGCAGACCTGTCCGGGCTGCTTGGTAAGGGAACTGTCCTAGCTGGAAGCAGGACCACTGGTCACCCCAGCCTTGTGCATAGCCCAGGCAGATCTCGCCAGCTTGTGCTTTCCAGTGGCTTGCCCCCCTCTTGCACTGGTGTGTGAGTTTATTCACAACTTCTGTGTTTCCTTTGGGACTCTGTCACATGTTCTTCAGCTTGACAAGATAGTGACTTTTTTTACTCCTGTTTGTAGATAGTAATGTTTGTTTGTAGACAGAGGTAGGAAGAAGTAATGTGTATCGGGATAGTAGCTCTGACACATGATCACAGAGCACTTTCTGCTGTTGCCTTCTACCATCCCATCATCTCAAGTTTCCCACCAGAGTTTTGCACTGCAGGCAGCAGTTCTCTCTTCCCTACAGCTTCAAACCCAAATCCCACGTTCACACTTCTTTGATGAGTCCTCAAATAGAGGCATTTGTTCCTGTTTCACCCTCCCTCCTCCAGCCTCCTCTCTCAACAGGCCACATCAAAGGCAGCATGTTAGGAAGGCAGTGTAATATTTTTAGCAGGCAACATCTCTTAAAGACAGCAGTGACAGAAAAAGCAAAACAAGCAAAGTCAGCATGATACTGACAAGACTGTAAAAGTCCAGAAGACAGACTGTCCCCTGGCTCCCTACCTATAAACAGGTCTGAAAACATGAGTTTATTGTGAATCTTCTTCACCAGGAACCAGTTTGTAACCCTTCCCCACCTAAAAAATTTAAATGAAATCTGGAAACTGATATATAAAGCTGCAAATACGTGATGAGGGAGGAGGTCCACCAGTGTCTCTTGAAAGCTAGGATGCATCAGTGACACCATCACTCTGAATCTGTTACAAGGCCACTGAGGTAACAGAAATCCCAGGAAGCGTTCTGCCAAATGCAGTCACCAGCCCATACCCACCAATTACCGATGCTTTTCCTGGCCAGCACAGAGCAGCAGCTCTATCATCAAGGCCCACCACTTCCCTGCAAACAAGATCTCCACAGGTCCTGCCTACATCAGTCTATTTTTCAGTTTTTAACAACCTTTTAGCTACTGTGGCTTGTGTACAGTGCCACAGAGCCGTCCTCTACCACTGACCACAGCTCTACAAGTTAATCCATTCTCTTCTTCACCGACGCCCCAACCTCTCCCACTCTTTCCTACCATTCAGAAGCCACTGACACAGGAAGAAACAATTCCCAGCACAGGCAGGGAAGTGGCTCTGCTTTTGCCCAACTATTGGCTGAATTTGCACTTAAGAATAAATTTGGCTGAGCAGGTAGGTTCCGATGGCAAAAGAAGCTGACCAATTGAAAAGCTTTTTGCACAGGATGCATACATATTTTATTCATTTTGTGAAATACATTAAAAATCGTTTCTTAATCTAGGATATCAGAATTCAGAATATGCAGAGTGCCCTTTTACACTCAAGAAACATTTGTCAAATGTACAAAAACATTAGAGAGACACACTTGTTAATCAAAGCACAGTAAATGGATGCCATTTTTCAACAGTTCAAAACAGTCTCTAAACCAGTGCAAATTTTATTGCATTTAAAGAAAACTTCCCAGCTCACTTAATAAAAATCATAATTTATTCACACTACATCCTTTTATCCTCATTACAGTATAGTTTATTTTAAGCTCCTAAATGGAGTTTAATGTGCTTCTAAAAACAGCAAACAATCCCTTTTATTTGCACCACTGACTGATGCAAACTGAAAGAACAAATAACCCCCCCCATCCATTTCTCTCCTCTGCGTCACAATACACAGCACAGTAGAACACAGAACTACAGTCCATTCCAACCATTCAGTTTCAAGATTTAAAAGTTACAGGGTGGGGGAGGGGGAGCGGGTGTAGATACAGGCGTGTATTTTTAAAAGTTCTATAATGAAGAGCTGATATACAGAAGGCACCGTAAGGTTTTTATTAAAAGAAAAAGAACCTTTGTTAAAATGTACAGTTACGTGAATAAGACAACCGGCTTACCATTTAATGAAACAAAGTTATCTGCATTGAAATAATTGTTGAGTTGTTTTAAGCAGATAAAACTACTCAGTGGATTCTTCAGTTACTTATATTTTAACAATTTGTTTTAAAAATATAAATTTATATGATCTAATTTAATGTACAGTTTTAAAATATCCCCTATGTTGCAGTTATTCAAGGAAAGCAGTAAACAATGAAAGGTATATTCTTCTAGCTGCAGCAACATAAAAAGCCATTAATTCACAGTTGAAATGGAATAAAATTACTCATCCACAAGTGCAGTGTAGCTTGAGCTTAATCAATATGAAATTCCGTTCGGATCAAGACTACGTTACTTGCAAAACACATGAATTTTGTTTGAAACACTCCAAATGATACATTTTCCCTTAAATTTCTACTGTCTAGCTTTGAGTTACACAAAATGGGAAGGCAAGACATGACTGTATGTAACGTACAGATGCTTCCAGTAACATGTAAAAGCTGGTACCAATTCTAAAGCCCCATCTGTCTCCTATACCTATGGGGTTTTGAAAATTGCTGTATCTTGTTAATGTGCCAGAATACATTCATAAAGAAAAACTCTGTCACTCAAGAATCCTGATTTTAAACCTTTTAGAGCCTGTTTATTGTTTTAAATCTACAGAAAATATGTACTTTATGAGCACAGAAGCTATACATAACTGTTTTATAGCTGGCTGAAAGGTGCAAGGAAGTACCTCCTCAGCATTACTGACTTCACAACATCCATATGTCAACAATACAAGGAATCTTCTCTGTGATCACTGTTCTCTAACACAAATTCTCTAAGTTCTTGGGCTTACCTAAAATTCATTAACCGTTTGCATGGGTTTGGTTTACACCCTTGCTCTGTGCACACACCACACGTTATGAAGTTAATACAGGCCTGTGATGGTGGGCTTTTTTTCACGTTTAAATGTGAGAATATGCATAGAAGAGCCATGTCTTCATGAACACTGGCTGTTGAGCTACTAGAAAAGACTGTTTAGAGGCAAGAGTTTTGCAGGTGAGCAAAACACTACTACTTCTGCTTACACTGAGAGGAAAACAGAACCAAGATTAAGCCTAACCCCAACCTTTCCTCACAACACCTTCCCCAGCTCATTAATTTCATTATGGACTCAAATTAATTTGGATTTCTAGGAGTGGGGTGTCAAACAAATCAGAAGCGTTTGCATATAGCTAAGTCCTCCCTACGTAGCCCAAGAAATTCATGCTGCCACTAACTTGCAGAGAAGTACTTCTTAAGTCTTTGGTGCCCAATTTTTAGGGCTCCACGAGTGTTTGCAATGCTCTCACAAAATGACCCCAAAAACCAAAACAAACAAAAACCAAAACACAAAAAATAACCCCAAAAAGCACNGAACCATACAAGTATTGCACCATGCTAAGCTATTTATGCCCTTTTCTTATGCATGCTCATTGTTCTTTCAGCGTTCAAATTAGGGAAGCCTACATCCCAGAAAATTCATTTAGGAAAACCTGCAGTCTCTACCTGTTTGTAGGGGGACACTCAGAAGTCTAAGAAACACCAGGAGGTGCTATCCCACATTTGAAAGGAGAGGAATAAGGAAAACAACCCAAAACACTGTTATTAATTCCCCTTGAATATTTGTGAAATGCCCTCCCGCCCAGCTAAAACACCTCCTTAGATAAAAACTTAATAAACAAATCACTTTCAGAGACCTCCCTTTTTGTTTGAACTATAATTTAACTCAAGAACCGATTAGTTACCTATTAAAAACTAGGCATTAAAAACAATTCCAAATTTAAAAATGTAAGCACTTAACTTTCATCATTCTATAATAAAGAATTAAATTAAATAGATTCAAGATTTCAGGCAATTACATGCAAGATGTCAACCTCCCTGAAATCCAGGTATGTAAAACAGGAAGAGAAATTTATTTGTAGTGTACAGAAATGCCAATATGCAGGAGTTAATCAAAAAAGGTTGATCCCACAGCTGTCATTTCCCCTTTGGGCTTCAGGCTGCTTTTCTGTTTGTTTGTTTAGTGTATATACCTGGGGAAAGCTCAACATTTTAGCACTAGGTGCTGTGACACAATCTGCTTTGCTGTTTCTATAACACCACTGCCTGACTGACCTGTATTTTCAGCAACAGATGGTAAGGTTGTTTAGAAATGAAGGTGATCAATCCGCTTACAGGATTTAGTTTATATTAATATTATTTACAAACATTCAGATGTCACCAGTTGTCAAAACAGCACTCACTGGGCAGATTTTCTTTGCAATTCGATAAACTGTGAGGATGTAAGGATAACTAAAACTTGATTCCTTGCAAGATGCATCACAAAATCATATGATTTGTGCACTTAACACTCAAACTATCTTTTCAGAGCTGTATGTTTAATATCAGTATAGAATTATGTAGGAAAACCTCCCATTTTGATTTCCAGAAGTATTAAGTTGGATGAGTGCTTCAGGGAGACTTATAAAGGATGGAACCATGCATGTTAATTACATAATAGGAGAGGAAGATATAAAGAAACAACCTCTACACTTCAGTTGTGATGTAAAGCAACCATGCATAAACCCAAAGAATTTATTTTTTTAAAAAAAAGAAAGTCAGTATGTACTTTCTTGCTTTTAATTGCTGAGAAAAAAGTATTTTCATAAGGAGAGAATCTGTCCTGGCAATATCCCCATATTAATTTGGGATCAGCACTTGCTGACAGAATACAAGGAAACAATGTATAATGCAAATGTATTTTGTCACAAATAGTGCAAATCCTTTGTTTTAGCTTCATGAAAAAAACAAAAGTTGGTTTTGTAGTTTCATATAGAAGCTGTTCCAGACAGATTTTCATCCCAGATCATTTTCAAGAATGAAAAATTTTCATAAAGGGAGTATGAAGTTAATACATTCACACTCAGATAAAATTTTAGCTACGCTCCTTCAACATGCTACAAGTCATACTTGTTTCTCCCTTTCGGAGTAACTCCAACAGAAAAGTCACACCATAAAATTTCAGAAAAATAAAAAAATCCTGAAATCAAACCTATCATATTCCTCAAGTAACAGAAACATTTACAGGCTCTTCTTGCATAGACTATGACTATGGTAGTCAATTGATATGTGAAGTGAGGAAATGTCTTACTAAAAGCAATCAAAAGTTGGATTTGTCTTTTCAGAACATACACTCAAGCATTTAATTTGTGCTAATATGCACTTTGAATACCATATTTATAAATACACTTAAAATGAAATATTGAATTCGGACTGTCAGTGCAAATCAATTAACCCACAGGCTAGAGAAAGATTCTAGGCAAAAGACACTTTGACCATACATGCAAGCAGTATAAAGCAGAATTTTTTCAGACTGTACCTACTGACAAACCTTGTATGTATCCCAATGCCATTTAAGCTTCCTTCCTAATTTTTAGAAGGCCATCCATTTCTGCATGGCTTACTGTAGCAGCCTGTCATCCTTTCAGAGAAAGCAACAGGATTTCCTAGACTCTAACAAATTGGAGATGCTATGAAAGCTCGTGTAAGTTCCTGGTTTTCACCAGTATAGACATACATCATGAAAAGGTCAGCCTAAGTCAGTTCAGAATACCAACTGGGACAAGGTCAGGAGATGGCAGCACTTTCAGGTGCTGCGATCTTACAGAAGCAACTGCACTGACACTTCCAATCCAAGGACTCAAATATTTACATTCATACAAACATACTGCACACCAGTAAGATCCCTCCTTATGTAAAGGTCATTTTAAAGAAGCAGTGAGGAATCTAAGTATTCTGTGCAGGAAAGCTATTTCATTAAAAGTACACAAGTACTGGTGGCCCTGAAAAGAGTCACAGACTGTAGGCTGCTGTTTAATCATCATGGTTTCAAAGGAGGAAAGATTTGAGGAAGGAAAAATAGTATATACAGGGGAAAAAAGTCAGTCAAATCACTAAAATCAACTCACCCTGTTAATACAGTTTTAAAACATTTTAACATACTTTACAGTGTGTCTCATGAGATGAAAGACAAGAATCTATGTCTCAATGAAATTGCTTTGACAAATTGCTCAATTATCACCTGGTATTCAAGGTGTATATATCTCTTAACACCATGATCCTGGTTTGTTCACCTCTACTTTTGTCTCTGAAGTTTAGCATGTGTCCTCCTCATTTTCATATCCAAGGTGCTCCAAAGCACTTCCTGCACCACTCAACTCTGCTGCTTGGTGGAGCATCTATTTTATTCATCTTTTCAAGAACATCCTTTGGTAGATTTTTATGTGCAAGTCTGTATTCACTATCAAAGACCTCTGAAATAGGAAAAGCAGAGTTAAAGCTATTTAAGAAACCCTGTACAGAGCACACAACTGTTCCTATAAAATACCTTTGGTGTTTTTTAGGTAACAACAAAATAATTAAATAGCTCCTTTTTTTTTTTTTTTTTTTGTCAAAATGCNGAAAAACATCTTCATGCTGGAGCACAATGGATGGATGCCCATTACTTATATAATTTAGTTTGCCTGTTCCTAGGGTATTTCCCCTCTCACATCACAGTGATGTACCAAACAGCAAATTACAGAAGATCAAGAACAGGTGGGCAATCTGGTGGCTAGATGACATAGGTCTAATATGTGGGGTCACAGAAAGACTGGGAACAAGTTTTCAGATATGGGGAATTAAAACTTCAAGCTAATAAACTTTGTTTAGAATTACTGATTATCAGTTTCAAAGTCAGAATTAATGGTCCCATCTGAATTACACTTTCAGAAAAGCAACACCACCTTGAAGAGTGTCAGTACTGAACTTCTCTCTAAAACACAGCAATTAAAAAGTTTCTGTCGTGATTCAGCCCCAGACAGCAGCTGAGCACCACACAGCCACTAGCTCACCTCTCTCAAAGCCACAGAGACCCACACCTCCCTGACCATCCCCTTTCATAGGGGTGTGGAAGGATATGGAAAACAGCCTTGGCCAGCTTGGCTCATCTATGGTGGCTCCTTGGCCATCTCTGTCCCAGACAGAACCAGGACAGTTCTAGAATTAGAACAGTTAGAAATGCATGGATGAAAAGCTGACTTTATACACTAGTTTTCATACAAAGCATATGTGTATATCGTACATAGGCACTATGCATTTCACAGTACCTTTTACTTACCAATGTCAATGTTCTCTCTTCCAAGAGACACCAGAGACAGGAAAAGAATTTCTCTGTAAAAACTCCTAGGAAATATTTTGAAAGACATGTCAGTGAAAGCACCAATTAACCTCAGTCTAAGAAAGCGAATGCTGACGGTGCTCATCTTCCACTATGTAGTTTTTGCAGCTGTTCTGTAAATCTTGCTTATGAAGAAAGTAACCGATTGATATGATTACTAGCTCAGTTTTCTCCTGCCTGAGTATTCTTCCTTAATGCATGAAGTTACATTATCACCCCATTGCAACAGTTACATTTTCTATTAAAAAATCCCTCTGCCAAACATGCCATAAGAAACTCCAGAAACAAAAGAAATAGTAAATTAAGCATCATATATGTATTAACTCCTTCCCACCTGAGGGTGATGTACAGGGAGCAGCCTTACTTCAGGTCACTCAAACTTTGGTTTTTGCTTCAGAATGTCACGATTTAACTCAAAGATAAATCTTACCTAAGCAGATTAGTTCTTGTTCCTTTTAGTAACTACAAACCACCAAAGCAAAGATGACCTAGCATGACAGGTTTCGAATACATCTTGTATCTGCTGTGATTTACTTCAGAGGCTGTGCTTTTGTACAAATTGTACCATACAAGTGTCATTTACACGTCTTCCTACGTTTGCTAGATCTGGAGCAACACTAAAATCTGTGTTTTCCTTATTAATGTATAGAATGTGCATCTTGATTAGAGAATAACACTTACCCATTTGATTTGGATAAATTACAGAACCTGGCTACAGAATGGATCTGTTCATAGTTGGGGACATCAACACATACACAGTGTTTGGTGGACACAAATGAAACTGAGTATTCTTGAGAAGTCAGTCTGGAATTATCATTCTGCAAAACATACCATCTGTTCTTGTCTAACTTTGAATAGGAAGCACATAAAACAGATTAACCCTTTACCTCTGTCGTTTCACATCTGGCTTAACGTTCTGTACAAGGAGGTTGATTGGTTTATCGACGTTATTGTTTTGAATACTTAGTCTGATGCCCTCCAACAAAGTATTAGTTGCCTGCTGATCTTCTGCCACTGTGGAGGGCCTCTTTTCAGAAGAATCTGGGAGATGCAACAGCGTATATTATTAAAACAATTTTTTTCCTACTTTTCTGCCTATTAAATTACTATGTGTGTACATATATATACAATCTACTCAATCTACAGAAACTTGTTACAATGAAAAGGCTTTGTCTACTTATAGACTTAAACACAGAAGTGACAGGATGCATCAAGTATCCATATGCAAGAGAAATACATATGAAAAACACTGAAGCATTATTCTTTGGAAAACAGTGACTTGGGTAGAAATAGTAAGTCTGTGTAATGGCAAAAAAATAAGGCTACAGATTAGGCAGCAAGTATGTGGCAGGTCAACGTAGACCAAGGTGACTAATCATGGTCACACCCACCTAATGTTCTCATAGAACAGATATATCTAATTTTCTTATTTCCATACATTTTCTGACACTGCTGCAGAGCCTACTTACAATACCATTCCTTTTCTTCTCTTATAAAATAGGCCTTTTTCTCCTGTATTTCAAATAAATATACATTTATGCATGTCCATTCATGTCTAAGAATTCTGGGTCTATTTCTCGTGTATTATGCTCAAACCAGTATGCTTTTGTAGAAGCTCAGGAAAATGCCACATCTTATTCTGTGCTCTTGACTTATTTTCTGATCAGTCTGTTTTTATGACACTTTTCAACAAATAATTTTTCTTTCTTTAGAACCAGAATTAGCACTCTACATAGTTTTTAAAAGTTAAAATAGACTACTTCAGCTGATCAGAAGTAGTGAAATCCCAAAGTTCTTATAACCAGTCTGCTTGGTTTTTAATCCCTTCCAAATCAAGTTATGATACACAAAGGCCTTCAGTCAAGTAGGCTGCCAAATATATACAGAAATGGGACTTGTGACATTTTATTCCTTTTACTCCTTTGGTAATACAGTTGTCTTTTTCATGCCTGCATAGATGTAACAAGACAATGCAGTGCAACATTCAAATCAGGTTTTTAGCACTGCATCTGGAGCAAATCCTCCACCCTGTTTATGTGGGAGAATGTGTTTATGACAAAGAACAGGTAACTTTTCACACAGATCTCTAAGATACATTCACAAATAATTTGACAACAAGACTACATTAAGCACCTAAGGAATTGCAGATGCTTCACACACTAAAAATGCTTTCAAACTTGATGGGCTGTGTGCACTTCAGACACTACAAAACAACAGTTTGGACTTGTTTTGTTTTCTTCCATGGCCTCTGCTTCCTCTACTTTCTGTACCACCTGTTTTACTTACTGAGATTTCTCCAAGAGATATACAGAGGCTCCCCTGGCTCTTGGTGGAGGTTGATGTTGTCCCACAGAAGATGGATGTATACCAGCTTGCTATCTTGTGAGAGAGATGTCAAAGGAAGCTGAAAAATCAGGGAAGACTTATCATTAAAAAAACCTGCTTGTTTACTCATTTTGCAAACAGAAAAAGAAAGTTTCCTTTCTTTCAACAAACAGTAACAGCTGATGTCTTCTACAGTAAACAGCTGCACTTGACCAAGTCAAGTCACAAGTACTGCAACATTTAATTGTCTTTTCTAGCTCAGACTAATGTATGAAGACCATCCAGTTTTCCATGGTTATCTGAAGAAACTACTTATGCATATGTATTTGAAAATATTTTTTATACTCCAAATATGTTACTTGATTTGTATTGCTTATCATGCTATACCTTACTATTTTCTGAGCTGATTAAGATTTGGTATACTAGTCTATGAGTTGGGTCTTCCCAAGCAGAAAAAGCCAAATCACTTCATGAAGAAACCCAAATCACTTCACAATCTGCAAATCATTAATTTCCATAGAAAATATATGGGACTCAAAACAGCACTTCCATAATTATTTTATAAAATTAAGTTACTCTGGAATCATTAATGCAATTAATGGGCAAGAAAAGTTTACTACTGATCTGTCAAGTTACAAGATATTATAACCCGTCTTATACTTTTCCCTGCTAATGCACTGATTTTTTTTTTTGTATGCTTTAGATTTCATTAGCATTGGTCTTCATCTACATTTCTTGGTTGTGATTGTTTTTTTAATTTTATTTTTTTTTAACTGAGGGAGATAATTTTAAAATTAAACTACATACAAATAGGAAATTAGTACTTTTTCATATACATTATATACAAATACTTATTGAATTTGATATTTACATACACAAATCATAGGTTGCAGAAAAGCATCTGCTCCTTAACATGGGAAATGCAAAATATTCAAAAGATAGCACCCATTCTCAATGTTTCTTTGTTTTACTCATAGAGTAATGAAACTCAGTGGAGTTTGCATAACAAAAGCTATTAATGACAAAGAAAGAAAATGACCATAGCTTAAAAGGTTTATATAGGGGAGCATGGAACCCACACTATATGAAATACAACGTATCTCCAGAGACACTGCTTGTTTCATTCTATACATCACACTTCTCTTTAATCAGTCTTAGTCTCTGGGCTTTTAAAAGTCTAAAGCCTGACTAGAATTTGAATGCTGTTTAAACTCACTTTGCTTCAAGATACACTGTGGAAAAAAAACTGTCATATTTAGTTTACTCCACTTTCTGAAGTTTAAATACAATGAAGCCACTTACCTGCACTCCATTATTACAGTGTTCAGATGTCAGAATGAGACCAGGTAAGTTGCTAGGTAGATCCAAGCGTTGGAAATACCAAACTAGATTCCAGAAAATTATAGGGTGTTGATTGATGAATTTGGATGTATGAATTACTTGCTCTCCCTCATTTTCCAACAGTGATTCAAGCTCCTTACGTAGTACCAAAGGGCTCAAGTAGGGTACAGATACAGGAAGAGGGTTTGGTCTTTTTATTAAAGGATCCTAAATAAAAAACACACATGAAAGAAAAAACAGGATTTTTACAAAATCAAAGATTTTTCTTTCAGAAATTCTCTTCATGATTATTTGCCTTGAAAATCCCCCATTGCAGTTTCTTTTGATATTTGGAAGAAGCTTCTGGAAGTACCAGACACATAATAACTTTAATAGCATCAGCAGTTTTGACTCTTGAGGTGTTACCTAGCTTTAAAGAACAATTACCCAAGCTCACTCCATTACATGAAAAAGAGAAAATGTTTTGTTTTAACTTGTTCCTGATTGTGCAGTTTTGAGTTATCTAAGCTGGTACTAAGTCAGCGGCAACTGGGATTGCAGAAAGATGTTACTAATTACATCAGCAGTGGCACTGACTCATGACTTCACATGTTAAGACAAATAAAACCTGGCCAATAAAAAGCACCAGAGAAGAGGAAAAACACTTTGTTTCACATGTAAGAATAAGGGAATAGTCTTAATACTGCCTCTTCCCTTGTCACATCCACTCAACAGGTAAGCCTAGCCCTACACAGAATACAGAGGAGGGGTGCGAGCCCTGTAAAGTGGGGTGTAAGTTCCATGGAAGGAACTTGGGAGGGGTGTAAGTTCCATGGAAAAGGAACAACGTTTCACTCTTGTGAGTACACTTGCACAATTGTGTTAAGTCTGCTGTAGAAGTTATTTTTAAAACAAACTTCCAGTTTTGAAAAGACAAAGGCCAGTTTCATTCTGCTAGAGAGAATGTTTCAAGTCGAGCAGCACTGTTTACACAGTACACCGAAAAAACAGGTTTAATCATGCCAAGTTTGATTTTTGTCATAACAACATGAAAATATGCCTGGCCACTCCTATTCCCCAAACAGACAAGAATGCTAAGTAGCAGAACACTATTCATTCTAAGTTCATTGCATTCAATATTCTCCTGTCAACCACATAAGCATTTTCTAGACTTACCACAACTTCTTGCAAACTATTTGGAAGACTAACTGTTGAAATGCCATGAGACGGTCTCTGGGAAAGATCAATGTTTTGCAGTGGACCTCCAACACTGTGGCTCCGAGTCAAGGATACTCCTCTTTTTGGTGGATTGTTGGCAGATGTCTTCATGGTTCTGGGATCTTTACTCTCTTCTTCTGCAACATCACTGGATTTTAGAAGAGAATAAACTAATATGAAACTATTTGGCCTTCCTATTGCTACAGGAAGGAAGCAGAGAAAGCCTGCCAAGCAAGCATCCCAAAATAAGCTTCTTTATTAATAAGGAATCATACTTACCCAGTTAGATCCACAGTTCAGAGAAAATATAATAAAATGCCTCTCAAAACTGTATAAGCATTCCACCAGGAAAGTAGCTAGGTATAACCTAAGATACGAATCTGAAAGCACTGCAGTTCCTATATATGCTACCATTCCTCTGGTAGAGCTTTATCTTGCTTAGAAAAACAGGAGAGTACAGTTTTGTCAGCATACAAAGATTATCTGTTCTGACTATCCAAATTTCGATTTCCTCTTCCCTTTATGTTTACTTTCTTTAAATGTCATAAGCAGAGCAAAAGTATTATAGGAAACATAAGTTGCATGCCAAAATAACTGAGAGAAAAACATATTTAAGCGACAAGCACATCCAAAAGATAATTTAAGGAAATTCCTATCAGAAGTCTGCCAAATTTAACTCATACAATCAAGCTGTTTGCAGATCTGTGAAATTGTGAATATTCATTTTGTGCTCACTGTAACTGAACAGTTGATAACCAATTCAACTGCAACACAGAATGGGGAAAAAAAGTGAAATAGAAAGTGTCTGCTCCATAAAATCTGAAAAGGGAAGAGATAAATTTAGAGGTGACCTACACTCCTAAATTTGGCTTCAGTTAAAAGTACATGAAATCAAAGTTCAGAGATTAACATAGGCAATAACACCTTTACTTTTTAGAGCATTAAGACTAACTACTATTGCATTGATTTAAGTTTTTAATGATCTGACACAGGCAGTAGCTCATTAACTTACAGGCATTGATACTGAGTAACGATTAAAAAAAAAAAAGAAAAAAAAAAAAAAACAAAACCCAACCCTATTACAGCAAAATGTCAAAGAATTCTAGCAAAAAGGTGCCAGTTTATTTCAGCAGTATTTCAGTTCTTCCCTCTTCCAGCATGACACCTTTTCCTTATTACTTATTTCCTCAAACTGTTTCAAAAGTGGTATTGTTTTTCTGAGTTTCAGTTTTATACCAGTATTAATGCATGCTCTGTACAAGTGTTGAGCGCTCCGAGAGCTTTCTCTCAAAAAAGTGTTCAGCAATTGAATTATTTTTTCCATAATGCAGTGTCCATCTTGTTAAATTCTATACACAAGGAAAGGAGAAGGAATGTTTAAATTTCTGTGTGTCTTTAAAAGTTGTGTTCTAACAATACTGAGAAATTTTACCTATTACTCAATAGTGGTAAAATAGATGGATTTATTTCTGTTCATTAGAAATCTCTCTCATTCAGTGGAATCAGTTTATTTCAAATTGATAAAAGCATGCTTAAAACATGTAAGAAGGATGAGAGGAAGATACAATCAACAAATTACAATCATACTTCCCCATGATATTTGGGACGTAAGTCAACCTTCACTTCAGAAGTAGAGGAGAAACACTAGAAGCACTGACACATTTCTGAAAAAACTGACAACCTTGTTTTACCAACCTCTGCTCAGCTGCAGAGCTAGTTTCTTCAGCTATGGTGTGGCTGGAGGGTGGTTGATCTGAAAAACTAATCAAGTCTGCAACAGCTGGACTGGACAACAGTTTCTGCTCCAGGGGATCCATGGTTAATGGAAGGGTACCACTCTGTAAACTATCTCCTGAGGTACTTTGCTTCAGAAAAAAGCTAAGCAACAGCATGAATGGGAGATAAGAGAAATATAAATGTTAAGATGTAAGCATAAAGTCATTAAACCTTTTATCTATGTCTACTTTCAAATGGTAGCACAATTTAGAAAACACAACATTAAAAAGCTTGACAACAGGGCACAAGCTTCATCCTACTCTATTGTTTGTTATACAGACGGGTTACAAGAGGTCTTTTTCATGGTTCCCAATCAGCAGCAATATATGAATATCTGACATATCACTGAAAATTATCATTATTGTAAAGTGACATTACCGTCTAGAAGACTATTACAGGCACACTATAACAGGAACATGTCTTGCTTTGCTAAGGATTTCAGAGTACACACACAGTTTCAGAACATTAATGGAAGTTCCGTTTCACAGCAATAACCAGCAAGGATCTATTTGAAATTACCTTAAAAGAAGTTCCAGCTTTCACAGTGCAATTAAAAGAGGTAACAAGAGTAAGCAGAGAAGATTAAACTGGAGGACTAGTGGAGAAACAATAGGCTGGAGCATCTGTAACTACAAGCTGTTAGTACACTTGATTTGGAAAATTTAATTTGGGACAAATTCTTTACTGACAGATTCTAAAAGTGCTTCATATGCTTTTAAAATGATCGTGATTCATTAGCTCTTTTAAAAACTAGGTAAAACTAAAACAGACTTACACCTTCTGTACAGTTATGGTTACAGAGAAAATATTAAAAGAAAAAGTGTTATTTAGTTAACACTAATCAAAAACAGTAATTTGATTTTTGGCTGTTTAACTCAATAGTTTACATGACTTATAACTAACTGCCTTCAGTACAATCACAAGCACTGGACAGGCTGTGATATTCTTGTGAACATAAACTGAAATGCTGGGAGATAACACAGAGATCCTGTTCTGAAAGACTACAACTAATATCCAAGTGCAAAGGCAGAAAACGTGTGCCCACAAAAGGCACTAACCTTGCTGAGCCACGCAGGTCTTTAAATTCAATATGGAGTAAAGGTAGGAAGGTAGTTGTACAGAAAGGACAAGTAGTGTTCAAGTTTGAATCATCTGCTGTCCACCCAGCCATAATTTCTTCATCATAAACCAAAGCACCGCAAGCTCTACACTGAGAGCAGCTTGACATCAATACCTAGAACAGCAAAGAATTAATTTTATCAGTCTTTTATCAGGGTTCTTTATAATTGGCTTTATAGCCTTAGTATCCATAGGAGTTTAACAAATATCAGAATGCCAGCTGGGCAGCGTGAGTTCATTACTACTTACTCACCATACTCAGTTATCTTGTCCACGTAACTTTTAACTATGAAATGCAAATACTAATGGTTCATTTTGTTAGGTATTTTGAGACCTGGAAGAAGCATTACTGTCCCATGCTACTAATTTAACATTTGCAATTGCTCACTCCTATGAAGCTTTCAGCACGTACAATCTGGTTTGAATAAGTAAATGCACATGTACTTCTCAAAAAGCAAACAAAACCAAACACAAAAGTGTGGTGGGTTGACCTTAGCTGGACACCAAGTGACCATCAAGTTGCTATATAACTCCCCCTCTTCATCTGGAAGGTTGTGGGGGTGGGGAAGTATGACAAAAGGGTGATGTGTCAAGAACAGGGAGATGACTCAGCAATTACTGTCAGAATTACAGGCAGAACAGACTTAACTAGGGGAAATTAAATTATTGCCAAAAGTTAGGGTAGGTTAATGAGAAATAAACATCAAATCTGAAAGCCCTTTCCACCCATCCCTCCCTTCCTCTCAAGCTTAACTTCACTCCTGATTTCTCTAGCTCCTCTGCTGGGAGAAAGGCACACATAAAAGCATTTAATATAGATTCCTTTTTTAAAGTTACTGTAACATCCTGGAATACAAGTATCATGCATCTTCAAAGCAGAAACATGGAAAAAATTGTTTTGAAAAATCCAACTATAATCCAACTAAACAATTAATGCAAAACTGTAATACTGAATAATTCTTTCACCTATGAGTTTATTAATCTTACCTCCATCGCATAGTTCTGGAAAATGCTGGATGTACTGGTATTATGTGAAGAGCTGTGCTCTGACTTCTCAGAATCTGGAACTTTCGTATTTCTTGGGAATGAAACTTCACCTGTATAGAAAGAGTAATTTTGTTTTTTTTTTTCCAACAAAAGTGTAATTCATCCATTCCCACTGAAAATAATTTCTCTTTGACCAAGACAGAAATTATAATAGATGATGCCCAAAGGTGTGTGTAGCACTGTAATGTCATGGATACTACGATTACAATGTAAGTAAATGTAACTTTTGTAATTACCATTTCAAAATTATTTTTATCTTACACAATGTAGCGCAGATTGGTATAAGAAAAAAAAAGAGCATCAGTGAGTAAGAACTCAAAATAAAAAGAAAATAAAGAATGCCAAAGAGCACTAAGATTGTTTATTATACATACTATAAAAAACTGTTCACTATTTCTTGAATGATATGTAAATAGCAAGCAGAAGGATAGTACCAGGTGAGACACTATACCAAACACAGCAATTACTGTGCTTAAATTTTCCCAGGCTAACACTGCAGTAAAGCAAGTTATCTTTCTGGGTTTTAAGGTCATGAGTACTGCCCAGGAGAAGGAAATGCAGTTGGAATAGATTTACCAGAAGAAAATGGTTGGAATCAGTTTTAGGAAGCAAAGCTAACTGCATTACTTCCTCTAAAAAGCCCAATCAAAGTTTCCTGTAAAAAAATTATTATCTGAGCGCCCTTGTCACCAAGAAGGGTTCTCTGCTTCTTCAGTTAAAATTTATTTTTGTGAACAAATTTTACATATTTTGTTGATAACTGCCACTGTGTGTAGTTACTTCTTATAACCCTTATAATTAGAAGATATCTGCCAGCTCAGAAGGCCAACTGTGTCCTGGGGCTGGATCAAGAACAGGTGGATCAAGACCTGTGGACAGCAGGTCACGGGAGGTGATTCTGCCCCTCTGCTCTGCTCTGGTGAGATCCCATCTGCAGTACTGTGGTGAGCTCTGGGATCCCTAGTACAGGAATGATATAGACCTGTGGAAGCAAGCCTAGGAGGGTCATGAAGATGGGGCTGGAGCACCTCTCCTGTAAAGACAGGCTGAGAGAGTTGGGCTTGTTCAGCCTGGAGAAGACTCAGGGAAGACCTAATTATGGCCTACAAAAGGGGGACCTACAGGGAGGTGGAAGAGGGGCTGTTCATCAGGGACCAGAACAACAGAACAAGGGACAATGACCTCAAGCTAAAGACGGTGGGTTTATATTAGAAATTAGGAAGAAATTCTTCACTATGAGAGCAGTGAGGCACTGGAACAGGTTGCCCAGAGAGGTGGAAGCCCACTCCCTGGAAGCATTCCAGGACAGGTTTTGGGCAACCTGGTCCCTGCCCATTGCAGGTGGGCTGGAACTTGATGATCTCTGTGGACCCCTCCCACCCAAAGAATACTATGATTCTACGATCTGCCTCAGTTATGCAACTATTTGCAATTCCTGAACCATGCTCTGCTTTTCTTCATTAATTATTTTAAGAATTTTCAGGGTACTATGCCTTTACATAAATGAGCAGGTGTTCCTGGCCATAACTAGTTAGTAATCTCCTATCACATACACAGAGGAAGCATTTCTACAGTTAAATCCTTGCATTTTTTTTATCACCCTTTTATATATTCAGACAGAGAACCATTAGGTATTTGCCACTGCAAGAGAAGAGTACAATATGGAAGTTTGTACTTAAGGATTTGAAGTAATTTCATATTTTCATAGTTTCTACCGTTATGAATAATTTCACACGTAACAGTTTTCCCTGTTGTTACAAACAAGTTATGATGGGGAAACAAAACAAAACAATCTCACCTGCAATGTAATACTGTCTTCCTGCATCTCCACTGCTACTGCTACTGCCAAGACTAGTAGTGCTTTCTGTGAGGTCATTTGTAATTAGCCCTGGTACTCCAACTACAGCTCTTGATGACAGATTATCTCCTAAAATATGATCTTCAAAACCAGCAGGGAAGTTAAAGTCTAGTCGATTGTTTTCTTCCTTTAATACAAGAAAAAGAAAGTTAGTATTTTTAATACTTCTAGATTCATTATTTTACTTTTTTCTTTATCCGTACAAACATCTGAAGTATTAGACTGAAATGCAATCCTGATGTCAAAAAAGAAAAATTCCTGGATCTAAGATAAATCTACACAATCCCAAAAAGTGTGGATATTGGACAAACCAGAAGGAAATTGGAAAAATGAAAGACTTTAGCATTGAAAATACTTAGATGAGAATCAAACTGAGTGACAAAGCAACAGGGATATGATCTTCATTATGGAAGAAATAGGAAAAATGCAAATTGTGATTCGGTAGACACTACACAAAGTGAAGGAAGTATTAGAAAAAAGGTCTGAGTTCAATTCTGAAAATTTGACTTCAATTATCAGCTGAAATTGTGGAGCAATAGCACAGTCACTAACACACAGGCCGTGACAAAATATAATAATTAGGATATTGAAAAGGAAAGTTGCAGAAACAAGAGAGAATGGAAAAGATCCTTGAAACTAAACTTAGTCATGCTAAAGGGATTATAATGTGTCAGTTAAACAAAATTCTATGTAATAGGTCAATATAATAAAAAGGCAGAAGGGAAAACCTAAGTTACAGGAAGAACTCAATAAAGAAGGCAAATCAGTGAGTTCTCATTGTTAAAGGCAAAATCTGGTTTTCAATAAAATTTAAAAAAAAATTAATAGAAAGAACCCTATTAGTAATATCAGCTAAATTTGTTTTACATAAAAATAAACCCAGACAGGGACCTTTCCCATCTTGTTTCCCAACTTTGTCCCCCAAATTTTTCATACTGATAGACACTTGCCTCATCATCTGAGTAACTATATGCTGAAGTTACAACTCCCCACATCTTACTGGCCACATTGGCAGCCTGCTTCATGCTCGATTTCAGAACATCCATTTTTGGTCCAGACAGTATATTGTCTAACTTCAGATTGGATAAAGTTGTAACAACAGATCCCAATGAGCCATGTGGAGGAGAACGCAGTCCTGTTAAAGATGAAGACCGCTCCTTTTGAACTCTTGTGTGAGTTTGTTGCTTTGGTCGTCCAGTGAATGTTTTGGATCTGGAGACTGAAGGACTTCTCTGATTTTCACAAGGCTTGGGGGATGGCAGGATGGGATCCAAAGGCAAGCTTGACCTTCTTTCCTGGGAGTGACCAAGTGTACCAGAGACCTCCTCTTTCCCATCCGGCTTGTGCAGTTCCATGCTGGGAAACTTGCTACCCAATGGGTTCTTCAGATTCATATAGTTCTCTATTTCATCTGCCAAATTACGTGCTGCAACTGGTGACACCAACTTTTCTTCAGGTTCTGGATGCCTTGGTTGCATGCTGTCAGTGGCCAGCAAAGATAAAGGGTCCAAGCCTACTTCAACATCTTCCCTTTCAACAGGCTTAACTACTCCATATAAACTATTCCTTTTAGTAGTGGCATATTTGGACTCTGGTTTCTGGTTTTTGGACTCAGCTGACTGTTCAAGGTTCATGCCTTCCACTGTGGTCATGTTTTCACCATTCTCAAGATGCTCCTGTCCCTCCCCAGGTTCTTCCAACACCGGTGAAGACCTATGCTCCAATTCCCAGTCACATTCAGTCATGTAACTCCAAGTGCCACTTCCACCAGTAACCTGCTGGTCAATGGTACTTTCAAAGCTGTGGGATTTATTCATATGACAAGGTGACGTATTGGCCCCTGACAAAGCTGCTGTTAGGATCTTGGCATCTGCTCCCATCATTATTGCTATTTCTTTAGAATGCAAGTCCAAGCTGCCTTTTTTCAGCAGCATTCCTGCTCTGCTTTCACTGCTGAAACTGCAGCTTCTCTCTGAAAACAGTTTCTGCCTCTTCTGTCCTTTTTCACTTGTTTTCTTAGGAGAAACATCACCAAAGACTATATCATCAACTGAATCCTGAGTTATGAACAATGGACTAGAACCAGTTTCTAAAAGAGAAAAGGCATTAATACTTTATCCATAGCCACAAAAAATGTGTACTTCCCGAAGTCATGTGAAATCTCCTTACCTCCTTACTGTGGGAAGACTAGGAGCATTACTATCTCAAGTTATCCTCTAAGAAGTTACAGTACTATTAACAGGGTGTTTTACTGGCTGAAAAGGCATCCTGCAGCTCAAAAATCAACGACTCTGACTCTTTGAAGTCAAAGCCCTTTGCAGTTTCTACCTCCTTTCTCTGTGTCAACATGCAGCAGAAAGTAGGTACTACATCCACAGACTAAAGGAAAGTACAATTATAAGTACTGCTTTTCTCCAAAGATATATTCCTAGACCTACACATCCAACTCCACAGTTCGTTCTGTTTCTGAAAAATAACCAAACTGTTGTGTGTATACGCACAACACTGAACCACTCCTTTGTTTATAAGAAAGGCATATTTAGAAAAAGCTAGTTTATATGTCTTGCACATCTTAAATTTAATTCATCTTACAAATACTCCTATTTCTTTGGGTGATTTGGGACATTTTTCTTTCCTACAAAGTTGTGTTAGCTATGCAAAAACCTCCACAGGACTTCTATGATACTGGCACCCCAACAGAGGTACCATATTTGCTGATGGAGGATGTCTGAGTCTCACATCTATGCTGCTTCTTGACTAGTTATCAGCTATGACAATTGCAAGAAACTAGGCAACTTCTTGTCAGAGTCTCGATTCTTTGCTAGCAACCTACACTGAAGCTGGACTACACTGACTTAGACAAAGACAGGCATAAAGGCAGAAAAAAAGGTCCCATAAACACCAAAATTGGCTTTTACATATCCACAGGTCTTTCTCATCAGAAAGATACAGATATGTACATAAATTTTCTATGGCACAAATACAACTTACATTGCCAATCTGTAACCTGTGAAAAATGCAAGCCACAGGAATAAAGAGACTTGTCCAAGGTCAGTGAGGTTTAGGTGACAAAATCAAGAGTAAAAACCCTAATTCACCCGGTTCTCTAGTAAATTACTGAAACACTCTCAGGGTGGGACAAGAAACATCTCAAGTACTATTTACTCAATAGTGATTTTCAACCTTATTACCCACAGATTCCTTTAAAGTCACCTGCAAAGGAAAACGGTAGAAAGCAAACGTGGTGCGAGATGTTTGCTTGTCAAATAGAAGTTTTGTTTCTTTTCTTCACATGAAAAAGATTGCAAAACACTACAGCACACAACATCAGAACTTTAGCACGCTCTGTTTCACCCAGTGACTCACCAGCACTGTTTTTCCTTCCACTGCTATCAAAAATGCCAGATGGAACTTTCACAATACTGTTACCCCAAGCAGGCGTGTCTGTCGGAGTATGAGTTTCTATAATCAGCCGCTCCTTTTCATCAGATTTCTCAGCACAAACCTCTACAAGAAAGTGAACTTTAGTTAATTTATTTGAACAATTTAATTTACACTGTCATGGAAAACACAAATTCAAGCATTCTTCCCTTATGAATTTACAACCTGAAGCATCAGTACTACTAGGCATTGAGCATTTCTTGGAAATAATACCCACACCAATGATAGTAGGCAGTATTATGCAGAAAGTGATTTGCTGTTCACAAATTTATTTGGCATGTGCCAATTTGTCACTTGTTTTTTTGTTCAACTTATCAAAGTAATGCAGGAAAAGCAGTTCTCAGATTTTCATTCAGGGCTATTTTGCCTAACAACAGCTTTAGAAAGCCTAACCCATATGAAGTAATCTAGTAATAAAGATAGGAAACACACTCAGCAACGAGAAGGAGAAAATACAGAAAAATTAAGGACAAAACCTAGGTAAAAGACAGGAGATTACCACATTTTCTACAGTCAGGAAGTGTTTGCAGAAAAAAAGTAGTACCTTTTATTAAGCCAACTGGTACAGCTAAAAAAAAAATAGTCAAGTTCTCAAATATATAAATGAGAAGAATGGAATACTATGTGTCCCAGCACTTGTCCCATTTCCCCATCCATACTAAATTAGTCTAATAAAGGGCTACTTTTACTTACATGTATTCCACTGTTATTACCTAGGGCACAGAAGTGCTTGACAAGATATCACACGGTCATTTTTTTACCTTGGCAAAATTATTAATTTTATACATTATTTGTGTTAGTCTAATGCATGAAGCAGATTTATTACCAAAAGCTTTAATCAGTACAAACATGCATACTTAACCTCCTATTAGGTCTTCAACTTTAAAGGAAACATCTTTCTCTACTTGTGTTTCAGCTGCATGAAGACTATCCCCATCATCTCTTAACAGTTCATCTTTGGATCTGTAGCCTTGGTCTGACTGACCACCTGCTTGAAGGAATACAAACACATACCTCAGATTTGGTTTTCTTTCCTAAATTTGGGGTTGCTTTTTTTTCAATAAGAAAATAAAACAACTGAAAATAATTTGTATCACAATTTTGTTTTGCCATAAAGTTTGAGATCAAGATTACCAACATGCCTACTTGTGCACAGATCTACCTGGTGAAGATTACAACAGAGATAATTAGGCTATATAATCCAAATTTAACATTTCTAATTGTTTTACTAAATACAAATTATTTTCCCAGGAACACTATAGTGACTAACTACTTTTGATACACTGTATCTCTTTTCATTCCTTTCCCTTCTCATTCACATAAAATATTTCATAGCTGGGCAAGATGCATTCTCAAATGTACCAACAAAAGGAATTTATACAAGCACAATGTAATCAGGCAAGCTTATATGAAAATAACACTGAAAAGAACTGTAACAAAGTGAACTACAACTTTGGACTATAAAGTATAAAATTTAATAGAAAAAAAAAGTAAAAATCCAAACATTTTAAAAAGACTGTTCCTCCATGATACCAGTTAGGCTTGACAGCTCTAACACAATTCTTAAAAAAAAATTTAGTTCAAAAATCTCCCTTAGGAAACAATACAGAAAGACAATATTTTCTTTGTTAGTTTTATATTAGGTGCTGCTGCATGAGCAGAAATAGAAAAAATACTATATGAGGCACAGCCCACAGAAACATGTTAAACAAGATTATTTATATGCCTTGACAACATAACAGAATAGACAAGAACATTTTAATTAAAAAGATCAAAGGGAAAGTTACTGAGTGTGAAAGGTATTAGGAAGCTCCACAAAACTTGAGTGACAGACATAATCTACAATACATAATTCTGCTGTTTATTATGCCAACAAAGTGCAAACACGCAAAAAAGAATTTGAACAACCATCAACTATTACATTTGGCTACTGTATTAAAAAAAACATTCATAAAGAAGGGCAAATTCTGATATACTTCAGTCCTTATTTTCTATCATCATTTCAATTCTAGTATTCCTGCTTTGCACAGAAGTAAAAACCACCCTATCAATAAACGGGTCAATTACCTGCAGAAGTAACATTCAAGGGTAGAAATAATGCACACGTGCATCCAAGGCTTCACACCACATAAGTCTGCACCCCACACCGTGATAGCCAAGGAAAAATACGGCACCCAAGAGACAGCACAGAGCAAAAAGCAGAGTAATAAAGAGCAGAGAGAAGGGAAGTTCAGTCATCTAGGCAGGCATATCAGATGAAGCACAGGAATCAGACTCAAAGTTCTCTTTACAGAAAGGCTCAAGATATTAAAAACATGAAGAGTATGCAAGAACCATTTGTACATCAAGTTTTGAAGTACACACAGAAAGGAAGTTTAGTTGAGAATGTGCACAGGTAGGATGTAATCGGTACTACAGCAGGTACAAAGAACCATGAATTTTGATGTGCCAGCTCAAGCAATTAGCTTCCTGTGCACTCTTTTTATTCCAATTTGCCTGGAATAGGGCACACCACACTTAAAATTTTTCTCCAGCTTATCACCTGTCTTTCCATTCCCAAGGTGTCTCAAAGACTACACGACAAGGTTCAGTCTATAGGTAAAGTCTATATTTATTTCCAATTATAGCAACTACTATTAAGAAACCTGAATATGGCATTTAAAAGTATTGTTACTATAACCAAACATAACATACTAATTCTAGGAATGATAATTATGCCTTTCTGAATTACCATCAAGGAGCAACATTTTCAAGTGTTTGCTTCTGACCACCTGAGTGACTTTCACTCCTTTCTTTTAATGCAGAGAAGGATTTTACTCACAAAGACTATTTCTATGTATTTTCTATGAATAAATGACAATATGCCAAAATTGAACAGTCATATGTCAGAGGCTTCAGACCTTTGCTGAAGATTAGCACAAAAAGCAAGCGTCATGAGACCACAGCAAGACATTTATTTTAACACAGCAGTACTTCTGCTACTGTTCACTCTGAACTAAAGCAGCACCGTGATCTGCAGTAAAGTAGCAATATACAAGAAGTTTACTTCCTTTTCTTTACACAGTTTAACTCCATTCTTCCTTCTCTACAGCCTCAAGAGTGGAAGGTGATGGTTGTGGAGGGAAAATCAACAGGAAACTAGACAATTTAGCCATTTGAGGAACTGTCAGTAGTGAAACCCATCAGAATCTAGTACCTGTGCTAGAGTGATTATCAATGGAATCAAGCCTGACTAAGTCATGGACGAAGAGAGTGTGCTCCCCACTGTTAGCATCATTAGAACTATCCATGCTACCATGGCTCACCATGTCCCCATCACTTCCACCCGTGGTCCTCCGCAGAGCTAAAGACATGAACGAGAGCTGGTTAGTAAGAGGATTTAACTTTTTTTTTTTAAACAAATCTAACCTCTTCAGACACTAGTAAATACTTTTGCTTGCACATATAAATGAGAATATGCAATTCTAGAAACAGAATTCAGAAAATTAATTACTCAGCGTGTGAAAGACATTCTAAGGCTGTTTCAAGCATTAGGTTGGCAATTATCAATTTCCATACACTTAAAGAAAAATTTTCCACTTGTACAAGCCACAAAGTTAGCTGCAATCCCTCAGAAGGCATGTCATGCTCTTGCTTATCAGAAATAAATCAATTTCAACCAACTTATTACCTGATATCACAGGTACACGTGGGCTCTGCGTTGATTTCTTTAAGCACTGCCTAAACTGTGCTGTCCCACGAACTACATTTCGTACCTTTGTCCACAGGAATATGCCACTGCGGTTACTGCTGGGCCAAGGAGACTCTAAAACTGCCTATATAAAGAGACATCACAATTACAAAAATAGTAAGAGAGTTACACTAAGAACCACAGTATAGTGAGAAGCTCTTCTTTCCATACTCAAAAAAGGAATTTCCTGTCAACCATGTGAAGGAGAAATACTTCAGTTTTTATAGCTGTTTCCTTGAATGAACTGTTCCTTTTTATCTCACGTCCCTGAATACAAAAGGCGAGTAACAAAAAAAAAAAAAAGGGTCAAGATTTCTAGACCTCACTAGCAACAGAAGACCACAGCAGCACCTCTTTTTAAACTACATTATATAGTTTACTAACAAGTTTCATTAGCATATTACAGGAACTTGGAAGATCCTGTGACTGTAAGCATGCCCAAAATGACATCTGCCTACCTGACTGTAAACACAAGTGAAGAATTGTAAGAAATAATCTTCAAAACATGCTACAAGCCAAAGAGAGTGACAACGGAAAAAGAGTCACTGGTCTAGTATCCCTTGTCAAGACTTCTCTTACCTTATTGTAATAACCATAGGTGATGGCATTCGGATGTATTCCAGCATTCTTCATTTCAAAGAGGACTCTCACAGCCTGAACAGGCTGACCCCACAGTCCACAGAGTTGCATTACAACTCTGTAACAGACCTGACAAGATACAGAAATGCATAGCTGGATTGATGACAAGAATTTTGGAACAGTTTAAGCTCTTCCCCGATTTCCAGCTTTCACACACGTAAAAGAAAAAGCCATGCAAGAGCAGCTACTCAGTACATAACACTCAACAGTCAGAAGAGGGAGCAAAAATTAAACAGGAAATCACTCGAGCTGAAATAACATCAGCAGTCACATTGTTGAGAATGCTGGGGCTTTTTCCACTTTGCTCTTCTGTTTGCAAAATAAAGGAGGGAAGGAAACGCCCACACAAAAAGCAGGGCAACTTGCTGCTGTGTGCCTGTGGATACTACTGAAAGAACGGTATGCTGCACACAAACCTACTATCCCTTCGGTTCAGTAAAGCTGCAAAGCATTACTTCAATATGCATTTTAAAGAGTAGAGGTATTCAAAAACTTCCTCCTTAAAGAAGTCCAACACAAGACTAGCAACACAAAATTGGAGCACTTGACCCGGCTCACACTATGTTGGTTAGGAAAAAGAAAATGAATTTCCAGTTATCCTGGCTAAGACTTCTTTTGAGATTATTTCAATGTGGCGTTAAAACAGGTAAAACTCAAAGTATGTGTAACCTAGTGGTGGCAGTGAAACTCACTGTATTTGTTCCTTGTCTTCTATTCCATATTTATGGTAATACTTTTTTTTATTTGCACTTGCCTCATCTAGTGGTTCCACATCAGTTTTCCTCATTTTAATTAGAACATCATATGCCTGCTGCAGTGCTTTGACCTTGGGATGTGCAACTCTGATGTAGGCTGGCAGGCAAATAAACCACAGACTGTGACTATGACTGAAGAGACACTTAGCCCACTGGGGGGGGCTTACATAATACTTCTTGGCTAATTTATGGGCTGTTTTTATTTCCTGTAAGAGTGAAACAAAACAAAAGAGCAGACAAATGATGTAGCATCCCGAATCTAGAAGCCACTGCTAACTCAGATATTGGCTTGTTAAAAGTAAACCTGTAATAATAATGGAGAAACATTCATCTGAAGCTCCCTTTTTACCACTCTTATTAAGACTTCCTGCAAGCAGAAATTAGCATCAGATTTCATCTTTTTTTTTATTCCCCACTTAAGCATAAAACAAAAAGAAATTAAAATGAATATTGCAGTCTAAAGCTTAAAACCAGGTTTGAGAATTAACTGTAATCTCTAATGCTAATTTTTTCATTTAGTGCCTTCTACTGATTCTCAATATTTTCTAAGACCACACCTCTAATAACATTAATTTATAGCACAAATAGATAGTGGAACTTACAGTACAAATAGATAGTGGCAATTTTACCAAGATTTCATATATTTCAGTGTTCACACAATGATTACAGCAAGACTCATCTGACCTGCTTTGTCCTCTTTGCCATGAGTGCTGGACTATTTGAAATGCTGCTTCCAGCCGGGTGTCTGCTGAAGGAGAGCTTCAGCTCCTGTGGCCTGTCAAAAAGCTTGAAATCTAGTCGAGGGAAGTTCTTATAGCTGTATAGATAATTTAAATAAAATTAAAAAAAAAAAAAACAAACCATAAACCAGAAGCTTTTCACGTACCTGCTGACAGCAGGAAAGCCATACAAAGACAACTTGTGTGAAAGGAACTGATAAAGAAGTGAATGAAGAACCAGGGGAAACAAAAACAAAAAGATAGCAAGATTGTTTTAGTTTTATTCACAAGGTTATCACAAGAAGATGCTTTGAACAACAGAAACAAGAGCCAGACTACCATCCATATCATGAAGCACAGATCTCAGGGAAGCACAGATGATAAGTAACAAGGACAACAGTTGGAAACAGAACCTTCATGATGTTCAAGACATACAGAAAGAAAATAGTCATTCTGCGGTGGTTTTGCAATATGGCCTCTTTAAGAAGCAGGTAGAAGCTTCTCTGAGGTCCAACAAAGCAAATACCAGGCCAAACTCCCACACTCTCTTACTGACAAGGCCAGCTGGGATGATCAGCACCAGTCACAGCACCTCTGTGAATCACATTTTAGAAACAGAAAAATTGAAACAGCCACATTTTGCCACTGGAGAAGGTAATGAGAGGATATATGAAATTTTGAAGACACCAGGTCAGTGAAGAGGGAGGAAGAGAAGGCACTGAGAGAAGATTCCATGCGGCCTGTGGAGAATACTATAGTGAAGCAGGTGTCCCCCCCACAGCCCATGGAGGATGAAGAGACCCCACTTGCCGCCCATGGAGAGGTACCTGGGCCAGGCAGGAGCCCACCATGGAGCAGGTGGAGGAATATGAAAGAATCTGTGTCCTACATCAGAGCAAGCCCCTGACAACACCTGCAGACTGTGGAGGGAGGTAAGAGACAGAGAGAGAGAGGGAGAGAGGGAGATGGAGACCCACACTGGAGCAGGTTTGCTGGTGGGGACTCGTGACTCTGTGGGGAACCAGGCTGGGGCCAGCAGTCTGGGACTGAGAGACTGAGAGACATTCTATGTGTTTATAGCAGTGACACACGCTGGGGCAGTTGGTGAAGA
>VXBZ01000575.1:40169-51153 GCA_013399135.1 Heliornis fulica
GGAGGGAGAACTTGTGGACACAAGATCAAATCAGTTCTTACTATCCAAGCTGATGCTGTCACTGCATGTTTTGAAGTTTGCCTCAGTGAAACGTTTTTTCAACTATTATTTACTCAGTTGGCATCCTCACAGAACTATCTTAGGAGGGAAGCCAGTTTCAGGAGTTAAAAAAAAAAAAAAAGGAAAAAAAAAAAAGGGCTTATAGATGCCTTTGCCTTTTGCGCACCATAATGGCATGCCTTCACACAATGTAAGTGGTACTGTTCCAAAAACGAGAGGAAAAAAAATCCTGCTTATAAAAATTAAACAAACCCTCAGTCTTTGCCCTAAAAAGGCTACTTTCCTTAATCAGCTTTCAATGTTACTTTCATACAGAAAGTTAAAAACATCCAAAAAAGGCATTAAGGAAGAAGCTGAATGAATAAAAGCCCTTCAGTATTTGTTGGCAGTAAATAAAGCTTTGGTCTATCATAAGGAACATTGCAGCAAACTTGCTCTAGAAAGACACTAGACAGACAGACTGATGTCACAGAAAATACTGAATTTTTCAAAGGTTATTCTTCTATTATGCAGAATTTCAAACGTGCCAAAGAAATAAAGAGGGGTCGAAACAGATGTGGGTAAAGTAAAATGGAACATTAATCTTTACACTCTTTACACACAGTATTTTAGAATTCAACGAAGGGCTTTAGGGTGATTTGAAAAATATCCTTATATCCAGGACAATGAACTTTCCAGTTTTATGCTGCAGGTACCAACATCTCATGTTTACCTAACTCTAATGTTAGCCATTACAAATTCATCCAGAAGTCAATTAAGCAGTACAGATGAGATGTATGCAAAATGGGCAACAAACAGAAAACAATCAGTTGACTACTCACAGAGAAAAGGAATGCAAGACATGAGAAAAATGATATGACAATCTTTCCAAATGACAGCCTCATAAGAGGTCAGACACAGATAGGTTTTCAGTTCAGTAACCAATCCAAGTAAGGTTGATACTTGGTCTTTCTAGCAGTCATCCCAACAGAATTGTGAGATCCCTATCTTCCTGCTAAATTCCCTGTTTCTAGCTCCCTCATTTTTCTGCAAGCCAGTCTTCAACTTCCACTCTACTTATGAATAAAAACATTCAGGTATTTTCACTGCAAGTATCTTCATATAAACAACTTGTCTTCCTTGAGTTTCTTCAACACATTCTTCTTTCACAACACCTATTACAATTATTCTTTTGGTGGCAAATTACTTTGATATAAGTAAAGAAAATGGGGTTTTGCTGTGGTTTTTAATGGGGATCTAGGGAATGGAGAAGAAAACAAAACACAGTCTTCTCCACTGTTTACTATTTCCTTTGATGCTATTAATAAAACATTTTGGTAACGTAAAGAAAACATTTATTTTGGTACAGAAGGTATCCTTTTGATACAATGAAAATCAAGAAAGCATTCAACTGACCCAAAGATTAAATAGCTCTAAATCAAGTTGGCAAAACAAAAAGCCAAGAGCTAAAAAGAGAAAGGAAAGCAAGTAAAACTATGTTCACAGAGAAAAGATGTGTACTTTATTTAGTGATACCTGCCCTCATCTTGATCTAGGTTAGATGCCTCTTTCAGTTTGTGTTCTAATCAATACAAAACAGAAAGGCAATTCATAAATTTAATAATAAAAAAGTGGCTGAAACAACTGGATTAGTCAGGTATTCTTGTGTAGATAGATTACAGCAAAAACTATAAATGCATTAGAAATGAGAAAATTTCTAATAGGAGGATAGTAAGAAATTTTGGTTAATTTATCTCCTGAGCATTTCAGTAATCTCTCCATCTACAGATAAATGTAAAAACTCCATAGAACTTACATGTACACCATGTTTGTGTCTAAGTCAATGCATACAATATCCTGTGGTGGATCATACAGATCAAAGTATCGTGAATCAACTCCAACAATAAATGGAAGAGGTGCACTGAGTACGGTAGCCAGAGACAAAGGACAAAGGGGGATATATGGGCATTGCCACTGAAATGGAAATATCATCTGAAGGAAAAATGAAATTAAATCAATGCATTAAAACAAGACAACAGATATTGTTGTAATAAAAAGAAAGAAGTTACATGCAGCAAGTTGAAATGAAATTGCTAAAAGCAATTTCTAACACTGTAAGAAAAGTTTATTTACAGCAGGTCTCTTGGTTATCTTTGCAAAAATGTTGATGATATTAACATTTCTAACAGTAAGACATGTTAGGGTACTTGAACTAAATGCTACTGATAGGAAAAATATTTAGTGCATCAATCATTTTAACTTAAAGAAACTTTGTAACATCTGTGGAGTTTGAAATTATTTCTCTCGCTGCTGTACAGAACACTTTGTACTTACAGCTACTACAGCTTCAGCAACTCCTGTCAGCACAGCTGGTCTAAGAGAATGAAGGAGGATCTTGCCTTCTAGCAACACAAAGAGCAACAGAGTGGCACAGTTTTCCGGTCCAAGATTCATGAGCAGAGTGCTAAAGTTAGCTCCACTAAGGGGTGAGGGGAAAGGGGGAAAAGAGTAAGATTGTTACAGGATTTAAAAAAAAAAATTAAAAAATCACTTCTATCAAACATCTGACAAATATTTGGGACCAACTAGTTTAATGGTGCTAATATTACCACCCATTAAATCACTATCTATTTATCCAATAGCTATCACCTCAATATGAGGCTTATACTGCTACAAAGAAACCTAAGTTTGAATTCCATTGCTAAAGAAATACATGCTATACCATGCTACTGATGAGTTTATGTTGTTTATGGTGCTCTCTCTCTCATATATGCACTGGCATCTTGCCTTCATCAAGCAGATCTAGCTGGCTAACAACTAATCCAAGCACAGATAACACAAATATATGCTAGGTTACCACAGCAAAAACTGTAAACTAGAGTATCCATTTGATCTTAGAACCACAGTACTAAATTAAAATATTAATCAAGAAAATCATAATACTCATAGCAACATGCCTTTAGTTTCTCCAGTTTAGACATCATTTCATTTGCTTTGACTGTAAACATTTAGGAATTGTAATGACACCTGGGTGTAAAATCTGTCGTCAGAAAAGTGCTTACGTGCTACTTTGCAGTTTGGTGCCTAGCTGTAATATTTCACTTAAGAGGCTGTGTAACAGAAGTGATCAAACATGAGTCCTCTGCACTCAAAATATTATATGATAATTGGGAGAGGGGAAGGAAGCTTACAAGTAGTCTACCTATGCCATTAAACAGGTTCTGGAAATACAGTATTTTAAATACTTCCCCACCCCCCCTCTGACCCCTTCTTTCTTCACAGTTCCTACAATAAACTGGCAATTCAACTTTATTTCTATTAGTGATATTATTCTTCCACAAGGGGCAGCTCTATGTCAAAAAGACAACACTGTATATCTCATAAACGTGCACTGCGGTTTTGGCTTCCTTCTATGACTCACTCCTATTTGCCTCTGAATTTTTCAAGTAGCAGATGTTTAAAGCATTAACGATGATACCTTAATGGCAATGGTGTAGAAACTGGCTGAGACAATATTAATGCATCATGGGCAGAAAGCTGAAACACACAAAGCAGTATATGACTGATACAGAAAACTGATGTTAATACAGTATAACAATCCAGTACAAATATATATCCATTAAGTCTCATGCTGCCTGGCAGACTCAGTCACAATGTCATGTGAGAGACACAAATCAGATACAATCTTTGGGACTTGTATTCACCAGGTCAACAGAACTCGTATTACTCACTGAAATACTTCTCAGAAGTTACAGGAAATTGTCTATGACTCAATGTTGGACATGCAACTGCTGCTAGGTGATTAAACAGAGAATCAGAAGATACAGTGCCCCCGGGGACTAAATTTTGATCCACAGTAGTAGGTGGGAAAGTGAGAGAAGACAATCAGTCTCCTCACAGAGGTAATGCAAAGGGTACCTATAACAAAGTAATACATGGCAGAAATTTTAAAAGTGCATGTAGGATACTGCTGCCACCCACATCGCCTGAAGTCTGAAATAGTTTCCTTTACTAAGTCACCCCCAATTTACAAAAATGAAAGACAAGGCCAACCCACCCACCTCCTCCCCTCTCCCTTCCAGCAGAAAGGAGAGAGGAGTAAAAATTCTGAAGGAAGATGTTGGGCTTTCAAATGCAATAAAGACGGTTTGCCATTACTGGAAGTAAAAATGGAAACAAATGCCTGTTTTTCTTACCTGCACAAGAATTCTTGGCCTTTGTGGTGAAGGGAAAGGTATATTGTGCATAAAATGGGATATGTGCCTGTAAAGAAGACAAGGTATTAGAAAACCAGTGGGCACTAATCAAGGACTGAAAACAATGCTAAACACATTTTGGAATTACTAAGGTACCACGTTTAGAAAGGCTGTTAAGATTTATGTATTTTTTGCTAAGTTTAAGAGCCTATTTATGCAAACTGAAACAAAGAAGCTCCATTTGTTCACACTTCATATGTGAAAATTAATACTGGCAGCTTCAAATATGTATGCAATTGCTAAGAACACAGTGGCATTTGGGCAAGCCACTTCAAGCCCCAGGGAGCCTAACCCCATTCTACAGTTTCTAATGATGCTTGATTACGAGAAATTGCATACTTCACTGCCAGATGCCTAATACAATTTGGAAGGTAACATAATTTTTCAGAAAATTTTTAGGACTACAGAAGCCATTCTCTGGAGAGTTTACACTCACATGATCTTGCATTTGTTGCTGTACAGACACAGATATTCATTGCTAACGCACAGAGTCCCTGAGCTTATTTTTATTAGCCTAAAGCAGATGATTGCAAACGTTAGTGTGTATGCTACAGCCCATATGTTTTCTGTGTGCAACACTGTAAAAAGAAAAGTAGACAGGCTGTCATATTCTAACAGAAAAGACAGTAAAATCTAGTTCATTTTTCTGGCCAAGAGCCACACTACTACTAAACAGAAGCAGCAATAACTTGTACTAGTACAACGTAAGATACATAGTGCAAGCAAGAGAAAGGAGCAAATATACCAACTAAATCTAAGTCATATAAATCACATGACTTCTTGAAGTGATTTAACTACCTTTACAACATTAACTAGAAAAATGTTTTACATACTTTTCAATGGGAAGAGGATGAGGTCCAGAGACGGAGAGTTTGTAGATGAACATAAGGAATTTTCTAAATGCTTCAAAGAAAGGCCAGTGGGAGAGAAGGCAGATGCACTTATTGGAATTAATGGACTTGGAAGCAACTACTTTCCTCTCTACAGCTGTCACAAGACCCAGCTGCAACTGTTGTCTTTCTGTCAGCAGCTCCCGGGAGTAAGGCTCATAAAACTGAATAGCAGCACCATAAACCTAGAAGATGAAGAATAGCAGCTGAGCAGACACAGTATTAAACAGGAGATTGGGGCTAGAACAGAGCATCATTATAACTCTGGCGTTTGCAACACACTAACAGCGCTTTTGCTGGTAGTTTGTGAAATTACTTTTATGTAGCATACACAAAATATCCTTATAAATGAAATGCTTTGGATTCTTGTGCCTCTCCCTCTTCTTCATTGCACTTTCCTCAACAAAGTATTGACACTCAGTAAATTGAAAGGGAAGGAACAAAACTGCATGCTGTGACAAAACTCTATCCCAAACCCAAACCAAAAAGAAAGCAAAACCAAATTCAACCCTCATGAAATGCTTGTATTCAGCAAAATCCCCTATTACCACCACACTAAAATTATTTTATGTCTGACTTCACTCATTTTATCAAGATAAACAGCTACTGACCTTTTCTAATATTCCTTCCTCATTTGTCAGTCTTATAACTAACTGACTTAGGCTGGCAAGATTGGCAGAAGAGAACAAGGAAAGATGACTACCACAGTATACATTCTCTCTTTAAAAAAAAAATACTGGCAGCTACTGCATTCTTCCTTGCAAAATGGGTATTAATAAATTGGAGGTGGTTTTGTTGTTTGGAAATGCAGAAGTATAAAAATTTCACTGATAGGGAGTGGACTGAGGCAGAGTGGAAGCTGAGCTGTTTTACCACCATACAGCTGAACTGCTGTTTATTAATCACAGAGACCTAATCACACATTGCAATCACTCATTCCCTCATGAAGTTCACACAGAGATACAGTTGGCAACAGCTGAGAGACCAGCACAAAAACAAGGGCTCCACTGCTTAACCAGCTGTACAGAGACCTGTAGTCTCTGTATAGAGCAGACACTGCCTTCTTAGGAGTTGGACTTGATGATCCTTATGATCTCTTCCAACTCAGTATATTCCATGATTCTCACACGTGGGCTGAGTCATGCAACATTATTTTTGGTGCCCATGTGTGATGGTGGCCTTATACAAGTTCAGCAGATGCCTAGTGTTTTGAATCTATCGCTTCAGGTGAATTCAGAAGGATCACTGGTATCAAGAGCCCATCAGCTCTTCAGAGCTTTCAACATGCTACCTCTTGGCACATACTCCTCCTTTCCCTGCCCTACTGTTCTCTGGCAACTATTTTACCATTCAAACCCATGGGGCTATCTACAGAGCCCAATTACACATATTTCCACAGAAGTGGCTTGTTAGACAACTACACGAAAGCCATCACAACTTAAACTTGGCTAACACACAGACAGTAAGTGAGCATCTCTAACACATGGGCTACATTTTCATTCCCAGAAACTTGGTTTTGCAAGTGTATGGTTCAGCTTACATGGGACTAACCAATACATACTCATCAGCTATTTCCTGTTTTGCTTTACTCCTGTCTTATATGAAGGCTTAAGAAATAAAATTTTGTAAAGGAAGAAACAATGCCTAAATGAACTAAAAGCAAAAACTAGTCACGGTGTGGACCCATACCTTTTCTGCAGAAGAGCAAGTTAGTACAAATGTTGAGAACACTGGTAGTGGATATTTGGTTTGAGGGTCCCAGCACTCAATAGTAGCTCCCATAGGAAGGCAGAAGAGAGGTACAGATTCCGACAGTGGGAACGACTCATAGTTCTCTTGGGGATATCTGAAAATTAAACCTTCAGAATGGAAGAAGGAATAGTAAGCACACTTGCTCTGCAAGCCCTAGATAATGTAATCAATATATTTTCCATAATATGCAGCAAAGTGTATTGGTTATCTGGATTTTATAACCAAAGTTCACATCTACAGAAGAAGCAAGTCTCTCATCTGACAGCGAGACAAAGTCATCCAATTAACAATTATTTTAAAATTGTAAACAAATTGTGAATGAATTGTGAATTCTCTTTTGCTAACTACTTAAAACCCAGTATGTAGTAAAAACTACTTAGTGAAGATTTTTTACTTTAAGCCAGTTAGTAATTGCCTATGCTATTTATATGTTTCACTGGAATGGATTTTATTATAAAGAAGTTCCTAGGAAGAAAGTGACAATTTATCTGCTATATAACCAGCAGTAATACCTTCACTGAAAAAAGATGAACTAGCTGAATGTCAACATTTTCTGGACAAAACAGTCAACATATAGTTTAAACAAATAATTTATTCAGTCTTCAGAAATCTACCTCTTGATGGTAGAAAAGAAGCACATGAGTGTTGGTTTACAACTGCTGTTGTGGTTTTGTGGGGCAAGGTTTTGGGGAGCGTGGGTGAGGCTGCAGGTGTGGCTTCTGCAAGAAGCTGCTAGAAGTGTCCCCAACAGAGCCAATACCAGACAACTCAATGACAAACCATTGGTGACCAAGGCCAAGCACATCAGCAACAGTCGTATAACCTCTGGGATAACATATCTAGGAATGTAAAAAATAAACTAAGCAGTCGCTTTTTGCCACAAGAGAAAGGAGTGAGAAGATGGAAGAAACTTTGTAAACTCCAAGGTCAGTGAAGTAGGGGGAGAGGACAGATTCCCCTGCAGCCTATGGAAAAGTTCAATGTGAAGCAGCCGTGCCCCAATAGTACCATGGAGGATGATGAGGAGTAGAGATCCCACCTGCAGCCCATGGAGGACCGGAAGAGATGGAGAGACCTGAATGATGCTGTGACCTGGTGGGAAGCTCAAGTTGGAGCAGGCCCCTGGCGGGACCTGCAGCCCATGCTAGAGCAAGTTTGATGCAGGTACTTGTGACCATTAGGTGGACCCACGTTGAAGCAGACTGTTTCTAAAGGTCTGCACCCTATGGAAGCCACAGCGGGGCAGTCTGTGAACTGAAGTCCTCATGGAAAGGACTCACGTTGGAGTTCTGAAGGAGAACTGTCTCCATATTGCTTCTCACATGCTCTCCCAGCGGACCGTCACCCGTGGATGGGATCACACGCTGGTGCAGGGGAAAGAGTATGTGGAGTCCTTCCCCTGAGTAGGAAGGAGCAGCAGACGTAATGTGTCATGAACTGACTGCGACCCCCATTCCCCATCTCCCCCTGTGCCACCTGGTAAGGAGGAGGTAGAGAAATTGGGAATGAAGTTGAGCCTGGGAAGAAGGGAGGGGTAGGAGGAGGGGATTTGAAATTTGGTTTTGTTTCTCATTATCCTACTCTGTTTTGCTTGTGTAATAAGTAAGATGCCTATTACTCCTTGCTGAGTCTGTACTGCCTATGATATTGTTGAATGATCTCTCCCTGCCTTTATCTCGACTCCTAAGCCTCTCAATATGTATTTTCTCCCTTCTCCAGCTGAAAATGGGAGTGACAGAATGGCTTTGGTGGGAATCTGGCCTCCAACCAGTCAACCCATCACATTATGCTGTTCACTTTTACTTGGTAGTTCCTTCCTGTCAAAGAATGTGATTAACTTGTCAAAGAATGTGATTTTGAACTTAGTGTTCAAAAGAAACTACTGAAAGTTTGGAGCTTTTTTAGTTCTCCAAGAAAAAAAAAAAACAAAAACCCACCACATCTGTAGCAATACATAAAAACTGTTACAAAATCCAGATTTAAAATGCTTTTTGTCATTTGCTGTTCAGAATATTTTTCACTCTTCTCAAATAATAAACAAGGGAATGGTTGTGGAATTGAAAAGAAGAAACACATTTAACTTTCAAGTTAAATGAAAGATGTTGTTTTAGCTGTGAGACATAAAAAGAAATATGAGTAAGAGTGAATGGAATTTAATTACTCCTTCTCCGTCATCACCAACACAAGAAATATGGAGTCTTTTGTTACATCTGAATTGCTTGCTAAGCTTTCTGCCAAAGTTCCTAAGCTACCAAACCTGTCATGATAAGAACTAAATTAATACAGAACAATGCTATTCCTATTAAGGCTTTATTTATTTTTATTTTCCTGAGAACAAGTGAGGCAAGCAAGAAGGCATTATAGGAGTTGGTTTCAACTGACAGAATTCTGACAGCACTTAAGCTTTGAAAATTATTACTTGATTTCAACAAGGCATTAGAATCCTCTGTTAGCATGATGTTGAAACGTTCCGCTTCTACAATTACTTACCAGCTTTATACGCTAAAGAGTTAGAAGCTGGTACAGACTTCTTGTAACAAAGGTATACACTGGAACCCCACTGGAAGACACAAGTTTCATCTTAGAACTAGCAAAGATGACAACAGGCAGCAAAGAAATTAAGTATTGATTTGAATATACTCATACTTAAACACAAAGCAGATATTTAAATAAAAATTGTTGCAGAATAAAATGACTGATTGGCTGTTCAGTGCACGTAAATCATGCAATCAAGAATTCACCCTTCTCACAGTTTTTAGAATTTACATAAAATAATCACACCACCACACTACTCTGACTTATTTCACCAAAAAGCAAGGAAATGTGAAGCAGATCAACTGCAACTTGGTTATTTAAAAGGAAACTTTTATGGGAATATTGTAATTGGAAAAGGAATTCTAAGCATCATTACTTGAAGTTTTTATCATACTTCCACAAACTGCTTGCTTATATAGTGTTTTTGCAGTTTGTCTAAATACACTCTACTGTTAAAAAAAATAACTTATTTCAGACTCGGTAAACTAAATACAAAGTGAACTGACTAGGAAAAAAAAAAGTACATGAAGCAATCGTAAACAGTAATTTTCATTCTTACATGTCTTAGTAACACACATATTTAGTCTTTGTGATTCATTCTGAGCATCAGCATCACCAAGGTGGAGGGTTGTAGTAAAAAAAAAAATATCCACTGCACTACTAAAGAGCACCTAGACATAAATATGAAAACTGAAGTAGTGAGTAGTCAGCATGAAGAAGTAATTCTTAACGCCAAAGGAAATCAGAGCAACCAAATCTGCAAAACCAAAGTCTCACACTTAGTATACAGAATGTGAGAATTATGACATAGCGATAGAACATAATTATAACTGCTAAGAAGAGTTCAAAGAGCTACTGCTTTAGGTTTGTTTACTGGGTTTAAAAAAAACCCAACAAAACAAACACCAAACCAAACAACAAAACAAAACAACAAAACAAAACAAACCTCTATCTTTTAAATACTCACCATACCACAATTTAAATTCTTATCAACTTTGCAGAATGTATGAGGAGGGGTTTCTCCTTTGCTCGTAACAATAACACAGATATCTGTCACTGCCAATGAATTTTGAGGTCGTATTGGAGGAGCTCTCCGATATGTGATAAAGATCCGTTGAGAAGAAGCTGAACTGTTATTAACATTAGCACAACGACCATAAGGAGTAGCTTGAATCACCTCACAGCCTGAAATGATGCGTTCCTTCCCTTCATATAGAACTCTGCAGACAAGAAGGAAACAAAATATTATGCACATTCAAACATATATAAATTTACTTGGTCAAATTCATAGAAACAGTACATCCATTAGCACTCAGTCCCATGCTCTGACTTGTCCAACTTGAGTTGGACTTGATGATCCTTATGGCTCCCTTCCAAAACAGGATATTCTGTGACTGCGATACATGATAATTTCTTTAGAAATTATTTCCAGCACTAAACTGTCTGGAAAATAATTTTAAACTAGTTTTGGGGGTTTTTTTTTGTTTGTTTGTTCTTTTTTTTTTTTTTTTT
>VXBZ01000575.1:51204-62600 GCA_013399135.1 Heliornis fulica
AAAAGACTGAAAGAAGACAGAAGCCTTCTTCCTGGAGGAACTTTTCCATAGCAAAAAACCCCAAATCAAACCCCAGTAATGATTTACATTCATAGTTTGCGTAACATTCCTTAAAAGGGAAGGGGGGAGTTGAGGGTAAGACAAAATAATACTTCTTTCCACAGAAAAGGAAGGAATAATAACTACAGTTGACTGTACTCCCTGAAAGTAGAATATTTCTTACATGGCTACATAGCTACATTTACATAGTACCTGGATTTTCAGACAGGTCTCTCAAACAATCTATGACCTATTGTATTCTCAAGAAAAAAAAAGAAAGATCCTTCAGAGCTTAACAGTAGTAGATGACTAAAACTTTACACTGTGATCCTTCTCAAACATAAACCTATTGCAAGAGATCAGGAGAAGAAATCAAACTGTACATCACTGGATTTTTAATGCACAGATGCTATGGCAAAGCCAGCTTTATCTCCTATACCGTACCAAAATAATTAATGGTTCCATTTGCTAGATTCTCTGCAATATATTCAGAGAACTTGATAATTTCAAAAGCGTTTTCATCTTTGCAATACATGGCAAGATAAAGGTAATATGACAAAACTTTGTATTTTGTGATTTCTAGCTTCCCACATGTAGTCCATTACAACTTCACATTAAAAATGAAAGCAACTCCTACCCTTACATATATACTAGCAGAAGTATTATAAAAACCACACTATTTCCTGACCTTGTGCATAGTACTGAAGCAAACACAAGAAAGCTACCATCCATGGATCACTCAAACTAAATAATTATTTTAGTGATTCAGACAAAAACATTAAGAAGTAATAGATGAAATATTTAACATGACACCTTGAACATACAAAGTGACTAAGTTTACTCCTCCTTGTTTCAACTTCATAGTGTCTGCATTCTTTTAATTAGTACTGAATCAGGATAAGAATTGTTTCCTGTTTCTATGAGCTTACACTTTGACCTCAATTCAAAGTACACCTTGTTTGCTGCATTATGTTATCAACTTCAATAAAGTTTGATTTCCAGCATCCCGTAACTTCACCTCTCCTAGATGGTAGATCCTTTCTTCATAAGAAAGGCAAAAAATTTTTGTAATCTCTTCATAAGGCTATTTCACATTGTAGATGGACCTTTACTGATTTAAAGGTATACTTCAATACATCAGATAAAGGTTTAGAAGAGATAAATGCTACCTTCTTGCAGCTGTTCAGTTAAAATCTTTAACATGCAGAAAAAAATGCTTCTGGAAAACCATTTCAAAGTAGGCCGACTGCTGCTAATTGCATCCTGTGGGGCTGCTCACCAGCTTGGTTTATCTTTTAGGTCCAACCATATTTCTGCCTCTCCCAGTCCTTTTGCAAGATAACCCATCGTAACAACTCTTCCTATCTCATCTAAAAAAAGGCAGTAGGCAAATATTGAGTAAAGGACTAAAGTATACTAGTCATAGGAGAAGCACTGGGTCAAGCAGAGGGAAAAGACTGACTTTTCTTTTTACTGCCACCACCATTATAATGTGTTTAACCACAAAAGGGATTACTTTATTCACTGTTACGGAGAGCTGTTCCAAACTCCAATCTGCGGTTGTCACACTGGTGTGGATTTTAAGGAACAGTGGAAGAAGCTGGCTCTTAAGATTAGGAAGAAAAGAAGATGGAAAGCGCAGAAATACAGAACACAAGGACAACAGCAAAGGATCAGTAGAGTGTACACTCATTTCTTCCTTACTCCAACCAGTGTTTGTTCCATTGGTTTCCCTACAAATTGGCTTGAAAGTATACATGCACACACACTCAAGCACTGGATGGGGCTTTGGGCAACCTGATCTAATGAGAGGTGTCCCTGCCCATGGCAGGGAGTCAGAATGAGGTATGGTCCCATCCAGCCCAAACCATTCTATGACTTAAGAAGAATCATCTGAATGCTTGGACTACAAGATAACTCAACTTCAAAAATATATAATCTTGACAAAACTCTATGGATTTGAACCTTTCAAGGAATATGTTCTTCTTCTACCTACTAAGTACGCTCAGCATGTCAACTGATATAACGGATATGTAAAACTCTAAGATAAAATATTCTTTCACACTTGGTTCTTTAATTAAGAACAGAATACATTAATTAGCCTTCAACTGTACACACATTTCTTGCCCAAGCGCCACTCTCATTTGAAAACACTGAAATCTGTAGCAAAAAAAAAATAAATTTAAAAGCTTACTCTAACCATCTCTTGTACATAGCTGCAACAGCAAGGGGGCAACATTCATATGCAGCACTGCTCAGAGAGAAAAGCTTGCCATAATTTGATAGGTGGGACACAAAATACAGAATGAATGATATTTGCCAAATAATGTAGATTTCCACAAATAGTTTCAAAAGAAGTGTCTCTGTTAGGGAAGTCTTTAGTCAGCCAACTGTGCCTGTTCCGATTATCTGATATTCCCTAGGAAATCTACCCAAGCATTCAAGGGCCTAAAGTTTTCCAAGACATAAAAATAAACATGTGCTAGCAGAGTCACTTCCATACAGGCACATGCTGAAGACTGTTGGGAGTCCCTTTGAGGAATCACTCCCTCTAGAAATTCTTCCTTCCGCTAGAACTTAATGAAGCTTGACAAGTCATTCAAAGAATAATTTCAAAATGCAATCCTACACAGTTAAAGCCCATTGTAAGAGTTACCTCATCTTTCAGTGTCAGTCACGCAAATGGAAAAAGACTATTTTAAAAATCAGTTTCACTGAAATTAGAACGTAGTTTAGATGATCAAGACCAACTAAAATTGAAATGTACCAGGTTAATTATACAACCTGAACTATAATCCTTAAAGCAGAGATCTTGACACAGAACTAATTAATTACTAGGATCTCACTGCACTCTGCTTAGTCAGTTGGCACTCACAGAATCATAGAATCATAGAATGATTAGATTGGAAGCGACTCCCAGAGGTCATCTAGTCCAACCCCCCTGCAAGAAACAGGGACACCCCCAACTAGATCAGCTTGCTCAGGGCCTCATCCAACCTGGCCTTGAACTTCTCCAGGGATGGGGCATCCACCACCTCTCTGGGCAACCTGTTCCAGTGCTCCACAAATATCACAGGAAAGAACTTTTTTCTAATATCCAATCTAAATCTCCCTCCCTCTATTTTGAAACCATTACCCCTTGTCCTGTCACAACAGGTCCTACTGAACAGCCTCTCCCCATCTTTCTTGTAGGCCCGCTTGAGTTACTGAAAGACCGCTATAAGGTCTCCCCGGAGCCTACTCTTCTTCAGGTTGAACAGCCCCAACTCTCTCAGCCTGTCCTCATAGGAAAGGTGCTCCAGCCCCTTTATCACCTTTGTGGCCCTCCCCTGGACCCTCTCCAAGTGGTCCATGTACGTCTTATGTTGGGGGTTCCAGAACTGGACACAGTACTCCAGGCGAGGTCTCACGAGGGCAGAGTAGAGGGGGAGAATCCCCTCCCTCGACCTGCTGGCCACGCTCCTCTTGATGCAGCCCAGGATGTGGTTGGCCTTCTGGGCCGCAAGAGCACATTGTCAGCTCATGTTGAGTCTCTCATCCACCAGTACTCACTCAAACTGTAAAAGTGGGGTATGCAGACATTGTGTTTGATGTGCTTAAACGTGTAAATTAAACTAACAAAACTTACTATATCTTACATACAGGTGCATGTTTTTACTTTACTCTTTGCCAGTTAATAACTAAGGAAAAGCACACACATTTTTTATTTGCCATAATCGTAACAGTTTCCCTCACCTAGGCTCCATTTTCTCTTTCTCACTACATCTCTGATAATCCTACAATGTCCTTACCTGAACCAGAAAGGCAGAAACGCTATATATAGCAATTTAGACAATACTGTAGTGCTGCTGCATGAGTTACTACACATTGAGGATTACCTCAAAAAGCTAGTAGCACAGACTGTAAAATTCACCATTACAAGACCTTAGGAGATTTTGTGATCTTCGTCATGAATACTTACAGGAGTTTAATGCAAGTAACAGAATTAGTTCAGAACTTCCCTGCCAGGTTGCCCCTTTGACTTTACTAAGCATTGAGCTTAAAGCATGGACTATATTTAAGGTTTTCCAACACAGTACTAGTAACTCTTTAGGAACTTATGCCTCAGACTTTTAAAAGTGTGGTTTTTTAAATAAATCATGATTCAGAGTTGTCAAGAGACTACATAATCCTGTGTCTGCAGCCAATCATGTCAGAACTTGTAAGTAACCTCAGACATAATATAATCTGACTGTTATGTCAGACTACAAGGTAGGTGGATAATTTTCATGTCCGTCTATTTTTAAGAGGTATCTTTTGCCTTAAGCATTAAAACAAATTCCAAAAAGTAGTAATTTTTGTCTTATGAAATCATCACTTTCAGATTAAGCATGTTATATTTGCACTACACCGTTTCTACAAATCAGTTTTGTATTGTCTCTTTTTTCATAAAAGTGCAGCAGAGAAGATTTCTCATATTTATTTTGCTCCATCTCTCTCTATATACATATATCTTTTTATGTTAAAACATTATCATTCATTTAAAAAAAGACAAGTTCGCTAGAAGACTGACACTTTTTCAGCTTCAGAACTATAGACATACAGACAAGAAGCAATAAAAATTGAAAGACTTAAATTTTGAAAACTTCTTTAACTTAAAGTTTAAAAGTTCTGTGTTTTCATAATCATCTATAAAAAATAAGATCTGATCATTACTGAAAGAGGAAATTAATAGAGAATTCTCACCCAATGTCAGTAAGAGGTGGTTTGTCTCGGCCTCTCTTGTAGCAAAGAAAAAGTTCGGGGCTCTTCAGACTTCCATAGTTTAAGTTGGCTTGAAGGGCTGTAGGGGTGGCTTCAATACAGGTGTATCCCTCTGGGACAGTTTCACCAGCTGATTTAATTATCACAGCAATGTCAGTAATTGGAGCCTTTGGGCCAGTTGACTTTGTCTCATGTCGGCTTATTTCTTGGTCCAGGAGGGTTGTAGCATCTGTGTCAGTGAGCCCTGCCACTACAAAATAGTCAGCCACTCGTGGACCTTTGTCTTCTATCATGGTTATATGAGCACTTCCTGGGTAAAATAAATACAGAAAAGTCAAACACTCGGCTTTCAAGCTAAATCCCTTCCCTCAATAACTTTAAGGATTTAAAATATTTAAATAAATTTTTGCAAAAACAAAAAAAAATCTTACATGGAGATTTCATTAAAATTGTAGGGAAGCTTATCAAAATAAGCTTATCTCTCTGGGCAGCAGAAGTAAAAGTACCATCAGTAACTGGTTTTCAATTTTAGCACCATAACAGCCATATTGTAGCACAAGGACGTTTAAGTGAGATAAAGAACTCAAAGCACCTAACTCAGCAGCTACAGAGAACATTTCTTGGCAAAACTGGACCGTTCAAGCTCTTCACAGGCTATAAGCACTGCAGATACCCTTAAGTAAAAACAACTATAGGCTTCTGCCATTGTTTAGCAAGTAATTTGACTACTCTTTTGTTCTGTTTTGTTTTGAGAGAAAGAAAAAATACAAGTAAAGGCTCACTAGTTTATCTTTTGCACATTTCATCCATTTTGTTTCATAATCTAGACTGTGCAGTCTTGAGACATTCAGCTGGCAGCCATAGCATCTGGAAATCGTTTACAAAAATCACACATCCAAACCCCCATTTCATCAGCTGATCTGGCAATACACATCACTGCTCAGCTGCACATTCCAGATCTGGAAAGAGTTGTTCTCCCAATGCCAGAAATGTCCACAAAACATAAGATTTTAAACTGCTCTTAAGAGCTAAACTAGGTGACAGACATTGCTCAAATATCCCAAGCACAATTTCAAATACCCAGTCTCATGAAACATATGATTTTGTACAAGCTGAGTGAGAAATATTTACTCAGTATTCAGGTTTACTGATCGGCAACTACTGCTATATCCCTTCAGGGAGCTAGAGACCAACTTCTTTGGAAACATCCCCATCACCAGAATTCTGAGGATCCCATCTAGAAAGCTAACCAAAAACAGAAGTCTGAATTCCATCTTAAAAACAAGACTGCCAATGTCCCATCTACCAAGGAGTGCTGGTCCATGCATATTACCAAAAAATAAGTACACAAAAATCAAACATTTTCTGTCCTAATACAACAGTTGCAGAAACACTATCCTCTGCTAACGTGGTTTGGATTATAATCCTGTTCCCAGCATGCTGTTGTTTTCTCCTCCTGGTCTGATTCTGCTCTTTCTTACTGAAATATTGAAAAGGTATTTTCCATCTCCATACTTTACAAAGCTTTACAAGTAGGTCAGGGAAGGGAAATAACTTCATGTAGATATGCAGTACCTCTATACTCCAACCAACTCCATTTGTTATTTTCTAATACTGAAATTATAACTTTTCATATCCTTTCAAACCTGAAAGAAGAGTACCTACACCCTTTAAAATAAAAATAAAATTCTGTAATGTTATTCACCACATCACTACAGTGTTCTCTGAACACTTTTCACTATCAGCTTTTGTAGAGCAATCCAAGAACAGAGATGGTAGGAAGAGACACAGAAATGTTCTGCTCCCACAAAAAGGGGAAAGCCATGGGACAACTACTCACATGACTGAGTTCTCAGACTAAAATATACGGATGCTGTATGAATAGAAACAAAAAAAAGGTTTATTCAATTTGTCAGGTGTCCAGTGCCTAGGCCTCACGAGGAACCAGAAAATTACTTAAATAGCCATAGCTACCTATGAAGCTTCTGAATCACTTTCAGCTACAGAACTCAGAGCAGTTTACCCTTCTAACAACTGTCACAAACAACACAAAATCAGTGATAAAGCCCTTTACAGGTAAGAAAGTCAGCAGGAAATGCAGGAGTAACAGCCTCAACTTAACATCATGTGAATTGATACTTCGACTAACAGATCTCTCCTCATATTGCCATTGCTAATTCCTAACTTCAGGTCTGTATGAAACTCTAATTTGTAAGACCATGTAATGAACTGGAGCAAGGAACTGCTCTGGATGAATGCTAACCTGGGAGAGACTGCTTATAGTGTTCAACCACAAGCAGTTCTCCCACAATTCACTGTGACAGCACAAAAGGAGCAGCAGCACTTCCAGCAACAGCACTGCTTTGCAGTGGATTAATCATAAAACTGTGAAGTGTCAGAGGCCTCGGTTTGCCTGCAAGATGCTTGGACTTGTTCACAGAACTACAAAAATAAATAAAGAAATAAATCATTAAACCAATCACACCCTGCTGCCCTTAAATGAAAGGAAAATCCTGAGCCACAGTATCTTGCAATCTGGAAAGTACTGTTTCAACTTGACATACATTAAACCAAATTACTGGAACAAGATTCTAAAAATAGTAAGATGGTTGGCATTGTATAATTTAAAAAAAATAAAACCAACCAAACAACAACCTTTGTTAAATTATCCAGTCTTTTATTACCTGCTACATGTGCACACAGCTCAATGTCAAGTTCTCTTAATGCACCAGTAAAATTGTTGTTCACGTTTACTTTTAGCACACAGAGCAGGAAATAAAACAGCAATGATAAAAGCATACAATGTAAAAAAACTTCAAAACAGTTTGAATTTTTAATCACAACTGTAGTTCCTGGAATTGCACTGATGTTATCCCTGAATGGTTTTAATGCTTTCCTGGGTAAATGGAAGGAGAAAGATTTAAAAGAACTTGAAAAAATAAATATTAATATTTGGAAAATTGAAATACAAATTAAGAGACTACACTCCTGATATTTATCAGCAGGGATCAATAAAACTGTATAAACTGATTGCCCATGAGCATACATATACCCATCTATGTTTTTTTACTTTTTTCTTAGCACTGGCTATGTTTTCCTTCCCTGAAACTTTGTAATGTGTGGAAGGCAAAAGTCAGTCACTAGATAATTCAGCTGACAAACCTGGCACACAAGCCTCATACATTAGCACAATATTTAGTAAGTTTTTTAAAATGTTCCAAGTCTCTCAAAACAGTTCCCTTCCTTTTCCACAAGGACCAGAGAAGATTTCAAGTACACACAAATTAGCTCTTACAGGATTTATTCTCCAATTTCAGAAAATTTAAAGCAACATGATCTCTCAAAAGAGATCTTTTGTAACAGTAACATGTCTTAATTAAGACATGCTTATCTTCTTTAATGCAAAAACTTTATATATATAAATGGACACTGAGCTATAAATTAGAGACAGCCACCAAAATAAATTGGAATAGCAGAACTCAGTCAGTTCAAATATTCTTTGCCTTCTGAACTGAAGAAAATAAAAAAAACCTTTGGTTTGCGGGGTAACATGATAAATCCATTACCATTTTACACTGTTTTTGTGAACAAACAAGACTGTTCCATTTAAATTTATGATGATGTCATTTTTTTTACCACTGCACTGGCTATTTGTAGCCCAGTAACATTTGCTTTGAACTCTTCACAACATAAGCACAGTGAGCAGTACTTCATTTTTCAAGTGTGGAATTACAGGAATGTGCCTATCTACTCATCTACAGTAAAGACCAAGGTGCAGCAGAAATACCAACAAAAGTACTATGCTAAAGCTGTAATATTATAGAAATTCTTATTTATTTTCTACTATGATTGCTAGAAAGTTGCTATGAGAAAACATTTATGACGTTCAATCTTTTTAGAAAGTCAGAGTATAATTTCAGCCTTTCACTTTATCATTTTACTTGAAGATAGTATTCACGGAAATAAAAATCTTATCTGAAAATAGTATCTGAGATGAAGGATGAAAAAGACTCTTGGAAGTGACGGTAGGAGGCTGATCTGACATGCAGTGCACATAGTCTTACAAATTTTCAAGTATTTCATAAATAATTTTAAACACATATTGGACATCAGTATAAGAGATATGCTGAACAATGTTGTGCAGAGAAGATACAGCACCAACTTGGAAACTACATGCAAATTAGTCATCTAAATCTTATCATGCTACTCCAACTACGGTCCCTGTCCCTTCAAAAGAACTTTTGCAGCAAACTTATACTCAGAACAAAACTGCTGCCACTACACAACACTGCACCAATACCATGGAGCTTGCAAAGAAACTTTGCAAATCTTGAACCTGCCTCTAATGCATAGTTTAGACCTGCTCAAAAAAAGATAGTGCAGAAATTAAGACATGACCCCCCATTTCCAGGAGCTTTCATCCTAGCAGAGGCAACAGTTAGTCTTTGCAGAAAAACTTTGCATTAAGTAGTCTTTAACTCCTAAAAAGTGACATAATTTTTGCAATCTCCCACTGAGTCCGTGATAAGTCCAAAATTGCAAGTACAGGTCTGTTCTAATCCTAAAAAATATGCTGTTGAATTATCCTCTAAAATTAGATTGGAAAGCCAGTACGAAACAAATCGTATAAATACACACATCTTTTGGCAAGTGGACTTAAAGAAAAGGGAACAGAAGTCCATGGTTTTTTGAACCACTGTGCTAAGGAAAACTCATAGAGAGTACATACACTACCACAGACATGTCATTCCCCAATACAGATCTTAAAAAGCTACGTCACAAAGTCTTTATACATGCATTTTCTCTATTATTTCCAACTAACTAATCAGAAGACAGGGTAGGCAACGTTTGTTTACCTATCTGAAAATTCAGAAAGAAGCTCTCCTTGCTGTGGTAGAGAACAGAGAGATCTAATCCTTTATTCACACCAATCACTCACTTTGTGCTGAGATTAAAGTCACATCATTGGTGAAAGCATGGGAACCACAATTTGTTTCCACTTTGTATAAAAGAATCTTTATTGATGATTTTTAAATCTTAATTTTATACCACAGCAACCACTGCAGAATTTCTTTTAATGAGTGACTTTGGAAATGTCCCTAATTCATATTAAAAGCATTATGTAACATGCATACACATGTTAGCTAAAATAAGTAACCAGAAAGACAGCATACTTGAGATACAGCAGTATCAGCTCTTAGTTAAAACTAAAAATGTAAAGAAATTAAAACAAGATTTTACATGCCTTTAAAGACATACCTGTTCCAGTGCCTCACCAACCTCACCAGAATAAATACTTTTCTTATATCCAGTGAAAACCCTCTTTAATTTAGTTTTAAAGTGTTGCCCCTTATCCTGTCAGTACAGGCCCTGGGAAAAAAAAAAAGTCTTTATGTAGTGTTTCACAACACTGATAAAGACAATGGCAATACAGAGTTGGTGTGAAGAAATGTATTACACCAATTATAAGACAGACAATTTCCTTTTTTGAGCAACAGGTAATGTTAAATAAGAACAATGAAGTTTAATCACTTGGGACAGGAGAAGGTAGAACCTGAAGGCCTGAATTTAGCATGTTTGACCAGCAGTGAGGATTTTGTTGCTGAAAAGTTCTGTCTCTAGAGCTCTTCATAAAAATAAAATTATGTAAATGCTAAAGGACTCAAACTACTATTGGATGTAATGGTTAGCATTAAAGCTATGGATACTACTTTTTAAAACTTCCTATTAGTGGAAACGCATCAGAAATAGTGCTTTGTTCAGTGACAGAAAAGAACACACTGAAAGTGGTTCTTCATGTCTCAATAAACCTGACTGCTTTTGTTCTACTTGCCTCAAATTTTGTCCTTTGTGTTACTGATTGTCAAGACAGGGAAGCTAATACTTGAAGTCACTCTGTAAAGCAATGAGCAATGCTATCATGGACTATATTTGGCAATAGAAACTTCAGATTTATTTTTTTTTAAACACAGAATACACATATGATTCCAGCAAACATATATATCCACACATGCTTAAATGTAAGCCGCATATGCAAAGACTGCCAACAATATTATCATTTAACAACCAGAGCATATTGGATATATCCCAAAGAGCTTGCACTGCACTTGTTGCCCATTCCAGAGTATCTTCACTGTTACTGCTCACATCAGTATTGTGTCTCTACCATAATCACCTTTAAGCAAGCCAACTTCTACTCAGGCAATTCCCATTTATGTGTTTTTGTCTGATGCACGTGTGCAAGCAGAAATAAGACCCTGTGTATATAGCACAGATTATTTAAAACTACTAAAAAGCATCATAAACTACACTATTCAACAACATTAAATGAGTTCCGATGAATGAAGGAAGGTTGGACTGGATGATCTTAGGGGTCATTTCCAGCCTTAAAATTTCTATGATTCTATGACTTAAAACTGTCACTAGCAGCACTGAGGGAAGTGACGTGGACACATCTATATATGCATTCCATGAAACACATTTTACTATGTGTAAGGATATACCATGAATAAACACACACACATATATATATATCTCACAAAAAAAAGACAAGTTAAGGCAACATTGCTTCAAGCATACCGTTAGCACTGAACGAGATTAGAACAGGAAAACAA
>VXBZ01000575.1:63280-75523 GCA_013399135.1 Heliornis fulica
AGAGAGGTCCTCCTTCACCTCTACTCTGCCCTGGTGAGACCTCACCTGGAGTATTGTGTCCAGTTCTGGGCCCCTCAGTTCCAGAAGGACATAAAACTCCTTGAGAGAGTCCAGTGCAGGGCCACCAAGATGATTAAGGGAGTGGAACACGTTCCTCGTGAGGACAGGCGGAGGGAGATGGATCTCTTCAGCTTGGAGGAGTCTGAGGGGTGACCTCATTAAGATTTATAAATATGTAAAGGGTGAGTGTCAGAAGGATGTATCCAGGGTCTTCTCAGTGATGGCCAGTGGTAGAATAGGGGAGATGTTTCCAAACTCGAACATAGGAAATTCCATCTTAATATAAGGAGGAACTTTTCCACCATGAGGGTGATGGATTACTGGAACAGGCTGGCCAGAGAGGTTGTGGAGTCTCCTTCTTTGTAGACATTCAAGACACTGGACACATTCCTATGTGATCTCGTCTAGATGATCCTGCTTGGGCAGGGAGATTGGACTAGATGGTCTCTCGAGGTCTCTTCCAGACCCTAATATTCTGTGATTAGCCACAATATTACCAAGAGAATTTCTAGATGTTCATTTGAACACTTTTTTTTTAATATGTATCACATTGACATATAAATTATGGAATAGCAGTTACTTCACTAAATTACATGGTTATTAGAAAAAATAGAGTTGCAAAAAATGACTTCACAGACATGCAATGCCTAACCTCTACCTGTCTTAACACAACCAGCTGCTGAACAAGAATGGTTGGATGTCACCTGTCACTGGGTCTGAACATGTACTTAGGCAGATACAGGACCATTCCTTCATAGCTGTTTTCAAGAAAATACTTGAGAATTTGATGCTTGTACAATGAAATAGGTTACAAGCTACATGCTGATTATCTTGCAGAGGTCTAATACTTGTGAAAAATAAATTTAAGGACAAGGTGAAAGGCTTGCCAACTACATTTTATGAAGTACTCCTATGGGCTGTCTTTTATCAGTTAATTGATTTTTATTCCGATGGATAATTGTTGCAAATTTGCATATATGCAAAGAAAAAAGCTGATTCTGTACTAGCTGTTTGTGTACCAGACTCCTCTCACAGCATCCGAACACAAAAATCAGGTATAACATATAATCAGCTTGGTGGGAATGTTTTCTAATGCATTCCAAATAATAAGGGCAGTACAGTAGTAAAGGAGAAGAAATATCATATTGAATCACCCCAGGCAAGAAATCCCTATAGAAGCAAAGGTACCAAGCGTAGACAAAAACTAATGAAACAGTTGCTTCTCCCCCACCCTGCCCCATCTGTACAACAAAACAGTTCTCAAGAGTACCAGTGTTCTGCAAACTGTGAATGTTTGAAAGCGAAGTAATTTCTGCTTTAAGCTCTTGCAATATCAAACATAGGTCTACAATTACTGCTGAAAAACAAACTATTTTATAATCTGATTAAATTAAAAAAATCTTAAATTAGCAGACATACTTAAAACCTGAGGACCAAAGGCTAAAACATCACAGGCTGAAAATTAAAAGGTCTTTTTCCACATATTTAACTTCTACAACAGCTAAAGACATCCATAATTTTTTTAAGCTTGACTAAGACAGATATTTTGTATCTCTCTTTGGGGATTTGTTACTGACATTTTCATGAGACCCACTAATAATTCCCATCATGTAATGGGAAACAGGTGTCTATTCTTCCAACATAGTTTTCCTTTAAAATTTCAAATTATAGGCTTTGAAAAGATGCAATAGTGTGCTACTTATGAAGATGGGGTGGTGAGGAAATGAACCAACTTGTAAATCCAGTATTGTGACAAGTGATAAGTCACACAGCAGTAATACTCTAGTTTTCTAAGGCACATACAGTGTGCCACTTATGTATCAATTTTGTTTCTGACAAGTCTTACAGCTTTTCAGATCCATTTTAGAAACAAATGGAGAACATTTTAAAATAATTTTGCCCTTAAACAAAATATAGAGTCTATATGAGAAGCAGCTGGAATCAATGAAGGGAAGTTTGGTACCAATAAATTAAGGTCTATTGCCAAGGACAGAAAACAGAAATGGAAAAGATGTGAGAAGGGAACTATGATAATCAGCAAGCAGCCCAGCTGCACTCATTTAATAAACCAACTTAATCCTGTTTCATCAGTGTTGTACCAAAACTGCTCTTTCACATAACAGAAGATAGCAGCTACTCTAGAGACTGCAAAGAAAACAGTTCAAGATAAAATTAAATATTATAATAATAACATTATTCTCAGGTCAAGTGCTATATAAAATGCACTTACTGCCCCAATCACAAGATTTAATGGTTAGCCACACACAGTATTATGTAATGAGCAAAACATCTGCATCCCTGGAAACATTCTTTGTTAGAGAACTCTTTCTGTAATTGGAAATTGTTGGAACAAAGCCAAATCTAGTAGCCTGAAACAAAAATAAAACAGTGAAGAAAAAGACAAGAGTCCAGTGATTAACTGTTATCTGGGGCCTCAAATCTCCTAGGTATGTTTTTTGTAGGGTTTTTTCACTTGGAGTGAGGGCAGACTATGTTTTGGTTTTGAGATGTCAATGAGAAGAAAAGATGGTCTGTTTCAAATCCACTGGAGAGGCTGCTCAAAGTAAGCTGTAAGAGTTTCAGATATTCTCTTTCTTGTTGGTCTCTGTAGAAAGCACTGAAATAGTTAAGGATTAGCATTGAATTATATTTACAGAATCTTCAGTGACAGAAATTTGCCACATCACAGATTTTTGCTTTGATTTCACTTTTGCTACCTGCCTACAATGCAATCCACCACATGCCATCTGAAATCCAACTCTTAACAGACTCCACACATCCAGAGTGGAAAACCTGTTTCTAAGGAATGTGATTTTCCTCATTTTTATCTTTTGGAAAAATAAAAACCAAACCAATAATATGGCACTGCGGGAAGATGTCACTCTGCTCTGCAGGTCTCTCTACTGACAGCTTTATCACAAACATGAGCTGCTTCACTGACACTTTCAGAGCCTCACAGCGATTCCCTATACCAGCGAACACTTTTGCTGGCTATGAAGAGGATGAGTCCCCTTTCTGGTTGGCCTGTGACACCAGCTTCAAATCACTTGGTTTCATGTCAGCAATTTCCCTCTTTCTCAGCTGCTTTTCAAGATTGGCAGGAGCTTACTGACACTTCAGAAATCTGTCCTTTTAATCCTCTTGCCAACTCCTCATTAAGAAACTCTCTTTTGCCAAGATAGCTTAGAAATGTCCAAACCACATGCCTGACAGTGGTCAGAGTAGTCATGCTTTTGGTCTTACACTGCAGCAGCGAGAATCTTACAGGAGGAACTGTGTTTTCGCTCTTTATGTTGCGCCACCTATACCACGACCTCGATCTGTAGTACATTTGTGCAGTCATGGTTTGCATTTAGCTCAACAGTAGCAAATGCACAAAGAGTATAGGGGAGGCCTCTGAGTGATCCTGGCCCTACATCACTCACCCCACTGGTTACCACACAATGAAGTTGCTACAAACATAAATGACACTTAAAAAGCTTAGGCAGGAGCTTGTTTCCTGAGAACTTAAACCCTCAATTTCAATGTTTCTTGTACTGTCCAATGCTTTAGAAAAGCTTTCTAAAGATAAACTCTTAGCTTAGTACATAAGATGCTATTCCAATTCCTAGATAAAGACTAATGAGATATTAATGGTTCATAGCAATGAGTCAACAACTGCCTCTCATGTCTCCTCTGGTTTATTTAAATGAATTTTTACAAGAGGACCATGCAACCACATTCCAGTTCAGTCACAACTCCCAAAGCCAGAATGAAATGGACCAAAAGCCACCTAAAGGATAAATAAAACTATCTTACTATTAAAAGCACAGGAATGGAAAAGCTTCCAAAAATAAAAGCATCTGTAAAAGCACACATGTGAATGGTTTCAAATTCTTCATTATGACTACAACTCTGGCTCCAGAATAAAGAGAAAAATATTGCTTAAGTTTGTACCGACAAAGTTAATTTTTCTCCAAAGACAGAAAATTTTATCATTCTGTGGAAAATCTGACTTGTATTTTCTTGTTTCTTTTCTGTTAAAATTTCCGGTCACTTTTGAGACAACCAGAACATCAGATTTTTACACAAAAACTCACAACAAAACCAAGAAATCTCCCCCCCTCCTCCACTGAATTCTTCAACATGTGTATGGAAACTTAGTTGACAACCCTTGCTTTTTGCTGTGCTTATATTCTTGAACATATACACACACACACAGAATAACCGAATATTTTAATCCATTAAAACCTATTTATTATATTTATTTCAGTGTTCCAAATGCATATCAAATGTAAGATCATTAGAATATTAAAATGAAGTTGTGTATTATATGTAAGTCTGAAGAACATAATGACAAAGATAACATATTAGAAAGGCACTACTTACACAGATAAATGCATCAGTAATTTTCCTCAAATACCAAAAGAAAACCCAAAACTGTCAAAGCACAGCAAGAGATTCTCTGTCATGAAGCCTTTTCCCTCACCAAATGGCAAGTAAATGTGAAGTTTGATATTGCACATATTTTGATCCTTCATATAATATTATCATCTAACACTCAAAATATCTGTATTGTGTTCCTCAAGACACTTGTGGAGTTCTTTAACAAAACACAGGAAACTTGATTTTCTGGGATGAATGATACAGATTTTAAACAGTAAAAACACTTAAATCAGAACACTGCTAAAGCAAGACCGGTTAGTTACAATATAGTTACAACTAAAGAAAAGCGCTTTTTTTTGTTTTAAATTTCAGGCAACTTTACTAGCAGCACACAATATTCTTGCCTGAAAATATGGAGAAATATCCCTCCAGAGAGCCTAAAACTTAGCTATGGTAGGATTCTGAAAGAAAATTTAAGTATGAAGTCATATTCTCTCTTGTGAAGAGAAAGCAACACAAAAAGCAATCTCGATTTACTGTTCTGTATTGTAGTGCACTTTGTGTTACAGTTATTAGCCTTTATTATTTGCAACATTCACTCTGTCATGAGTTAACATAAGCCTCCTATTAAAAATACTCCTCGTGGTATTTTTTATGTAATTCTTTGATACGTAAAGTTTTTATTGATATAGTAATATATTAGAAATGAAAAATCTGTTTTCCTAAAGCAGTCTATGACTAACACAGACGTAGTTCACGATTGTTAGCATTCCTATTTCCAAATCAACCATCTAGGAATTGATTACGTTTACTTAGAGGACTGATCTCAGCTTTTTCTGGATTGTTTGAGAATTCAGACAGACATGCTTTCCCAATATTTGTAACCCCACAGCTTCCAAAACAGCACAGTCCTGTCACTCTACCCAATACTTGGTTGCTGTAGCACGCACAAAAGGTGTGAGATCCCTATGTTCCATTTCTCTGCAGTGTGCAGAGTGGAATTCACAACTACTCCCTTTGCAACAGAAGTATGACAGCCCTCACAGTCTGCTCCCAAGCATACAGTAGTGGAACATCCCCCTTCTCCTCCACTGATACTGCTCCACTGTATTCTTTAATGTATTGCTGCTCTGGGAAGAGGCAAACGGGACAATAATCGGATAGTCAGAGATGTAACGAAGACACGGACTACCAGCATTTCAGACCCTTCTCAAAAGAAAGGACATCACTCAGCACTCTATAACACAATTTTAATACTTTACACTCTCTTGGTTTGGTGCTTTCTTTCCTCTTCCTCTGTCATTGTTTAACAGTTCTAGGAGAGCATCAATACTCCATACAGACAAAATGAGTTGGGATACAAATAGAGTCATATAAGGTAATTTTATACTTACCAATCTGGACAATTCAAATGCCAAGTATTTCAACTCAAAGATGTTCAACCCAGCAAGCATACCAGGTAAGAATGGTATTTTTAAAAAGGTACATGAGATAGACACTAGAGGCTCAAACCAGTTTCCCTTCTCACATGTGTGAATCATCTATGTATTAATACAGGTATGAAAGGTGTTTAAAATTAGAGGAGAGATTTATTTAGTAGTAATTTTTTTGTCCTAGTAGGATCAGTTAGATCAAGGACACTAAAAAGGAGATCTGCATACACTGTGTATCTGAATCTCACATATGAAAGAGAAAAGCTATAAAGATCTTTGTGAAGGATTTGTTCTATTTTCTTTAAAATAATACTGAAATGCCACATTAGTCATTACATTCACGGTCAGTGAGTCATCATAACCCAAAGGAACTTCAGGTTTTCACATGTAATTATCTTACAAGAAGAAGCCTACCAAAAAGTTCAAAGCATAAATGCAACAAGTATTACTTCGGAGTTTGAAATAACACTACCTTTTCAAGAAAGCATGGGTCACACAGTGTGCCCCCTTTTTTTTTAAAAAAAAAAAAGGTAAACTAGGAAATTGGGTAGACCAAGTACAAACAATATACCACTTTTATTATGTATAGTGTAGGTTTGGTTTATTCCTAGAAGAACTGTACCAGCAAAGCCAGGAGTGCGCACAAGAATCATGCTCTTCAGAGGCATGCAAGTGTTCTATTATGAGCCCCTGTCTATGTACACCACAAACAGCAAAAACAATTTTTTGTTTCCAAAGTAATTTCTGTTATACCTTGTGATTTGCTCACAACTTAAAAGTTTGTCTACACAATTTATTAGCACAGGAAAACTCTAGGGATATGCTTATTATACTTTAGCCATGTAACATTAACCATCCCACACAAGCAGCATTGCTACTTAAAGCTTACCGCATAACTAAAATTAAAAAAAATAAATAAAGATAAAAAGCCAAAAAACCCAAACAACTAAGCAAGGATACATCCGCAAGGCTATGCAAGAATTTAAAGTCAGAAGAAATTTAAGCCTCTCATTGATGATTCTAACTTCGAGAATTCATGTTGAGTGAAGTAAACATAGTACAGAAGACATACAGACTTTTTTTTCTGGTTTCATCATAACTTTCAGAAAAAAGTAAGATTTTTATAGCCAAGAAGTTTACTCTTATGTTCTGCTTTCCCTTTGATATTAAGAACTGAAAACAAACCTGGATGTGACCAGTGAAAGGCATACTGTATCATTAACAAAACAGATCTATATATCACAGTGGTTCATGACTTAGAAAGCTTACAATAAAGTTACTTGTACTCTTTCTCCTCCTGTGAAATCAAAACATTCTTTTCATAGGGAAAAATTATTGTGGGATCTATTCAGAAAACTGAAATTTGGGGGTCCCGGTGGACAGCGGGATGTCTATGAGCCAGCAGTCTGCCCTTGTGGCCAAGAAGGCCAATGTTATCCTGGGGTGTATTAGAAGGGGGGTGGCCAGTAGGTCAAGACCAATCAGGACACGTTCCTGTGTGATCTACTCTAGATGATCCTGCTCAGGTAGAGGGATTGGACTGGATGGTCTTTTGAGGTTTCTTGCAGCTCCTCATATTCTGTGATTCTATGNTACATCTTGGTATAAGGAGGAACTTTTTCACCATGAGGGTAACATATTACTAGAACAGGCTGGCCAGAGAGGTTGTGGAGTCTCCTTCTCTGGAGACATTCAAGACCAATCTGGACGTGTTCCTTTGTCATTTAATCTAGGTGATCCTGCTCGGACAGGGGGGTTGGACTAGATGATCTTTCCAGGTCCCTTTCAACTCCCAACATTCTGTGATTATGTGAACTTTACCTCACATAGTTAATCCTTCTAGGTTCCTTCTACACAAAGTGGAATAACAGTTTCAAATTACCCCCTAAAACCTCTAAGTGGCAGATAACAGGGGAATAAGGGAGTCAAGAAAGAGTAGTCTCCCTAAGCTAAAACTAATTTCTGCCAATATCGAGTCATATCTTTGGTGGTTTCTGAAATTTAACAGGTACGAGACCTATGTTTTACGTTAAACATTTCTCAGGCTATCCACATCCTCAAAAGTATTTCACCTGGCAAGCACCCAGAATTTTTTTAAATTTTTTTGATTTCTTTTAAAGAAACTTGCAAAAATATAGCATGTAGTCTCTGGCCACTAAAAAAAAAACAAAAAACCCCAAACCCAAAACAAAGCAAAAACCCATAACAAAAAAAAAATCAAAACAAAAAAAAAAAACCACCAAACCCTACCAATATCAACCTCAAAGTACTTATAATCACAGAATGTTTTAGGTTGGATATAACCTCAAAAACCATCAAGGTCCAACACTCCCAACATAAGGAGGGACCCCTTCCACTACACTAGGTTGCCAAAAGCCCCATGCAACCTTGCCCTGAACACTACCAGGGAGGAGGCAGCCACAGCTTTTCTGGGCAGGCAGTGCCAGTGCTTCACCAACCTCATAGGAAATAATTTATTTCTAATATCTACCCTGCTTCTGCTGAAGGCCAACCACCTCAGCCTATCACTACATACCCTTGTAAACAGTCCCTCTCCAGTTTCCTGCAGGCCCCTATTGGTTACTGGAAGGCTGCAAGGCGTCCCCAGAGCCTTCTCTCAGCTGAATAAGCCCGATTCTCTCAGACTGTCTTTACTGGAGAGGTGCTCCAGACCTCTGATTAACTTCATGGCCTTCCCCTGGATCTGTTCCAACAGCTCCATGTCTTTTACTCAGGACCTCAGAGATGGATGAAATACTTCAGGTGGGTTCTCACCACAGTGGAGTAGAGGGAAAGAATCGCCTCCTACAAACCTGCTAGTCACACTTCTTCTGAAGCAGCCCAGGGTACAGTTGGCTTTCTTGGACTGCAAGGGCCCATTGCCAGCTCATGTTGATCTTCCTGTTTGCCAACACTTACAAGTCCTTCTCCTCAGGGCTGCTCACAATCCATTCCACACCCAGTCTGGAACTGCCCTTACCCTTGTGCAGGACTTTGCACTTGTTGAACTTCATAATGTTTGCATGCACCCACATCTCAAGCTTGTTAATGTCCCTCTGGATGGCACCCCTTCTCTCCAGCATGCTCTACATAGCTTGGGTGAACTCAATCCCACTGTCCACGTTGCTGACAGATGTTCTCTTGAGGAACACCACTCATCGCTGATTTCCATTTGGACATCAAGCTGTTGACCATAATTCTTGGGAGTATAACCATCCAATCAATTCCTTATCCACTGAATGGTCCATCTGTCAAAATCAGTCTCTTCAGTTTAGAGACAATGATGTCACATGGGACAGTGTCAAATGTTTTGCACAAGTCCAGTGCAAACTTATGTTCGTGCTACTTTCAAACACCACAATTCTCTGCCACTTAGATCTAGATATCCAGCTCTTTACATTCTCAGTGGTGTTCATAGCCTCATATGTTACTGGGAGAACTCAAGCATCAAGTAATCAACGAAAGCACAGGTAAAACTGACTCCCTAGTCTAGCCCAGCTACTGCCGTTACTTCCAAGGACAGCTGGCCATTCAACTGTTGAGAACTGGCCACAGTAGGTTCTCGTGTTTTGCAATAATCCCATTCAATGGCTAGAATAACTGATTTAATAACCTGTTGCTGTGACTCAGCAGTTCACCGCATTTTTCCTTTCTAAAACTTTCTCTTAGAGCAAGATGGATATCCTGTAGAAGTTTCAGGGCTTAACTATACAGCTGTATATGCCCTGATTTCTTGCTTTTCTTGAAACATTAATTAAATGCCTGATATTCTTTTTCTTCACATGCTGCTCCTAGGTAGCTGCTTGCCAGCTGTGGTTCTCTTTCTTCTATCTTCAATCACACTTTTGCCCACACTTAAAAGCAGAGAGATACAGTTTACACATTACACAGGCAAGGCTGGAGGATATCTTACTTGCAAGACTTCTACCAATGTCAGGTTTCTTATCTGGGTGAGAGTAGAGTTTCTTCCCCAGGGAATAACAAAGAAAGCTGGAGCCATGTTATCAGATACCAGGAATAGTAACACTGGGTTGCCCAAGAGCGGAATAAAGTCTTTCTTTCATCATTCACACAACGTTTCAGCATGAAAGACTTGCAACAGGGAAGAGGAGCTCTGATGAATGCATCGGTGGCCTGATTTCAGTTTAAGCATTACTGATCAAAGACTTCAATTAATTTTAAAAGCAAAAGCTATCACTGATACGTGTAAGTTGGGAGAGGAAGCAAAAAGCCATGGGGTTCTTTGCCTTTCCGGTGAAAAATATCAATTTCTAGTAGAGCTGCAATTCATTCACAACTGGAAAACACTTTGATTTCAAGAGAAAGCGAGCTTCTATGGAGACTTGCAATTGTAAACTCAGCTTTTGATGCCAGAACTGAACAACTTAATTTGCAAGTCAATCCCTGACTTACACTATTTTCTACATCTTCTGTACAGAAAAAAACACAGGCTCTTGATTTACGTTTGAAAAGCATCAAGAATCTTCAGAGAGATTTTTTTAGAGTAAAGGAAAGGAATTGCAGTGTCACAAAATGTGAAGATGAAAGCAAAATAAGGCAAAACTGGCTTACTGCATTTAATGAAAGAAGGCAAATGGAATGTTTAATGACATGCAAATCAACCTTTAGGAAAGAAATTATGGGTGTTTTTAATGTTCCCTGTATCACAACTTTGAGTTTGCTGCTCTTCAAAAAAAAGTTCAAAGAGCCACATGCATAACAGAGAACATCATTATAATCTTTGCTATTCTGAAAACTTCTCAAGTTCCTTGTTTGCCAAAGCAAACAGTAAACATCAGGACCACATTTAGGTCCTTGAAGAGCCTGTAAGTGGAAACAAAGGAGGAGACTACGATGTTATCCAAGACAAAACTTTGCTCTGTTCCAGTTTGGAACGCATAACACAGTATAACTGTATTCCTGAAACTTTAGAGTAAGTCCTTATGCACATATTTGGTGACAGATGCAGTCACACAGAGTAACTGACATGAAGCAGTGACACTCCACCAGAACTTTAAGAAACAGTCCTGAACTATCTCAGTTCACTTCTAACAACCGTTTGCAGAAGGTGACAGTTGTAAGCCTTGATCTCCACAAATGTGCCAAACCAAAGCACTCTCAGTATCATCATTGGTATGGAGTATTCCAAACAATACTATCTACTTATCCAAGGGGAAAGAAGCAACATTGCATTTCTGCATAACTGAGTGCAACGATTTTGAGAGAGGGATGGATTTTGTAGCAAGACAGAACCTCAAAAGTAGATTAAAAAATCCAAAGACTTTGGTTTTCAGTCTGAAGCACTATCAGAGGAAAGCAGGTCTCATGCTGCACAATGCAGCAAACTGATTCTCACTATACAGAGTTGTCCACTGCTGCTGGCAAGTCATATGGAAAGCAATTTAAGAACTAAGATTATGATCCCCATTAACTATCTTAGAGGTAACCTTCATATAAAAGATCTTCAGTATCCTGAACGTTATTCAGGAGAGCAGCATACTAGATGTGGGTAATCCATGCTTTGGGATAACTAGGAAGCACAGAAAAAAAACCCAACCAACACCCAAAACAGATTATTTGTGCAGTGCAAACTACCTTTAAACAAAAAGATGCCAGATTTAAAGGCTGCAGGTGCTTTTTGTTATTTCAGTCAGAAAAGGGGGCACCGCTACATGAAACCAGGAAGAAGACTTAACACGTTAGTTAGTCTTAACACATACCGCTTGATGACTATGGCTATCATTGAAATTTATCTGACAGCTTAACAAATAAGACCTCTCTTCTTATCCAAGAGTCAAAAGACTACCTTACGCCCTCTTACAACTTTGACAATATAACTACCTGTCCTACCTCATCCTACTGAAACTTTTTTGTATTGTATTTTTAAGCAAGCCCAGACAACATGCATCAAGGCTAACGCTAATTTGCCCTCAAATCATATAAAGGTTGAATTCCAAATTTAATTCTTCAGTGGTCAACAGCAGACCTAAGGAAGAAGCAGGCTTAAAATGGTACCATTTCAAGCACTGTATTTTAACGATATGTAACACTGCTACTCCAAATGACAATTCATGCACATTGAGCAAGAGGGATGTTATCCATATCACCAACTGGATATCCCAGTTTTGCTCATTAGGTGGTTTTCATTTAAAAAAAAAAACCCCAAAACTTAAAAAGTTCATTGGAAAGAAATTCCACAATCTTCACACAAGAGAACAAACATGCAAGACAGTCTAAGGAGATCTCATTACATTTACTCTGGGCAATAGAGAAGCCAACCTTATCCTAAGCAGGATGTAATATTATACTTATCCAAATAGTATTTTTAAAGATGCCAATTTTAATTTTTTGAGATTTTTTGAGATTTTAGCAGTAAAGTGTCTAT
>VXBZ01000583.1:10123-30174 GCA_013399135.1 Heliornis fulica
AGCCCCGGCAGCCTTAGCGTCCGGGGGCGCTTCTGAGTGCTTCTGGTGGGGCAGCTGGCCGGCCTTGGCCGCGCTCCCCTGCACGGGAAGCCTCCTTCTCTTCCTGTCCCTCCGAGTCCCTCTCGGCGGTTGGTCCCGGGCCAGGGGCGGTGGGTTTTCCCGAGCGGTGAGGGGGTGGCGGGTCTTCCCGGAGAGCAGAGTCGAAGCAGGACGGTGGTTGGCGCCGCGGACCTGGGGAAGGGGTAGGGTTAGTTATCCCTGTGTAGTGCGTGCCTGGGAGCGGGGCGGCGGGGCGGCTCTGAAACCACCTTATTTATAGTGGTCCGTAGCCGTCTGCACGGGGATGGCGTGTGCCTCCGGTGTGTGATGTGTCCTTTAAGCCAGTGTGCACAGCATATACACACACGCACACGCAGACGTGTGCGCTGGTGTACCGAAGATTAAACGCAGGGAGCCGCAAAACGCGAAGGCTGACCAGTAAACCCCTGTGTGCGCACACACACGAGCAGCCTCGCGTACTAGAGCTCGGAATTGATCGCTTTGCAGTTCCTGGAGTCCAGTTTCTTTCCTTCCTCAACTTCGCTATGGAAATAATTGTTGAGGATGCAGAAATTTGCCTCCTGCCTGAACCGATTGTGCTACTGGTTTCTTGCAGGTGTTAGTTTAAGGTCAGTTGTATTAATCTTGCAGTCACTAGCTTAATGTCATTTATTCTTGAAATACATAAGCTTTTCTGGTTATTGATTGCAAAAATTACCAGGGTGCCATCAGAAGTTTTAATTTTATCCTTCAGTTTCTTGTCCTTCATGGCTTTGCTGTGTATGTAAGTTTGTACTACAGAATTACGTAAGTCTGAGATCTTTGTCCATAAATCAGATTTCTACTACAGTCTTTTATCTGAATTACTTATTTTACTCAACAGCTTGCATGGTGAAAACAATGTCCGTAGAAGTAAATGCATTTACTTCTGTGCATTTGTAGAACTAAATGCTGATACTTTTATGCAGATTAATCCTAGGTCACAGTCTCAACCAAATTAATGCAAATACCCTTGTGATAGGTTTGGAACATTTATTTTGATAGCCTTACAACATCAGAGATTTCTGTGTGCTCTCTGATGACTGGGATTGTCATATAGCTGATGAACATATACATAATAGTGACTTCTTAGGGGTGACGTATGCATTTAGGATGCTTGTGGGTCACCAGGTGCTTTATGGGTCAGTGCTTTCCAGCACTGTTCTCTTCCTGCACTGTGCTATCATAACTTGGAATCAGCAGAAGTCCTAAAGTCATTCCTCATCCTCTGCAACAAGAAACAAAAATGCGGGAAGAGCATTTTTGTAAGGGCCTGCAAACACAAGCTTCCCTGAGTCCTGAAGTAACGCGGGTATATTTTTTAAAGGCCTTAAAAGTATATGCTATTAAACCTCTGATAAATACAAGGGAAATTTTAATTCCATTACTCTGAGGAGTAAACGCGGCAAGATGGAATGAAGAATTAATTTGCCTCTTTGGTATTTTTGTTATGTTTGATTAGGAACTTCCAGTGATGGTGCTGGTGCCCAACTTTGGGTAAACGTGCTTTGGTGTGGCCTTGCAAAATAACTAATCGTCATTTGAGATGGCAGGAGTTGGTCTAATCAGTACCCTGTGTATATTAAATTTGTGGTCAGTTTGTGTCACTGAGTTTTGTTACAGAGGTGAACCTTTCACAATTACAGCATGTTAAATTCCATTGGATTCGTTGTAGGTCACAATGAAAATGCTATCTTGATCTCTGGTACACTCCAGAGTTTGAAGTATGACCTTACTGATTACTGTTCTGTAGAAAAGTCTTTTATCTTCTCCCTGTTTTTTTAGACTTCTAGACATTCAGATTTTTTAATTCTATTTATTTGCTGTGTTGGTCAGAGAATGGAAGAAACAAGGCAATTGCAGTTATACTTAACTAGCACCTGATTATTCAAGCATGTGACTTGAAGCATTATGAGGTATTTGCTTATGTAAAAGCTATGATAGGTAGTAAGCAATAGATTATTGCAGATTTTTTGGTTGTGTCCTAATTTTAAAGGACAAAATATAGAGGAGAAATATGACTTAGTCTGGCTGCTATCTGTGGTTTGTGAATATCCTGCTCTGTAGTGAATATACTGCTTTCCTTAGTCACTTGGTTATGAAATCTGGCCAATTCTACTATTCTCACTGTAATATATATATATAATTTCCTTCATGAATATTAGCAAACATTTTTTTTTTCTTTAAAATTTTGGTTGTACCTATTCTGCCTTTACTTCTAACCGATCTGTTTTGCTGTTTGAGAGGGTGAGCTCTCTTCTAAATAGAGAGAATTATAGGTATATAATATAGAAAGAATTACTGACTTACATTTCTGTTCCTGGCAGCAACAGTAGCACTTCAGTGAAGTTAAAGGTGCTGTCTCACTGCTGCCTCTTTTTATTTGGTTTTTTTTCAAGTAAGTTAAACTAAAAGACTTTAAGAATGGCAATTTAGTTTTGAGCTTTTAGCACAAGAAGCCAGTTCTGTGACTTGCTATGAACAGAAAATGAGTGATCATAAATCGAACCCTTCAGCTTCTCTTGTTTTATTTAGCTCTGTCTGAAATATCACTAAAGCTTCGTTCTGCCTCTTATTCTTTCTTGTGCATCTGTGTTTTATTTAAAAAGCAATTTTAAAAAGTCCAGGCGACTGTTAAAAAGCTGGTACTTGGAACTGCAGCAAAGTGTAGTGAGCAAAGAGCAGGCAGTACATCAGCATTACGTAACTCTCTGCCGCGGGCATGTGTCATTTGTATTGCTTTCTGCCACTCCTTTTATGTCCACTCTTCATAGGGCAAAAAGACTACTAATTGATGGGCAAGAATTTGTCATGCTTCCCTGCAGGAATATGACATCAGAAATAAATTAGCCAACCTCTGTTGTGTTGCTTTACTTCCTTTTTATTTTTTCCTTAGTCACTTGCGTGCTGCAATCCTGTTGGTGAACATGTCTTAAATTTTATATTAATTACAGATATAGTCAGTTGAGTTGTGTTTCCTTCTTGCTTTTTTTTTTTTTTTCTTATTCTACTTGGATAAGGGGACAGAGACATCAACTTTAGGAAAAATGTAATAAAGATTCTTCAGTCATCATTCTCCTGATTCTTTTTACCTTCTAGCTCTTCGTCGTCTGACCTTAATTTGTGCATTACTGTCTTGTCTGAGATGTCTGTTCCTAGTCCAGGTTGTTTGCAGAAAACGTCATTTGAATGGTGCTTTGTGAATCTGTACTAAAGCAAAGAAAAAGAAATGTTGTTTTCTGCAGTGCATAAAAGTGGGTGAGGAAGTATGAAAACATGATATTGCTGGGGTTTCTTCTTGGTTTATTTTTTTTTTTTCCTGTGAGATGGTTTTTTTTCCAGATAACTCCATCATGAGGGAAGGTTTCACATGCACATGAGTGATTCAGGCACAGAAATAACATTGAAGGCTGCAGGACTTACATGCTTAACTGCTTGAGAGTTATAATCAACTTACCGCTCTTCCCAGTCTTTCTTGATTAAAGCTTTGGTTTATCAGCCTGGAGTCAGGTAGCCATCAGTCTCTGACTTACATGAAGGTCAGAGCTAGATAGCTAAGTGGTAAAATGGGATGGTAGCAAACTGGGACAGATGGAGCCAAAGGTGAGAGTTTACGTGGAAGTCAGTTTCGCTGTCACTAAACTTGCCATGCCACTGTAGCACCTGAGTTTGGTGGGGTTTATAAGTGATGTGTGATGCAAGACACTGAGACAGCAGCCAGCGGTTGTGCAGCACTGTGTAGGGATAAAGAAATTGTGAGTTTTAAAAGGTATAGGGATAAAGGCATGGTGATATGTTTTCTTTGCGTGTTTTTTTTTTTTTTTTTTAAAAGGTGCCTGAATCTTGTATGACTCTTAAGTTGTGTCCGCTTTTTAGAAACGGAGTGAAGTGCTACTGTAAATGCTTTATTCCAGTCTATTTCCCTGCATAACTGTGTGTTGTGAATAGTTTTACAGTTCTCTCAAAACTTAATTTTCTGTATCTCTTAACTTCTTATCTCCACTGTAGTTGACTCTACTCTCACAGTGTTATCTGGTTAAAAAAACTTAATTGAAATCAAGGTGTCTTTGTAGGTCTCAAGCATGTGAAACTCAACCTACACAGGAAATGTGTATGCAGAAAAATCTCTTCCTTCTTCCTTTCTTCTCAGGGGACTGAGCCTAGTGGTGACTGGCAAAATAAACCCACAAATACTGTTTATTCTGCGCCTTTGATATTGGACCCTTAGGTTGTATCTAGCGTGTTTTCTGTAGTGTTGATTGCCTTTGGAGAACTCTTACGTAATTGGTGTTACCGAACAGATAAGAGGGAGCTCATGTTAGGGAAATTCCGTTGCCTTCCACTGGTGTCTGTGTTGTAACTGGAAGATAAAATACTGTGTTCAGGGGGTCTATTGTTTACAGCACTTAAAAATACCGAGTAGGCATGCAGTAAGTGACAAGCTTTACTGTTGTTTGCCTGTGACAGTTACACTGATTTTTTTTTTTTTTTTGGTGATATCATCAAAGATAAACATGTTTCAGTGCGCTGAAAAATTTTTGTATGTGAAATGCTTAGCACAGGCCTTTAATAGTTCAGAAGGGCAAGTGAGGATCTTCTGAAATAAGGTAAATAACACTTCAAAAGAATAGTCTGTCCTTGCAGCTTATTGTTTGCTTCGTTGTGTTTTTTAATTTATTAGTAAACATTTAAAATGTATAATTTCTGTAATATTTTTACCTATGGTAAATTTGTCTGTTACATTTAGTGGTCTTTCTCTTGAAAGAGTAGCATTAATAAACATGTAAAATGTTAAACATTTTTTCCCTGCTTTTTAAAATTAAGAATCCTGCCCCAAATTAAGAAAAAATTTCAGATAGTGAGGTATATTTACATATACAGTAGTGATGCAGTTAATGCTGAAAAAGTATTTTTAGTTAAGTTTTTGAGTACTTTCACGTCTCTTAAGAGCAAGGAAATAAACCTCATATCTCCTTGTATCTTCCTCTCAAATCAAAGTAATATGGTACCAGACTGGTACCTTCCTGGTTATTCCCCTTTGTAAATTCAAAGCAAGAAGGTGTAACTTGTGTGTTTCTGTTGCTGCCTGGCTTTTGGACCTCTCTTTTGGAAGGTCACAAACATAATGCCCAGCTCTGCATCTGATTGACAGGAAGAAATGCTGGCTCACCAGTACAGCAGGAGTAACAGCAGTTGAAATCACTCTTGGGTTCTTTGTGAGCTCAGGTGGTGGCATGTGGGCAGTTCCTTTTCTTCTTGGCATGGGCAGAGAGGGACATAAAGTGGTGACTTTTATCAGCCCTGCACACAAATTGGCTTAGTTATATTGGGTACCAGTTTTACCATACTGAACAAAATAAAATGAGTGATAAAAGCCAGCAAGAGTTACCTGTGTTTTTCAACTGTTTTTCTCTAGAGGTCTTGGTTAGGTCTGTGTGTGAGTGGTGCAGGACAGGGTAGGAACCAGACTGTCCTTTCTGCTGAGCAAGCTCTCGGTGTGACTGAGCCTATCATGTGAAACTGTGATTTTTAGGTTCTTAGAAGATGCACAAAGCCAAAAGAAAGACATAGCTTATATGTGCAGTGGCACTAAGTCATGTAATGTCAAAAGACAGCTTCAGACTGTGTGGCGTGTGTAATTGCCACATCTAGTCAGTCTTGTAATCCAATTAAAAAGGGTGGAAGTTCAGTTGCAGGAATTAAATACTATCAGATAGCAGGGTTCTTAGCAGAAGTCAGCTGTGATGCGACCAAGCTAGATGTTCTTTTTATGCTACTTTATAAAAGAGAAATTAAAGTCTCTCCCAGCTTGTTCGTATCTGTGGTTAAGAACCACATCAGGGTAATTGCTGAAATCAAGCCCTAGGTTAACGCAGAATGCTAGTAGCAGTTTTACAGATGGGGAAAATGAGGTACTTCTGACAAATGGTTAATTCTAAGCTTATTTTGAAACTTTCATCTCAGTGACAGAACAAGGAAGATGTGGCAACCAGTAATGTCATCACACCTAACTTTGTGAGACCTCTGTGCGTGGTTCACAGACATAGATTTGAATGTGGTCGCTAGTTCCATAGCCTCAAACCTCCCTCTAGACTTAGATGCATCAGCCACTTTGGAAAGGGAGATGGACAAATGTGGGGGTGTACTGCTACACATCCGTTAGGCAAACCATTTTCAAATGGAGAAGAAAAGTAATCCTAAGAGATTTGGGCCAGGGTGGGGTGGGTGGGAATAAACTAAAAATTGGAAACTTGTTAGGTTGAGGAGGCACTGCCAGCTTTTACTGAAATGGAGCTGTTGCACAGCCAGGACTGTGGGTTTAAGCTGCCTCAGGCTTAGGTCTTCCACTTCCTGGACAAGTACTGTCACAGCTAGCTGGTTTTAGTAAAATGGGCACCCCCTTTGCCAGCTGTGTTTTTAATGAAAATTACTAACTTCTTCTGTTGTGTGCTGTCATTTCAGACTTGCACAGCTGAGGCTCAAAGCACAACGTCAGGATGTGGATACCTTATGGTTTTGAGATGTACAGTGAAAGTGGAAAATACGTTTCCATTTTAACATTTAACTGTTTATTCCACTTAAGCATCCTTTCCATTATGGGAGGCGAAGATTAGCTTAGAACTGATGTGGTTTAATTTACTTCTCAGTCATTATATAGTCAAAATGTTAGATACTGAATCACCTCCCAGCCCCGGCTGTGCCTCCTCCAACTGTTTAGAATGGACAAGATGATTTCAGAAAACAAGTCTCCAAACTCTGAGTGGCATAGACATAACAAAAATCTGATCAATACACTGTATGTTGCTTTATTTTAATCTATTTTTTCTTGAACTTTTGGGTGCTTCACAGGAATTTGTCATCTTTCTTCTTGTGAAATAAGGCTTTCCATTAAAAACACAGAAGAAAAAATCTTAGTCTTTGAGTATCGTATGGTGATGTAATGTATTTTTAAGCATAACTTGTCCATTTGAGCTTTGAATAAAATCTTACCTTTTGACAATAGTCCTGTTAATCCTAGTGCTGATTATTATAAAAAAAAAGGTCAGAATCATGTCTTTGGTAAAGCTGTATATATAATGAATTATTGAGCATGTTTTTTTTCTTTTTCTTTATTAATATGAAAAGGTTATGTAGATTATCCTTGAGGAAAAGTTATTGTCAAGAGGATGCTTACAGTATCATGTTATCTTTATCGCAGAAAATAAAGGTGAGGGTTTTTTTAGTGAGGTAGTACTAGTTTATGTTTAAGCATTGCTTTGTTAGTGGTTAGTGTAGTTAACACTTGTCATCTTTGAGGAGTGAGTAATGCCTTTCCTAATGCATGAAGCAACTGGGATACGAGACCTGGGTGATACTGAGGCCAGTTGTCCTTTTTGAGCATGGTACTTAGAATTGATTTTGTATTTTGGAATTTAGGGGAGCTGGTACTTGAAGTATCTTTCAGGAATGCAAGTTAAGACTCTTTAATTGATAAAACTCTGGAGTTGAGGTTACAGTATAGACTTTCCTCAAATGTGTAGAGGAAATGATTAGGCAAAAGTGCAAGTTGTTTACTCTTAAAAACCTGTTCCAAATTCTATGATGGAAGTACGTAATTTGAATGAGCAGGTCACTAAAGCCCTGCGGTGCCATTGATGACTAGTGTGGCCTGTTTTCTATTGTCATGTACCTTAATGTCTGCCACTTGTTTAAACTTTTTTTCTTTTTTTTCTTTTTTCTTAAATAATCCCTATTGCTTAGAGGTGGCACTGGGTTGGTCATCTAGAGGTGAACTCGCTAGACTGCTGCATTATTTTGTTTTTGTTTAGCTGCCTTACAATCGGCCTGCTCAAAAGTGCCTGCTTCCAGATGTGTGCATCATCTGTCTGGCAGCTGAGAGGCCCATTCGTCCATTTGCCCACGTATTTTGTAGGTTTGATATAAAATGCTTCGTCAGCACTCTTTAGCTCTAATAGGAGGGTTGAGACAGAAGCATGCCTTCTTTAGAGAAAGGCCCTTTAATGCTCATTGCTGTTAAAATGTTTTTTAAAATTTTAAAACACATTTTAAAATGTGTTTGTCTTTGCAACTAAACTTGATTAAAGCTGCGTGTCCCGTAGTGGATAGAAGAGAAAGATGACCGCAAATCAAAATGAGAAGCTTTTCATTAGAGCCTGTTCTTATGTGTGCAGTGTACAAAAAGTGAGTTCAGATTGTGGGGTGTGTGTGTGTGGTTTTTTTTAAGCTGTTGATATTTGTCTGTTACCTTTTCAGTTATGCTGAAAAAGTGAAGTATGGACCCACTAACATGAATATAGCGTTTGCGCTTAACAATTCATAATGTAACCTGATTTATATTTTATTTAATGATTTAATTTTGGGCTACTCTGTACTGTCAAGTAGGAAACTGTTCCACTTGACTAGCTTTACTTTTGTATTGTCAGTAAAGTTGAGATATTTGAAATTTTTCATAAGAATTTTCCAGAAGAATTTTGAAGGACGCTTACTTACTTGCACTATAGGAGACGCAAACTCAAAACTTCATGCAAGTCAGGGGCTTGAGGTGAAACTGTATGTTCCTGCAGTTCATTTTCCACGATACTTTTTCAGGAGGAAACTCTTCTTTTTCTTCATCCCTCCCCTTGTAAAATGAATGTGCTGTTTTTAGGGTCCTCCTGCGTTGTCTTCGTTAGGAAGCTTTGTGCATGAGCCTTCCTTACTGCACTGGGGCCTTTAAGCAGAACACGTGTGGTATGTTTGGAGAAACATTCAGCGTTTTCAATTGACAATGATTTTTATTCAGCCCAGATGAATATAGGACAAAATGGAAGCTGAAATTAACTGTTGAATATTTAGTTTGCTCTTGGTGGGAGCCCTGTCCACTTCATGCTTTTACAGGCTTTCCTATTTCCTCTGTTTTTGCTGTTTACATGTTTTGTATGTACTGTGTGACTGCAGAGTGACTGGGTTGTACTTTCTGTACTGATTCTGTAAAGCTGCTGGTAAGTAAAGACACATGACCTTTCTATTTGCAGTTCTTGGAGCTGTGACTAGGGGTTTGCTAAAGCTGTTGCTTAGTGGCAGCTGCCAGCAAATCCTGATGAAGCATTGTCTATCATCATGGGACATAGTGAGAATGAACAGGAGGCATCACTGCATGACACCTGGGATCTACCTGAGTACTGGGTGCCATGTGCAGTTTTGGGGTCTCACAAGAGTAGCCTAGAAGAATTACAGAAGGTAAAGGGAAGCAGCCTTTAAAGTGGCTTCTGAAATGGCTGGTGATAGTTGGAAGTGATCAGCACTTATAAAGTCACCACAGTAGTGGATGAGGCAGTTAGAGAGCTGTTAGTCACCAAACTGTATGATACTAAAACTAGAGAGCACTTGCTGAAACATGGTTTGAATTGCAGAAAAGATGAGGAGAAGCGAATGTGTGCAGTTCATTAATACACAAGGTTGTTGAGGGACATAGTACTAGCAGATTCAGAAACACAAATTCACACACATCAAATCCATAACAGATGCAAAAGAAATAGGCAGAGATGTACACTTCACCAGTCCTCATATAACAGCTGTCAGTGTCGGAGGAGTCTGGGGAAAGGGATGGCAAATAAGGGACTGAGGCTTGTGTGCTGGCTGTCTATTCCCTGATGGTTGTATTGGAGAGGGAACGCTTCCTTAGCCTGTCTCAGTAACAGGCTTCTGTTTTATTAATGGGTCTGTATTACACACTCTTACTGCTAACTAGAAAATCTTCAAGGAGGAGTGCCTTGTTTTGTACTTTATTTTTGGAATATAAACTAATTCTTCACACTGTTCTCCTGTTACTGTTTGACAAACAGAAGGGTACGTGATACATGATAATGTTTTCAGTAATGTCTGAATTCTAGAGTAACTCACAGTTGCAAGTTGCAATACTTCATAGTGTACAAGCTCTAAAATAAGCTTTTTACGAGTTTTTTCTACAAATATTTTTATACTCATGCTTGAAGACTTGAAAAGTGTTGGTTGCAGCCATAGTCTTTATTAGTATTAGATTCTTGAAGTTTTTGTTGACAAATTTCACAATTAATTCCTATAACCATGCAGTAGGAAACTACTGGAAGCTATGCTTGATGTATAATTTTATAATAAATACGAAGCACGTTTCTATTTGGATTGTACCAAATTTCTAGTGTTCAGGATTATTTCTGAGTAGTTCTTTGATAGAGAAGAAACCTGAAAAAAAAAAAAGTAGAGAATGCATATATTTTAAAGGCTAACTGTGCATTAAACTCAGAAAATCTAGTTTTCTAAAAAAGTTCTCGTCACATATATGTCACTTTTATGAATAGCTCCACTTTTGTTATTAGTGTGTGGACAAGGAGGAATAGGTGCCTTAGAAGCCATAGGGAATGAATGCAATGTAAATTTGCTGCTGTTAAATGTGTAATTAATTGTTTAAATCTGGATTATAATCCACAAAAAATAAAAAGACAAGTAAAGTAGCCATTTGGATGGAGAGAGAATCATATATATTGGGCAGGGGGGTTGGACTAGATGATCTTTCAAGGTCCCTTCCAACTCCTAACATCCTATGGTTCTGTGATATATACACACATTTTATTTTAAAAAAAAAATATTTTTTTTCTCAAATCTTGATCACCATTTGTAATTCTTTTTCTGACATGCTTATAACTTCTTAAAAAAACAAAACAAAACAAACAAAAACCCCAAACAAAAAAAACACCTTGAAAAATCCAGTAGGTTTATGATCCCTAGCTAAAGAGAACTGACTAAAATGATTTAAGTATCGCTTAAGTGAATTGCATGAACATCAATTTGAATTGCTATGGCTCTCACTTTTACATGAGGAATCTTGCTTTGGCAGAGAAGCCATTCCATTGCAACAGAGTTTTCAACAGCATTGAATATAAACCTCTTTGGATTCTTTTTTGTAGGAGTTTGCCTCCAGAGGTTGTGGGTTTCCATGGTACCTAATCCTTATTTAGAAGACACACTTGGTATTTCTGCACAGCTGTGGAATGGCAGCGATGGACTTCTGTTCTACTGTCCTGCTTCTAGTGCAGATTTTACATCTTTGACCTGCTAACATACTGACTGCTGATGAAAACTTTCTGCAGAGATACATCAGGAAAAAAAACCAAAACACAACCAAAACACCACTCCAATGTCATGGAGGCCTACTGCTAGATCTGAGTATGTGGTAGTTGATGCTTGAGAAGTGATGGGATGGAGGAAAGAAATGCTGTGGGTCTGGTCTGTGCAGTCGGGAATTCTGGTCAGATTTGATAACAGTTTTAAATATGTAAAAGCAAAAAGCTGAAAGCTGCTGGGTTTTTTAGTTTTATTGGAATGTACTGAAGCACCTTATAAAGTTAATTGCTTAATACATTAGCAGAGAAGTTATTAATCTGAAGTGCTCCCCAGTCTCTAGAGAAGGATGTTTTTCTGTGGTGTTGCGGCTGTGGCCAGGACTGTATTTCAGGAGAGTGCCCTTGATGCTAATCTGTGAGTAGTTGCCTTCCTACTGGCTGGTCTGCACGGGTTCGTGGTAGGAATTCACAACAGGAATTTGAAGGAAAGGGCATGATGTTGTTGTAAACTACCTTATTGATAGAGGATGAAAAACAGTACCAAGGAGAAAGCTAATAAGTTAAAATTCAATGTGGTTTGTGGGTTTTTGTGTTGCTTGCCACCCTCACCCCACCAAGAATTCTTGCAGTTTACAAAATTGTGAAATATTTCTTTCAAAGTCTGTGTTTTTCTTGATTAAACAAGAAAAATAAAACATTAACTTTGCAGAAGGATTGTGTCTTCTACTCACTTACTTACCAAGGGTAATTACAGATTATTGGTTTTAGTTTTGATTGCTCAGTGGCCACTAGTGACCTAAATTGGGGTTGATTGATCCCAGCACTTGAATGGCATCTGTAGGTTAATGGTACAGGTTTATGGGTTTTTCTAAAAATAAAAAAGTAATAGCCCATAGCATGAGCTGTTGAGACTACTTAGGACTATTCAGGAACAATAGAGGTGGGTAAACAGAGGTCAAAGCTGTCTCCAATGTGAAGTGGTTTTGTAAAAGGTTCAGAATTAAATTTTATTTCAAGTTTCCTTTTGTTTCTTTTTTCCCCTTGCAAATAGCAGTATTTTCCTATTATCATATTTTTATGATAACCTATTTTTATGATAACCTATTTTTAGAATACCAAAGTTCATAAAAAGTCCAAAATGTGGTTACAATTCCAGGATTTAATGAACAGCCTTTATTTGTTAAAATTAAATTATTTTTATGAATTATTTATAGAATTCTGTGTCCAGATTTCAATCTGAAGCCTCACTTGTAGTGAACAGATTAGTACAGATTTGCAAATCACTACCAGTGGGTGTAGAAAGCTTTTAAAATTTTTCAGCAAATGAAAATATCAGGGGAAACCCAGAGAGGTGAGCAGCTTCCTGAAAAGTTAGTGAAGATGACAGCATTTTTCTTTTTAACCTACTGCTGGTTACATCTCTCGTATTTATTATAGTAGCATTTCTGTGGAATAAATAGCCATGTACTAGTATGGAAGACATTATAAATCTACTGCAGTAAAGTTGAAATACGTCCTGTGTGCTGCAGACTTGATCTGGAGTACTGTGTCCAGTTCTGGGCCTCTTGATTCTCCTTGAACGAGTCCAGCACAGGGCCACCAAGATGATGGAGTGGAACACCTTCCTTATGAGGAAAGGCTGAGGGAGATGGGTCTCTTTAGCTTGGAGGATACTGAGGGGTGACCTCATTAATGTCTATAAATATGTTAAGGGTGAGTATCAGGAGGATGGAGTCAGGCCAGTGATAGGACAAGGAGCAGTGGGTCCCAGAGAGGTTGTGGAGTCTCCTTCTCTGGAGACATTCAATAAGACCAATCTGGACATGTTCCTGTGTGATTTAATCTAGGTGATCCTGCTCGGGCAGGGGAGTTGGACTGGATGATCTTTTGAGGTCCCTTCCAACTCCTAACATTATGTGATGCTGTATATTTTTGGTTGACCTCTTGGCGTAGTCTGAAAAATTGTAGACGACCAAAGTGTTAACTTTTACAATATGAAGATGGTGAACCTCTGTTGCTAAGATTGTTGGGTTGTTGTTGTTTTGTGGGGTTTTTTGTTTGTTGTTTGGTTTTTTTTTGTTGTTGTTGTTTTCTAAAGAATTTGTACCAACAAACTAGTTTGCATATAAAGTTTGAACTTGCATGATCTACTTAGTTGTCTCCATGCTTTCACTTAGAATATTAGATTGAGTGTTACAGAGTTTCTATATATTGTATTTTAATGCAATTTGAAAGAACCCACAAACTAAAAAAAGAAACAAACCGACCTGAAAAAGCCAAGCTTCAGAAATGTATCATTTGAAAGGCTAGAAAGAACAGATGGAGAGTGCTTCTGATGCACAGCTTTCTCACTAGGAATTGTAAAGCGCTTTAGTGCTCCAGGCAGAACTATCCTCCTAAAATTTACACAAAAGCTTACCTAAAAGTCAGGCTTTGTCAAGATGAGGTGGTAATGAAAGTATAACAGGAAACTGGAAAAGAGAGCTAGCTAGTTGTCTGAGGGTTTTTGGTGCCCCCTCCCCCTGTATAGCGGTTATCTTCTACATACTTTTGATGGTACATTTAAGAGAATAATACATAAAGGTTATATAACCTCGAACCCACAACCCTGGGATTGAGTCCCATGCTCTACCGACTGAGAGGTCACAGAACTTGAGAATAGTATAAGTTTATAAAGAAGGACTTCTAAAACGTTTGCAGTGTGCTGTTGAAGTTAATTATGTTGCAATATTTTTATAATGTACTGAGTTCTGTAAGTCATTTTATGAAATGAGGAAAGAGCATTTGAAATGTTCATAAGATCAGGTAACAGAAACAATGCTGTTTGTGTGTTATGTAGACTCACTTGGGTTGGAAGAGACTTTTAAGATAATTGAGTCCAACCACAGCCTAACCCTGGCTAGTTCACATCTAGATCATGTCATTCAGCACCTCATCTATTTGTCTTTTAAATACTTACAGGGATGTTGATTCCACCACCTTCCTGGGCGTTCTGTTCCAATGCCTGACAACTCTTAGTAAAGAATTTTTTCCTGATGTTTAACCTTAAATCTCCACTAGTGCAGTTTATAACCATTTCTTCTTGTAATATCACTTGCTACCGGAGAGAAGACTAACCCCCTCCTCTATACACCTTCCTTGCAGTATGACTAGAGTATGATGTTAAATGTTCTACTTTAACGCACTTTATCAGGGAAAAAATCATCCTAATCTTATGTATGGTACATGTGACATGAGACATCTTATTATATCCTGTTCCCTTGATATAATAATATGTGACAATATTTTTAAATATCTTACCTATATTGCCACTCCTGTACAGTTGGTCAGTTCATCTTAAATGAAGCAAATTCTGCTTATCCAGGCAAGCAAGCCTTTGTAGGTATGACAAAATTTCTATCTGCAGGTAAACAAAAAGTGTTAAGTAGAGAATGAGATCTTCCTCACAATGTAAGTTTTTATTGTGAAAACCCCCAGGTAAAAGCAGCCTCATCAGTCCCCTCTGTAATGGCTTCTGTACTAAGCACTTTCTCGTGGTTCAGTTTCTCTGTAGAGTGTCAGCTGATTTCAGGCATTGTGTCTGATTACTTTGGAAATAATGAACAAAATAACAGATTTAAAGAAATCACAAGAGGAGGGACAGTGCTTCTTTAAAGGAATACTTCTTGGAAAAAAAATTATTTGTTAAAATCCTCCCTCCAAAACCAGAACAAAAAAAACCAACCCAACCCTACAAGGCAGCTATGTTTTCCACAACATTTTGGTACTGAAGAGACTGACATCAGTTTTAACTTCTCATACTAAATAGTGAATCATTGCTTAATACAGCTTTTCTGGGAAAGAAACTGATAGTATAGGGTGAAAAGAAAAAGATAGTATAGAGTGAAAATCATATGACAGGATAAAATGTTTTTTTCTGTACTATGAACTTGAGTAGTTGCAATGAGATTTTAAGTCATCAGTGGCAGAAGAGCTATTGCTCCTTGATTAAACTTTGAATTTTGAGTGTCCTAACATGGATATATCTTGAACATTAGCATCATGACTTTTGAGCCTGTAGTGTACTGTAGTTTGAGGGCTGTAAAAGCATGGGTTGAAGTACTTGTATAAACAGTTTAGGAGTAATAAGTCAAATAAAAAAGTATTCCTTTTTGATTTATTATGACTGGAGGCCAGATGCCCACCAAAACTGCTTTATCACTCCTTGTTCTCAATTGGACCGGGGGGAAGGTATAACTAAAGGCTCATGGTTCGAGTTAAGGACTTGGAGAGATCATTCAGCAATTACTGTCACAGGCCAAATATACTAAACATTTAAAAAAAATTCTAGCTTTTTAGCCAAGCAAAACAGTAGAGCAATGAGAAACAAAATCAAATTTTAAAACATTTCTCCCCCCATCTTCTTCCCAGGGCTAACTTTATTTCTGAATTCTCCACCAGGGGACAGGGGAATGGGCATTGCGGTCAGTTAATCACAGGGTTGCCTCTGCTGCTCTTCCCCTCTCAGGGGGAGGACTCCTGAAACTCTTTCTCTACTCCAACGTGGGGTCCCTCCCACAAGAGACAGTCCTCCTTGACCTTCTCTAACATGAGTCCTTCCCATGGGCCACAGTTCTTCACGGATGTGGTCAGCCATATAAACTGTGTACAGACAAAGATCTGAAGGAGAATCCGTTTTTCTGTCCTGCTTTTAAAATATGAGGGAGAGGGGGTAGGGGAAGGCACTGATGTCTCTAGTTTAATAGAATCACAGGATACTTTGGGTTGAAAGGGAGCTCAAATATCGTCTAGCTCCAATGCCCCATCCATGGGCAGGGACACCCTCCAATAGACCAGGCTACCCAAAGCCCCATCAAATCTGTTCCAGGGAGGGGGCAGCCACAGGTTCTTTGGGTAACCTGTTCTAGTGCCTCACCACCCACATAGTGAAGTATTTCTTACTAATCTAATCTAAATGTGGCCTCTTCCAGTTTAAAGCCATTACACTTTGTCCTTTCACTATGTGCCCCTGTAAACAGCTTATCTCCAGGTTTCATGTAGGTCCCTGTTAGATACTGGAAGGCTGCTCTGAGGCCTCCCCAGAGCCTTTGCTTCTGCAGGCTGAACAACCCAAACTCGCTCAGCCTGCTAGAGGTACTCCACCCCGGCTAGGTCTCCGTCTCTCAATCACGGCACACCCCTCTGGTCATCTTCGTGGCCTTCCTCTGGACTTGCTCCAACAGATTGATATTGGGGACCCCAGAGCTGAATGCAGTACTCCAGGTGGGGTCCTACCAGAGTAAAGGGTGAAAAATCATCTCCCTTGACCTGCTGGTCATGCTGTTTTTAATGCATCTCAGTCTGGCCTACAAGCGCACATTGCCAGATTGTGTGGAGCTTGTTGTCCCGCAAGGCCTCCTCAGAGCTGCTCTCAATCCATTTTCCTCCAAGCCTGTAGTTGTCCTTGGGATTGTGCTGGTCCTTGCACGTAGCTTTGTTCAACTTTGAAGTTTGCGTGGACCCACATCTCAAGCCTGTCAGGGTCCCTCTGGATCATAGAATCATAGAATTTTAAGGCTGGAAATGACCCCTAAGATCATCCAGTCCAACCATTAACCTACCCCCACCAAGTCTACCCTTAGACCATGTCCTCAAGCACCGCATCTACCCGTCTTTTAAACACCTCAAGAGATGGGGACTCAACCACCTCCCTGGGTAGACTGTTCCAGTGCTTGATGACTCTCTCAGGAAAGAAGGTCTTCCTAATATCCAACTTAAATTTTCCCTGGCGCAACTTGAGGCCATTACCTCTAGTTCTGTCGCCTGTTACTGGGGAGAAGATTGTCTTGGCTTTACCACACAGATTGGTGTCATCAGTAGACTTGCTGTTTTCATTCAGTTTTCAAACTGTTCCATTCAGTTTTCCTTGTTGGTTGGCCTGTAGCAGGCCCCCACTATAATGTCCTCTGTCCCTGTGCTTCCTATAATACTGACCCATAAGCACTTGGATGGCTCCTCATCCATCCCCAGATGGACCTCTGTGCCCTCCAGCTGATGATCATTGGCATAGAGGGTGACACACCCTTCTCATCTCCCCTGCCTGTCCTTCCAAAAAGCCCTGTATTCTTCTACTCTGACGCTCCAATCCTAGGAGCCATCCCACCATGTCCTCGTGATCCCAGTGAGATCATAGCCCTGCAGCTTGCAAACACATGAGTGTTTGCGTGGAGTTGTTTAGGTGCTGGCAGTTGTAATATATAATCTTGGTAGAAGAAGCTGTATAGCTTATTGCCATATAATGGTTCAGTGGTGGCTTATGAGTTCTTCTTAGTCCTTTCATAAAGAAAGGAGGGAAAATAATCTCACTATTGGAAAAAATAACACTTTAATATGATTTCTGTCTTCTAGTGTTAAATGCTGTTTCAGGTAGAGTTAAAGTACACAGAATAAGTAATGCCTTGAGACAGACGTTTTCTGTTCTCTTGTGAGTGTTTTTAGCTTGGTTTCTATGGCAATCAAGCCTTTGCAGAGTGTCAGGCCTCTTCTTCCCTGGTCTCCAAAAATAACTTCTAAATTTACCAGCAAGTATAAGCCAAAATTAAATGGAAAGGGGGAGGCTCAAAGGTAGTCAGATTCCTACTGGTTTCAAGCAAACTGGTGACTTCAGAGAGGAGAATTGGTGTCCTGTAAAGGCAAGGCAAAGTGGCCACGAGACAAAATGATATAAGCACCTTGTCAGCATGAGCAAAATTTCCAGCTTGCTAGGCCAAGTTGTGGACCTTTATTCTTTTATTTGGTTTTTTTTTTACTCTAGATTCCCCCAAAAGGAGCTGAAGTTGCTGTCTTGAGGAGAGACCAGGAGACAGAACACTTGAACGAGAACTAATAAAAGCTGATTTCAGTTCATGGAACAACTTGTGTTTGTTATTCTAGCTGTAAACACTCAAACTGCTTAATACACTTGTGATTTTTTTTTTAATGATGGAATATTCTGTAAGGAGTCTTATGACTTCTTTTCTTTTTTAAGTTGCTACATTAGGACAACCTTGATACCTTTCAGAATTTCCAGAATGTCTGTGTAGTAGAAGACAGGACACATAGAAATGCTTGATGCCTGAATATGAGTCCTAAAAAATAAAGACATTTTGAATGCACTAAAGAGCATAATGAGGCTCTTCTGTATGGAGCCCTTAAGATGGAAATTTTCTGTTTCTTAATTGCAGTTGCAATTGAATTACTTCTTAACTCTGTCTTTGAAGGCAAGAAGTCTCATGTGCATGTTGTTCTCCTATCCTTGTGGTACCTCCATCATTTGTAATGGTTATTAAATTATGTATAATTGGGAGAAAGGTAACTTTCAAGAAAGCATGTAGAGGCCACAAAATTAATTTCCTCAGAAATGGCAAAGTGGGTTTTGAGCGGTAATAGGGTCTTTGACCTGGGAGCTGCAGTGGAGGTCTCTGTGTCTTCAGGACAGTGACAACACATGCTATGGTTTGGTAGGGAAAAAAGTTGCAGTGATTGAAGTGGAGGGTTAAAGTAGCAGAAGAATGGAGGTGGCAGAAAGAAATCCATTACCTAGGCTTTTCTACTTCCATACTTGTAGACCTGTTTGTTGTGGTAGGGTATTCAGAACCATACACACACCCCAAATGAAGGTGGGTGTACCAGCCAGTGGTTTTATTTCAGATATATCCATTGTGATACTGGATTTTTCGTGTGAATGATTGTGCTTAATTTAGAACCATAACATTTATAGGTCTTGGACTGTTTTTCTGACCTGCTTGACCTTTAAAGAATTGAGTGTTTTGACTTCTGGCTTGGTTTCTGTATCCTTAATTATATAAGGTTGCTTTGAAGTGGTTTTATTTTCTTTGGCCTTAACTCTTCCAAAGGGCTGTACATATTTCTCAGGTTGCTATTTCTTCTGTATCACTGATTAGCCATTGAATGACCTGATGGCTCAGTACCCCAAACCCCTCAATAACCTGCATCAGTTCCATTGAAAATGACTTCTCCTCAACAGTATGTGATCATGTGTGTATTGTGCCTGTGTGTGTATATGTAGTTCATATATATAGATAAACCCTTTTATCTTTAAGGTATAGTTCTTTGAATACAATATTTGGAGGGATTCCTAAAAAGCAATGACAAATGCTGTAGCAAGTAGCTTTGTCACTTTTTAAAGTTTGGCACAGTTAAAGAGTGTGGTAGAAACCATATGAAAACTGCATCAAGTTCTGTTGCACTAACTCCTTTTGAAGCATTTTCTTTCCCTTGAAACAGAAAATGCTTCTGTGGGGGGTTAAACCATGACACCTTTTTTTCCTCTTTATTTTTTACAATGTGAGGGTGACAGCACTGGAGGTTGCACAAGGAGGTTGTGGAGTTCTCTACCCTTGGAGGTACTTAAAAGCTATCTGGACATGGTCTTGAGCTGTAGATAGCCTTACTTGATCAGAGGGCTTGAAGCAGATGGCTTCCAGAGATCACTTCCAACCTCAATAATTCTGTGAAATTTAACTACATTAATTTCATAATAGGAATGCTTAATATTTTTGTTATTGAAATGAAAATATTTTTCTGTAGGGTGTTCATAGAAACTATTTGAAGATATGGATTTCTTTTTTCAGATATATTCAATTTACTAATTTATTTTCAGGGCTTTAAATGTGGTGCCTCAGTAGTTGCCTTGTAGTTATCTACTACGTGTAGTTTATGCTGGTGGGAACTTGCACTTTTCTGTTTAATGCTAGTACTCTTTCTTAAAGTTGGATTAATATTCTAAATGCTGTTGAGATAATTACAACAAAAAAGAAAAAAAAATCTCTAAGAAAATATATTAGTTACTGGATCCAAATTCCCTGGTTTTAATCAACATTCTTGCACATCCAGATTCTTATTTCTATATATATA
>VXBZ01000583.1:30200-149897 GCA_013399135.1 Heliornis fulica
ATATTTATGAATGTATTTAAGATTAAAAATGTAGTGTTAAATATTCATCTGTTATAAATTATTTTATAGTTAGCATATTCCCATATAGTAAATTTAAAAAAAGGACCATATTGTAGACTCTGTGAACATCACTGATGAGAAGAAATCAATTTGTGGGGAGCCAATGTGCTTAAACAGGATTTAACTGGGCTACTTAAAGTAGTCACGTGCTGTATTGTAAGTAATTTTTGTTTTGTTGAAGAGTAATCTCTCTTTGAAGATGGTTCTGCAAGTACTGGGTTATCGTGGAAAACATTCCCTGAATGTGTCTGAAATGCGTGTGTTTTTCTTCTAAGCTTCACAATGAGGATGACCCTCCGGAGTCTTCTTCAACAGCTGAGCAGCCTTCCACGGCTACAGAGACTACGCAGAGCCCCCAGACAGCAACAGCCTTATCTGAAGCAGATGCTTCCCCTCCACCTTACTGTAGCATAGCCGTAGAGGCAGCTGCAACCCCAGGTATTTTTCTTACCCAACAGCTGGTCGGGGAGGAGCTGCATGAATTGGCACTTGGTGTTATGGGTTGTTTCCCTACACGCACAATTGCAGTAAAAAGCAAAGTTTTCGTGCACAGACTGTTGTCTGGTTTCGAGGAAGCACACCTCTAAATTATGCTGATTGTTCCAAATTACTAGACTAAATGGATGTTCTTTAATTTAGTGTAATGGGTTTTATTTAAGTCTGCATGTAGTTCAGTTGTACATTTAGTCTACAAGTTTGAGTTGTGCTCTATTAGACCTTATTACCAATTTTAATTGCCTCTTTAAAAGAAAATGAAGCACTAATTGGTCAAAACTTAAACTTCTTACGCATGTGCCCCTATTTTGTGAAAATATTTCCATTGAAAGATTCTTTTAGCTTTAAAGGCTTTTGATAAAACTTACTGTGGAAAATGAGCAACATGGAGGGATAATTTTCTCCATTTATTCACTGTTCCCTTTCTCACGAGGCTGTGACATGTCTTTGGGATACAGGAGACTTAACACCAGGCAACATCAGAGTCCTTGTTTAAGCAAAGTTTCTTGGATGTCTCACATGTGCCAAATATTGTAGAAGTCATCTCCAACCTAATGTTTTTCTTAATATTGATTAAAGGAGAAATTTCCATTCCTTGTTCTTTAGGGTGGTATTTACAAATCTAGTACGTAGTCATGCAGAATATATATCCTTATATATAACATCTTTGTGTTGATGTTCTGACAAATCATTTTACTGTGTGACCACCTGTGCTGAGAGATCTTTAACTATGTAAGCAATCTTGTTACAAACTACTGCTGTCTGTAGGAGGAAGCACAAGGTGTATTTTAAAGATTTTTTAAAAAAATTTAATTTTATTAATAAGTCTATTCTACATGATGATGCTTTATTATTTCAGAATGAGGTTTATGTTCTGTTTTGATAGGAGGAACATTTTTAAAAGAATGTGGTGAAATTGAAATCTTGGAATAGCTGATGTTTTTCATAGAACCACTTGAGTTAGCAACAAGGCCATGGTAATAAAAATACACAATAGTTATTACTGGTCTTGATTATCAACATAATTGATTACTTAAAAACTTTACTTAGAATGTTTCTATGTGTGTCTATGTGTATGATTTGGTAAAAAGCCTTTGGATGGAATGCCTAGAGATGCAACTCAGGAAATTATATTTTTTTTTCAGAAATTTATTGTGTCCTTGCAACATCTAGGTTAAGGTTTCCACCTTAACCTAGTCAAAACCACTGTCAAACTGCTATTTTGGTTTGTAAAAATAATTATTTTCTTTAGACTGATAGCTTGAACTTAAAGATACCACCAATTTCAGGCTCTGTTGAAAAACTATACTTAAAGCTCACTAGTTATGTTCATGTAAAATATAATATTCTTGACATCTTTCTGGATTAAAAATGCAAAACCTCTTTATTTTGAACAGAAACACAGAATGAATTTTATCCTGTACCACCTCCATACAGTGTAGCTACCTCTCTTCCTACTTATGATGAAGCAGAGAAGGCCAAAGCTGCAGCAATGGCAGCTGCTGCAGCAGAAGTTGCCCAACGAGTAAGTGATACAGTTCTACTTTATTTCCATATTGTGAAATGTGTTAGGCTAATCTAATTATTATATTTAGGCTCATGTTATCGCCCATTTATTAGAATGATGGTGGACTGGAGCTCTAAATATTTTAGACACTTAGTAGTGTAAGTTAATTGTCAAGTACTATGAGAAGTGTATCATATCCACTCTTTCCTGAGGCCTAGCTGCTTCTTAAACAGGTTTAAAAGCCAGCTTTTCCTATGTTATAATAGTTTATCTAGTGTTTTGTCATCTTTTAATTAGGTATCCACTACTAATATTGCTTCCTAGAGTTCTTGATGATGTTTAGTATTCCAGATGGTAAAAAAAAAACCCAAATGAACAAAGTAGACCTTTAGAGTAGAAGAAGAATTCCAACAGTGGAAGGGGCAAAATCCCAAATAACGTAAAACTTTTAAAAGGAAGGGTCCCTGTTTGCTCCACACCCAGTGCAAGGCTGTTCTTTTCCTTGATTGCTGTGCAGCAAGCATGGTGCTCAACACTCACTTTAAGGTATGCACAGCTAAAGCTAAAGCAGATTTCTGTAATATTGCCTGTGAATGTGTTACACAAACCAGTTTCAGTAAATGTGACAGGAAACTGGGAACATTTGCATGGTTACCTGCCAAATATATCTGATGAGGTGATGATCTCCAGTTGTGACCTTCTAACTGCTTTAAAAGGATATTTAACATGGATTCTATGTAGTTGGTCCTTGTTGCTTGTCATATGAGTAAATATTTTGCTGAAATACCAGTCTAAATGAAACCCTGAAATTTTAAACCTTTAAACTTACTTGGAACATTAGTAAGCCAGACCTTAACTTTTAGGGTACCATTACCAGTCCTGTGACACTTCAGACAGGACATACGGAATTCTCTTGTTGCTATAAGCTTTGTATCACTCTGTGAGGTGAAAAGTTTCAGACATACAAGCTATCTTCCTTGACGTGAAATTCACAGGGAAAACTTCAGGCTGAGGGTTCAGCCAGTTAATTTTTTTCTTAGCTTTACTCTTGAACCACCACCACCCCCACCCCCNNNACCCCCACCCCCCCCACGCAACAGTGTTTTCTGCTGTGTCATTTTGTTTACTTTCTTTTTACTTTGGAGAACTTTCTCACATGTTCAGGTCACTATAACAAAAATATCTTTTTTCCCTTCCTCAGAAAATCTACTTGGTTTTGGCCAAATTTAAAAGTTTTTAAAAATGAGTTTCAGCAGCTGATACATACAGCTTAAAAAGTAATAAATGTGTAGAGACTGAACGAGCTTGTAGCTCTGAAGAGGATGGTACTGCAAGCATGCTGTTGCCAGAGAACATTCTCAAATGTTCTGTCTCAGAGTAGGATTACAGGACTAAAAGTAGATACACCTTATGACTCCTCTTGATTGCTTTTGATGAAACACTGGAACTGAGAAATAGGAATATGTGGTGTGCCCTGAATTAGCTTTGTTATTCTTGGCCTTCAGGTAGTAGGTAAGAGAAAAAACACTTGCTGCAAGGGCAAGGTGGAGGGGAGAAGGACAATGACTTTGAGCCTCTGAAGCTTATGTGTTGTAGAAGTCTGATTTTGATTGGGCAAGGAGGTAACTGGCTCAAAGTGAATGCAGGCAGTGATCAGAGAAGATGTGTCTTAAGTCAAAATGAGAAAAGGCAAAGGTGAAATGAGAGCAGTGGTATGGAGGGAATACAGATTTAAATGAGGAGCAGGAGGGAGGAGGATCAGGAGGGATTTTTTTTTTAAAGAACTCAAGTGGGACGAGACATGGTTCTGGGAAAGGAGCTGAAGCTAGTTATGTGAGAGGAGTAGGGGGAGAGAAGAATCTGGAGTTAAGAGGTAGCAGAGTAGAATATGGTGACAACTTGAGAAATAAAATTTTACATAATCTGTTTTTCTAAACCCTACAGTAGAAATTGACATTCAAGAGCTAGGAACTGACACCAGGAGAATTTCACTTATGAGGAATCAGTAGGAACACACTATCATTCCCTGGGGCAATCCCTGGGGCAAATTGGCTGAAAAGTCCTGTAGGTTTATGACAGCATTAAGTTAGTATCGGAAGTCTACTTGGGGTACCTAAAAGCCACAGTCCTGCTGACTGCTGGAGACCTTAATTTTGACAGAATTTCTGCTCAGTTTGCTTTTGTGCTTTTTTTGGTTTGTTTGTTTGTTTTTTTTTTAAAGCACATGCACATGCTATGTTAAAAGAAACAGTAGTAGGGTTGCAAAGTGCAGATTTAGGGAATAAGTTAGAAATGTTAAAGTTAAATTCCAGTTTTGCAGATGCTGATAATTATGTACCTAAGCAGTTTAATTAATGGCATTTTAATTACATTACCCTGTGATACTGTCCCAAAATCCCTACCTTATTAAATACTTTTAATGGACTTACACTGGGATGGACTAAAACTGTGCAATAAAACCATCTTATTCTGGCAGATGACTGCAATAAGAGAAAATGGTCATGTTATGGTTAGAGTGGTGGTTTGCCATCTTGAAGGCAAGGATTTTGATCTTTAGCTGTTAATACCCATGGAAGAACAGATAAGTCACTTAAACTTCGCTCTACTGGTATGTAGTTAATTGTTTTCTCATGTGCACTGTCCTGGAGATCACAAACAGTGACAGCTGCAGACAGTATCTGACTTGTATATTACATACCTTGGAAAACATATGTAATGTGTAGCCTTTTCAGGTTTTATTTTCACCCTTACAAAATTAGTGCTCTTGTGAATGGAATGCTAACCCTGCTGTGATCTGTGCCTCTAGTTTCTTCTTTGTAAAATGAGGATACATTGCCTTTACACAACAATAACGTGAACAGTTGGAGAAAGTCACATGCCCTTATGCTGCCTTGAGTGGTACGTGAAACTGGTAATTGTTTCATGGTATAGTGCAAAGCGTGCAGTAAAGAGGCTGCAAACCTACTCACCAAGGTAACGAGAGGAAAATGGTATGAAAAAAGCAGCACACTTAAAGGGCATCTCCTGTATTTTTGTTCCTCTGGATCACATAGGGATTTTACAAAACCTATTAATGTAATCATATTAAAGACCTCATCATAGACCCTGTATCCAGGATTGCATAACCAATCTAAGAATTTAGTGAAGCTTTTATTACTTGTTTTTGTAGTCTTTTGCATAATTTGTCTTACAGCAATACATTGTGCATAAACATTTACATCTTACATTGAGCCATCTGGGAGCGTTTGAATCAAAGACATTGGAGTAACTCTGTGTCATCAGTAGTCATAGCATTAGGTACCCTGGTGTATGATGTTTTCCTTTACAAATTCTCAAGGTCAGTTTTGAAAGGTTAATTTAAATAGACAAAAATATTGCTAACAGTTAAATGACTTGTTTGTGTGTTGCAATGAATGGCTTTTACTTAATGCTTTTCAGTTGCATTTGTCTTATGTTTTTCTGTTTTTACATGCTTAGCACGCCCAGTTTAGGGAGTCTAGGAGTCTGTTTGATGAAATATTCCTCAGTCGTCCAGAGGTATGGTATAGTTCTCTCTAGTTTAGACTTTTAACTATGAATTTTCCTGCTGGCAAACAAATGATTCTGGCGTTCATTGTGCCTTTTTTCCCCCCACCATTAACTTCTACATGCTGGTTTGGGTTTTTTTTTGTGCTGAATGTATCATTTATGGGGTTTACTAAGTAATTCAACCCTTTCATCAGAAATTTTTCTCTACAAATCCATTGCATTGAGAACAGTTGCATCAGTTTAGTTATCTAAGGGGTTCCTGAAAACTCTGGTTATTTGTTTGATTAAAGATGATTGTCTCCCTGTATGCCATGCTAGGTTTTAGTTTGAAAGAAGTTAAAAAGCACTGCGGGGAAAAAACAGTGCTCTCTTTGCAGAGTGTACAACAAGAGCACTATAGTTTCAGAGATGTTAATAGATTTGAGTTCAGTAGATGCTGTAAGCCATTTGGTGTTCTTTTGGTTAGAGAATTTGCTCTCTGTGACATGCCATTTATGTTAGTAATATGTTTTGGTAATATATTTTGGTAATATATTTAGCTGTTTCCCTGGTCATAGGAACAGTAAGTTCTCTGTTTATACAGATTTCAGCATTTTTACCGGACAGGAAATAGTGTCCATGATCCTTAACATGGCTAAATTTGTAAAAAAAAAAATACAAGATACTGAAAGTGTATTGTATATTTTATGGAATTTTGTGTGTTGTTACAACCTTCTTCTAATGAAAAAGAAAAAAATAATAAATAAAATACATAGTTATCCTCATTGATTAAAAATGTCAATATCCAATAGAAGCATTATTAAGAAATTACGTTCAGCTCTAAGCATCAGCAGAGAGGACAGTCATTCTTCAGTGTCCCTTTTCATCAGTGAATGGTGGAAAACACTTGTATTTTGAAGGAAGATTGGGACATTTGACACCAATTAGATGAAATGAGTGCACTGTGAAAGACAACCAATATTTGTGGGGCTTGAGTAGTAGCAAATCAGTGTCTTCCGTCTGCAGGACTGATCGTAAAACGACACAATACTAAATGATGTAGTTATAGGCTGAACGTGATTTTAGCACAGCAAACTAGTTTCTAAAGATTTTGATAATTTTCACATGCCAGCTTTTGGAGACAGGAGATAGATCTTGGTTTAATACAATTCTCTTTTGACATGGGGTGTGTTGATTTACAACTTGGTCGCTCTTAAAGCAACAGTGCCTTCTTGCATATGCCAGCTCTCATGTCTGTAGGTTATATATTGACCTGTGTTTCTCACACTTGCAAGCCTTTGAGAAGCTTGTGCTTATAGACAAGTCTGTTAAACTTACTGGTTTAGTTTGAGAAAATGTTACTTTTTCTGAAGAAACATTTTACATAGACTGATTCACTAATTGATTTGGAAATGCTCATATGAAGAACAGTAGTAGCAGACAGTTTAGAAAAAAAAGGCCCCAAAATTATTTTATATGGACTTTCATAACCTTGTGAAATTAAAGAGGAAAATACTTTTTGTTATTCTGACTTGAAAAAGTAACTTTCATGGCCTACTTTTCAGAGATACACACATTCAAATGTAGCTCTTCAGTTAAATGCATTTACAACTCAATCTTGCCTTCCTCCCTCCAACCCCATCAGCCTTGTAGCTGCAGCAAAGCTGGCCTGAATAATGTTTTTGTAGTCCCTTGAGATGACCATTTAAGGACATCTGAAATGATGTAGAGTTGAATTACAGCCCCTTAAGATTGTTGTTTAGTTAGCTTTTTGTGCTTTCCTTAGTATTGTCTATGTGACTATCAGTGTTTAATTAACCAGGACTCAGTATTACTTTATAATCTGAAATGAAATCGTGCAGCTGGTATTTCATGGCTGTGTTACGAAGAGTAATACTGGCTGCCTTCAGCCGGTACTCTTTGTTCTAGCACATTCTTAACCATAATCGCTATATCCTAGTGAATTATTTCACGGCATAGACAGTTGTTATCATGTCAATCATATGATAGAGCTGTAGATCACTGTGGTTGTTTAATGCCCTTGTAGTTACGAGCAGACTATCAGAATAATGTTTGGTGCAGCGACCAAATAGTGTGTGAAAATCCAAAGTGTGTTATCTCAGTAGTAAGCGTTTGCTGTGAACAGCGGAGTACGTCTCACCTGAACTCATCTCCCTTTATTTAATGGGTTTAATGGATCATTTCTTATTTCAGTTCCAAAACATTAGGATTAATTGGAGAGGAAAAAAAACCCCACAAAACAGGACAAGAGTGTTACTTGTGCTTACATCTAGACTATGTTACTGCTGCTACTGACAGTATTGTTTAACTTCTGTCATCCTGCATTGTTTCGATATTATTCGGTTAACTATAAAACTGGTACATTTAACTGGTGTTACAGTTTTCATCAGGTTCTCTTGAGCAAGTGCTGCCATCATGAAACCTTACATATCCTGGTATATACCGTTGCCAGCAGCAATGTTTTACTTGCGCACAGCACTGCACACCTAAGGTCTGCCACGTTCTATTGAAGATCAGGTACTGGGAAACCAAACCAGCTCATGCTTTCAGTATCTTAAGATCTTCGCGATTTGGACACCATGGGAGAAATCTATAGGTTGTTGTGGTTGACACCTCTGCGCTGACTTGTTTTTTGGGGTTCAGAAGGCGTTTGAAACACTTCTGGTGTGCTCTCGCCCTCTAGTGTCACTGGAGGTGAACTGGTCTTGTGCGCTTTGCGTGTGTGTTTTCCTGTGGGTTATAGGAGGGTCTCGTGGGTTACTGCGGTTCTTTTGCATCAGCAGTTCGTTTTAAGGCACTAACTGTATTCTGAAATTTCAGTCAATATTTTGGGAAGCATTAAAAGCCACTTTTTTTTTTTTTGGCAATAAATGCAAAACCAATAATATGTAATAATTTCTTTAAAAAATCATCTGGTAGCTTGGATGCATATCAAGATCGTTACAGTGAGAAAAGAGATTTTGACTGTCAAAATACTCATCTGAAATAATTTCAGATATAATTTTAGCTTTGTTTAAGATGAATAGACTGTATGTACATATCTTCTACAGAAGCTTTCAGTTAAATTTGGACTGTCAGCATAAGCAACAACTAAGATGCTTTTTGTCAATACAAATTACTTTTCTTTAATGTTTCCTTGATGTTACACAAATGTCAGTTTTCTTGTAGCTTTAGAAGCATAATTAATACTTTAATCCTACAGATAGTTATTCTAAAGTAAACTTTTCACTAAATTATCACTAACCTGTAAATCCAGGAAGAAGAGTATCCACCACGGGATGATTTCAGTGATGCAGATCAGCTTAGAGTGGGCAATGATGGCATCTTCATGTTGGCATTTTTCAGTAAGTTATCTTGTATCCCAGATCTACTGAGGTATATCTTAATTGTACCTGTTTTCTATGGAATATAAAAGTTAGCTGTGATAAACTGCATTAATGTACTGTAATGAGTGGATTTTTTTTACTTGTACATAGATATAAACACTTCCTGTTCCAGATGTAGCAAATATGTTGCACTTTTAATTTTTTTTTCTGTGGCATCTGTCACAAATAAGGTGACAAATGAAAATCACAGTAAATGTTTTGAGACATACCAAGGCTTCACTGGTATCTATGAATTGGGAAAATCTGTCATCTTTTAGTTGGACTGCCAACTTCTGTATTAAAGGCCGGATCACAGAAATCTGTTAATCAATTTTTAAGTAGAAAAAATAATTCAGAGAGATGATGTGCCATATAAAACTTGCTGATGTTAGTGTAGTGAATTGGAGCACTGTGGGTGGATTTCTGGAACAAATCCAACACTTCCAGGTTGAACTAACCATATAAAAACATACTGTCTTCACATAATGTCTGATTGCAACCAGCACTACCGTAGCACTTCTTTGAGTACTCTGTGTGTGCACTGTGCATGTCTTGCTTTCTAACTGATGTACTGCATTGAGCAAAGTCAGATCTAGCCACTCTACGTTATTTCCAAAAAGAAGCTGCTTCTGTTTCGCTATTGCGCATTTCTTTGGAATTTCTGGGGATATTTTCCGTGTCTGAAAATGTGTGTTTGGCAACCCTGGATAGAAGCTTGAAGCAGGCAATGTAGTTGTTCTTTTTAGCATTCTTTGGGATGAAAGATGATTGATTATCCACTGAAATCTTCTTTATGTCTTTCAGCCTAGACCTCACTTGGTTCTTTTTTCTTTGTCATCTTCCACAGTCTGTTTGTTTAACTGTTAGAGATGCAGATTACAGAACTTCCACAGAAGTGGTTTTTTTTTTCATGTTAGCATACAGTGTACTAGGATAATGTGGTGTTTGCTTCTTGGGATAAAATATGTGTCTACCTCACATAGTAATTACAGAAATATATATGTATATATTGGGGAATGAAATGAGTTTTGTAGTTTGACCTCTAGGACCATAGAAAGGTTATATTTTCTTGCGGGCAGAGGAGAATATGGCTTTATCATTTTTCTTTCTTCCTTTTTCCTTTTCCCTATGTACTACAACTTACTGTGCTTAATCTGTTTATGTTCTGTATCGTGTGAACTTGTTCTTGCTTTTAGATCCTGGTACGGGCCTCCATTAGCACTGCACTTGCAGGTCATAGAATCATAGAATTGTTAAGGTTAGAAAAGTCAAGTGGTTTGTTGACTCTCATATAAGTCCTTAAAATCACAGCTGCAGACAGACTTCTTAGCTTGCAGCTGGGAATGCAGCAGTAGTAAAAATCCTGCTATGCAGAAGCTGAACTGGAATCAAAGGCTCCAGAAGGGCTTCAGTGATACTTAAGCGGTTTTGGCTAAAATCACATGCCCAGAAACTTTTGTGCACCTTCAAGAATGCAGATGTTTACTTGAATAAACTAGCAGCTTTCTCTTCAAGTAGCCTTTTAGCTGAGACTGACCACACAGAGCACAGCTTTTATATATTTGACAAGCATACTCTGTCAGTCATAACTATTCTTGACTATTCTGAGACTGTTCCTGCCAACTTTGCTCACCTGTGAATGAAATGGGTACAATGAGTGCAAGATGCTTATGTGAGCGAGAGATCTGCATTGGCTGTTAGGGATTCTGGTTGCATATGGAAAGTGATAAAGTTTACTTGTGCTCAGAGTACAAGTTTGCAAAAACTCCTATCACTTATGGACCTGTAATACTAATTTTAGTAGTTTTTCACAGGGGAATTGGAGAACTAAATGAAAAACGAGCATAACTTATTATGGTTAGATCATAAATAGTGAGTAGCTTATTACTGTCCTCCTAATAAAGAAAGTCTCCATAAAGTCGATGTGAATGGATTTAAGAGAGCTGGAGTTAAAATGAAATTTATGCTGTGGCTATCTTCTGGGTTTTTTTTAGGATGGGTTGTGTTTAAACACTGCAAGTAGAGGTGACAGATCACAGGGAGCCTGGAATAAGTTCCCTCACGTAGGTAAAATACAGAACAGTGTCAGGAACTGCATTGCAGGGAGAGGAACGGGGGAAGAACGGCTTATTCTAGATGTGCTGTCTGCCGCCTCCTGCAGCTTTTGTGTACAGTGTTAGTGGAAAGATCTTGGGTGGGGGGAGCAAGCGAAGGCGAGCTGCCTTTTTAGAAAATATAAACCAGAGAATTTAACTCTCAATTTATTCAACTGAAGTATAATCAAAATGAACTTTTTACTAAACTTATCTGCATATTTCAATCAGCTGGTGATGTGTCGTTGTACAGCTGCCATCTAGTGGTAGCTACCCAGGTTGCATAAAATTGCTGCCTGGAGTCTTTTCTAGTGACCAGATCTGTTTGTTTGGATTTTTTGTTTATTTTAGGAGCTCGGTGCATCTAAGTTACAAACCTGTTTCTGACTAAAGTTGTAAAGTTTAGCATAGCTACACAAAATGTGTCAATATACTCTAAAAGAGTGAAAGTCCTTTGCATGAGCAGGTTGGCGTTTTTACTTGAGCTCCTGATTCAGAACTTAGTGGAAAACTTTGTGAAGCAATCTGGTTGTGGTGGTGTTGTTGTTGTTGTTGTTAATTTTCTTTTTTTTTTTTTTAAGGAATTGCTGTTTCTCCTGATATCTTGGTTATGTTGGTGAGCAAAGACTTTACTCTCTAGTGGTCAAGGCTGGTGTTTGTCAGGTTTTGATTTTGAGGTAAATGAGTATGTTAGTGAAAATACACGTTATTCTGTGAATTAAAAATACATAATGGGGGGAAAAAAAGAAGTGGTATGGTAGAAAAACTTGCTGCATTTTGAAGTCAGTTGTGCCCTATACAGCATAGTATAAACATCTCAGAATGCCAGACTAAGTTGTTATTGGTAAGTCTGCCAGAGTGATTTTTTTTCCTTTTATATTTATTTTTTGAATGCACCACAAAAAAGCAGGAATTTCAGAGTGATGGTAGAGCAAGTAACTGTCAAAGCCCAAAGGATTTGGATTTCACGCTTAATCTGCCTATAGTGGAAGTCTTTTGAGTTGTCTGGTTTGCTCATCCTGGTGTATTATTTAAGGGGGTTGTTTTGGGAGGTAACAAAAGCTTATATGGTTTCCTTTATATTTAAGGAGCACTTTAGAAGTATCAACCAGCCTTTTCACCTGTGAGTCCCAGAAGGAATTGCCGAGCTCCTCTGGATTCTTTGAAACTATGTAAGGGACTTTTAGGTTGTCCCTACAATGTAGAAAAAATTGAATATTAATTTGAACCTTGCAGACAGGTTAATAAGGAGGAAGAAATGAAGAAAAGTGATCATACAGACAAAATTTAAGTTCTCAATACAGATCTGATTTGTTCTTTGGAACAAAATGTGGGCATTGTAGACACTGTGTACAATTCATGCCAATAAAATCTCTTGGTGTGGAGAAATGTAAATGTGCATGTTGTCCCAGATGCTATATTGGAACAGATCATAACTGTACTAAAACCTTGTACACTGGTGTTCATACAGTTTTCAAAGCTATTAGAAGCTTCAAGCAGTCAATAAGCGGCACACAGGCTAGGAGATCTACTCAGGAGGTTTCAATCAGCTCAAGTTGGAAGGTAGAGTTGCAGCACAAACTCAGGGATAGCACAGCCTTCTGTTGTACACTTCCCCAGGAGTGGTAAGCATGGTCTAAGTTTCCTCTGTGTGAGTTTGGGAAATGTGATGTATGTCCACATATGTGAATGTATGTCCACATCACAAATGTTACGTGGGTTTCCTGTAGTCATGCAGGAGAATCTGAGAGGAAGTAATTTGACTGAAATAGCTAATGCTGGAAAGAGATAAAAGAAGTGTTTGGGAGTGCTTGTTTCCCTCTGATTATCAGAAGAGCCTGGCTGACCTTCATACACAATCACCTAACTTCTTTCTTTATGCAGAAAGAATTTGGCTTTCATGGTTTCTCCATGTGTGTTGGATGTAATACAGAATAATTGGAATGAGGAAGCTTCTGGTTGAGTGTTAAGAAGAATTTACTAACAAGGATAATGAAGCAGTTAAAATAAATTGCTTAGGGAAGTTTTTGGGTGTTCATCACAGAGCAGAAAAATGATAACTGCCTGTTGAAATTGGTAGCAAATGCTTCCTAGTTATCATCATCAGACTTCAGGTGAGGCCTTCAGGAAGGTGCAGAAATGTGTCACAGTTCACAAATGGTATAAATTCTGCCCAGGAAGTGGGAAGGATAATTTCTAGTGATGTGTGAAGTTCTAGAAGTGTGTTATTTATTGGACTAAGCTTAGTACCCTAGGCATGGTACAAAACGTTAAGCTGTTTGTTGTGTGCAGTGTATTAAAATAATAAGTCCTTGAACAACCAAATCAAGGAATAAAGGAAGTAACTGAGCATGGTTGTTTTTTGTTTATGTAGTTGTCATTGCAATTTTATCACTGGCTTGAGCTGTTGTTAAAACTTAGAAGGAACACAGGTCTTTATAACAGTTTGGCTGGCTCCTTTTCATGATACTGAGTATAAACTTAAATGATTTATATATAGCTGTGGAAAGCTAAGTATAAAAGATCAGCAGGTGAAATTCAGTAACAATTGAGGAAAAAGCAGATTTATTCTAGTATGCTTGTCATGATTGCATCTTCTGGTGTATTGCAGTATCTACAACTCAAAACCTGTAAGTCCGTGGGAGTAGAATGAAAGGGTGTGCCAATATTGCTTTGCAACTTGATGAGCACTGTCAGAAAGGAAGCATGGGTTAGTAAATTATTAATTACCAAGTACAGCTTCGTGCCTCATCTTCACCTTGCCCTCATAATTACTGGAGAATAAAGAATGGCGGGGGATGCAAGCTTGTTTGTCAAAACCAAGTTGAATTATTTTACTCCAGCTTTGCCGATATATAAAAGACTTTTGATATGAAAAATGCTATGCTGACCATTGCCCCTCAGAAGAGGGCTTTGGATGTGTGGAAATAGCTGATAGTCTTATTTACTGTCAGATTCTAAGACTTCTACAACATGTAAAACATTCCATGCTTTGCATTTCAACTACAATTATCTTATTGCAAACCATAAAGAGAAATAAAAGTAATTACAAGTGATAAGATGAATATCGTGAAGACTTTTAGTCAAACCTTCTCCTCCTGAAAAGCAACTTTTAGCCTGTTTTTCATTATGAGCTTTGTTGTCATGAGGAAATAACTCTTATGATTATATTCTTTTTTATGTGAATTACATTAGTACAGACTTACTTTCTTGTCACATCAGGAATGTATATACATCCCCCCTGCCAAATCTTACTTTTATCAGTCCCACTTTGTCTGTATGGTGTTAGAGTAGCAAAGAAAGAGACTGAAATCATGCCAACGCAGCCAGTGTGAGTTTCATCTGAATGTGTGAAAAAACACAATATAGGGATGAAAATTATAGGTAGCTTTTATAGCAGTAATTAAGGTGAGGCAGGAATTACACAGAACATAATAGTAACTCTTAACCAGATGCAGTGTAGGCTGCAAAGCTCAGGCAACTTGCATGACAGGCAGAGGATGTACGTGGAGAATGTCACAGGGAAAAGATACTGGTAGGTAGATGAGGTTAATCTTGATGTGGAGGAAAAACAATTGGAAGATAGATAAAAACCTTTTTTTTTTTTTTTGCTGCAGTTTTCTCAGAAGCTGGAGATGCTTTTCTGAAATAAAGGGATGGATTTTTCAGCCAGATTGAGACAGTGAAGATGATTTTTGGAGTAGCGGTAGGACACGAGCGGTGAGAGAGAGCCTTTGGAAAGGAATGAAAACATGTAGACATTATTGTTGCCCATCCTAACTTTGTTAAAATGATGCCCAAGACATTGTTTGGAGAATTTCCCCTACGTGTTGCCTACTTTTTACAGAAGTGGAAGTAAATATATTCCTCTTACTGCTGAAGACAAGAATTTTGATTAGGTCCTCACTGCAGAATTTCTCTAGTGAAAGATACAGAACCAAACTTAAATAGTGAGGTTTTTCTTCTGTGTATAATCCACTGCTATTGGGCTATGTGAACCTCCATAGTTTACAACTCTAGTATAGCTTATGCCCTTTTTCCCTGCTTATATAAACTGATGGAACAGCACAGTGTTTAAAGGGGGAAAAAAGGGTATTGTGAACAACCTTGGAACATGATGATGATGATGCCTTTGCTTTCAGGAGCTGGGCAAACAGCTGGGTGTTAAATGTCCCACTTATATTCACCCAGGGACTCTGTTCTATTTTGAATATTCCTTTAGGGCAGTTGAAAAGGAGGTAAAATTGCCACTGTATTCAACTTTACCTTTAAGAACTAATTTTTCTCCACTCTTATTTATGATTGGGAGATTTTTATAATGTGCACACAAATTAGTTCAAGGTTCATAAAAAAAGATACTTCTCTTTTAAAACATACCTATTAAAATTGTAGGTATTCTGAGAATTCCTCTAGTCTGCATAGTCCATTAGAAACATGTCTGCCTTCTGTCCTGTTTAGCACACCTATCTTTGGAGCTTGAGTAGTGGGGAGAGAGGGGGAGGGCAGCAAGCTGTTATGTTGAGACAGGACCGATGACGCATTAAAAGAATGCTTCTGAAATCTGTTACCCTTAAGAGTATGATGGATTTGGAGAGCTTGCTTAAAATAGGGAATCCTGTTTTCAAAACAGTGTATCCAAGCTTTCTCAAATATAAATGCTTTTCTTGTGTTTTGGGAAGATAGGTAAATGGTAGGGTCACAATGTTGTTCTGTAGTTCTTATGCAATAGAAATTATCTCCTTTCTTTATTCCCTCCCTTCCCCACCTTCTCTGCATACACCAATTTCCATCAGCATTTATTAAAAATTGTCAGGGTTTTTTGGTTTGCTTTTTTTTTGTTTCTTTTTTTGTAACTAGCGTAAAAGTAAAGTTTCTCATTGCCACCATCTGTCACCTCTGTCCGAAGCAAGATGGTCTCTCACTTCTGCAAAATGATTGTGTTGAGAAGTTCATGAAGACTTTTCATCTTGGTACTTAAATTTCTTTACAATTCATGGGATCCCACTGTAGTCTTACAGTCTTGTTTAGCATTTATGGGTAAATGATTACATCTTCATGTCGATTGCTGAAAGAGTTGTAACAAGGTCTTGCATTAGAAAAAAAAAAAAAGTGCTTGTTTACAGATAATTCTCCCAAATGACTTTTATTAAGAAAACTATTGCCCAATTTTCTGTTTGCAAGTTTTTGCTATAAGTGTTCAAAGTCTTACTGAAAAGACAGACTCCTTTTTTTTTTTTTTTGGTAGTGATTTAATATGTTTTTATTTTTTTTTTAATTCTCCTCTTCCCCCCTTTCATTCCTGCTTGCTGTCTCGATGATTTTGTGTTTATTCTGGGTTTCTCAGATGGTTTCAGTTTTCCACTGTCTTGTCTCCAGAGCTCCTGAGTTGTCTTCTTGCAGCACGTCCCCTGGCTCTTCTGTTTGACGGTCACTTGGTGTTTTATTTTTAGTTGCCCTCACTTATACAGCTGGGACATCACTTAGTTCCCACACCTTGACCTAACACATGCAAACTGAAATCAGTATATATGTGGATGCGAAAATTTGAAACCATGTGATCTTACTGGGGGTTGTGTAAAAGCGTTAATTGAAGTAACTGTGATAGTTATGCACAATGTCCTTTTTGTTTCTTGATTTCTTAAGCTTCTCTAAAACTTCCAAGGCTTCTTACGTCTTGCGCTTGAATATCGATGTGAAAGAGAAGACAGTAACCAATGAAACATCAGCTTCTCAACTTCTCTTCGTTTCTATACTATGTGTACAGAGCAAGAGCGGATACTTTTATTCTGTTCAATGCAAACTGGATAAAGCTGAATATGCAGCATTGATACATGCACGTATGTGTGCATATAACTGTTTTTGGTTATGAAAGCGTAGCAAGGTTGTTTGGTTGGTTTTCTTTAATTTGTTTTAATCCCAAGTCTTGTACGTTACATTCCTTGTTTGCATTTACTCCTCATGTCTAATGTCATCTGGTTAGGTCTCTGTAGCACTGTAACGTTTTCTTTTATGTTGGAGTTTTTCTCTTGTTTGAAGTAGTAGGTTCCAGCCTGTTTACCATTTGCTTTGTTATTAAGTGACTATACCATGGGGAATGTCTGGGTTCAAAGTCAATCTCTGAAAGTCTGAATTACCCGAAGGGAATTGCTGACTGTGTAAGCATGTCCTTATTAGTTTAAAAGTGAAGTTAATGTGAAGTCTGTTTGCTTATCTATACAGATTAACAGAAGCTACTGTTTCTTTTATTTTATAGTGGCATTTATTTTCAACTGGATTGGATTTTGTTTATCCTTCTGTATAACAAATACCATAGCTGGAAGGTATGGTGCAATCTGTGGATTCGGTCTCTCCTTGATCAAATGGATTCTCATTGTGCGGGTACGTTTTTTGATTCACACTGTACAGACTGTGTTTGTAGAGCCAAACCATAGCAACTTATTCAAGGATATATAATAATGGAATTAAAAATCAGTAAATTAAATTCAAGTACTTAATGGCTAGAATTTTCTCTAACTTCCACTTTAGTAGAGAATTTACTTTTACTGGCTGTATATTCATATATGCTTACTAATGACGCACCTTTGTCTATTTTTGCCTGACATAGCATTTTAAGTTCATCTTGCCACTCACATAAATGCAGAATGACTCATTCTTTGCACAGATACTTTAAAAACATACAGAAGAAGTGGATCAAGTAGCTAAAACGTCACCGGTGTTATAGTGTTCTATATGAAAGGTTTATAAATGGCTCATCCTATCCAGGCAGGGAATCAGAAAACATTTCATCATTGTATCTGATTCTTTTGTCCTTTGTAAGATACATACTGAATCAAGTAAAAAATTGAATATGTAGCCACGTTTTACCAACTTAGATGCTCAGTTTCTTGGTATTTTCACTGCAAGACTAGATACTTTTCAGAAAGCTATATTGGCCAAATGGAAATTATTTAGCTGACTGATGTTAGATGAAATGTAGTGATTCATTCTGAACTTGAATTTTACATGTCTGAGACAGAATGTTTAAAATCTCATCCTCTCTAATGAAGAAAGAGATTTTGGATATCTCTGATATCTTTTTATGCCCTGCCAACTCTGATTTTTTTTTTCCTTGTGTGTGTGCTAGTAACTTAACTTGATTTGCTCCAAGAATCTAGAGAGCAGAGATTGGCGTGGTCCTTCTTGTATAATTATTTATATAATTCCCCAGGGCAGGGGAATGCTACTGGACCAGATGTGATTCTGGTCTGTTTAGTTGGAATTTGGGCTTTGGGGTGGAATTTATCTTGTAGGAGTGAGAAGACTTGAATTTTTCAGCTGTGCATTCATTGGGGTTATTTTCAGCTTCCCTTGAGGCATGCTAAATAGAGGGCAGAACTTGCTCATTGTGTCAGTTTTATTATTCCTGCTCTCTTGAAAATGCATCCTTAACAAACACAAACATTAATATGTACTAAACTTCCGTGAAGAAGTACTGTGTTCTAGACCATATTTATTTTTTTTGTATATATAATCTGTTACTAACTGTCAGACTCTCAGAGCTGACCAATTCCAAGACCTCAGGTGTGGTTTGGGTTCTTTTATTTTTATCCATAGTCACGATTAGCATCTTCCTGTGTTGTTCCCCCCTTTGTAGAAGGAGCAGAAAATGAGCAGAGACATAAGGTGTGTGCCAACAGTTTTGCTGTAATGGTGACACACCAGCACATGTCGGCACAGAATTGCTCTGTGCTTTTGCTTTAAGCTTCTCCGAGGGCTTGTGCTGCCTTTCCTCACTCAGGGTCAGTAATACAATACTTTTTAGCGTTTAAACAGTCCCAAGATCATGTGTGCTCTCTCTCTCTCCGTCAGTTTTTGCAGGGGAGAGGAGAAAGAGCAAAAGCAGAGTTTTGCTGTTGGGGAAATTCTGCAGCCGTGTGTGAGGGTGACACACCTAGGCCAGTATTTGGCAGCTGGTTTTAGTAAATCTTTCTTATTAAATGAAATTGTAACTTTGAAAAAAAAATGGGTGTTGGTGTATATATCTATTTATAGAATTAGAAATACAGAATATCAAGTGAGATGGCATTACAGTATTGTCAATTTCGTGGTTGTGGAGTATTCATTTAATATTTTGATGTAGTGTCAAAATATTAAATGCTTGCTGAATCACAGAAATGCTAGTGTCTATATAGTTGTAGGTACTGATTCTTTAGTTTGACTGAGCAGTTCTGTTTCTTGATTATTTTTGTTTTCTTGGATTGCCTGTAGAAATTAATACAGCACAGGATTAAACCTTTAAAGAATTCAAGAGGTCTGGCTTTATTCTGGAGCAAATATGTGGATCTCAGTGCACAGTTACTTGACAAAAAACCCAGCTATATCTAGAGTTCTTTAAATGGATTTTTATCTCTTTGCATATATGTCCCAGTAGCTTCTCCCATTTTTATTTTTTTAAAAAAGTTTTATTTTTAATGTTTTCTTCTTTTTTCTTCTTTTTTTTTTCTGGCTTTCTTAAAACACTTGAATTGCATGACTTATCGGTTGACAATACTTAAATATCCTAGAAGTGTCAAATGGATGCAGTAAGTGTACTGAATGATAGTAGGATGGGGGAAGCATATGAGAAGTCTGCAGAGCTGCTAAACAGTTTGTTTTATTTCTTCTGGCAAGTTTTCACACATCTCCCCATTCCTGCTACTTATGTGAATTTCAGAGACATTTGATTAGCCTTTTTATCAGCGAAGCATGCAGTCTGGAGTCTGGTAAAGGCACAGATACCTGTCTCCAATACCATCACACCCTGCCCTCCAGCTGCCTCCCACAGCACTGGGAGGACAAAACTGTCTGCCGTGGTCACTAACAGGAACAGTTGAAATGCCACTTCAAGGTTCATTTAGTTGGCGTTCAGCTCACTGCTGGGAACTGAATGCTGGTTTGAAAATGAAAAGACTTTAATGAGTTGGGGGTCTTTATGGGGCTGGTATTCTTGGCAGCGATTAACAGTAGGGGGTATACAGAAGGTCAAAAGCTCTTCTTTTGAGGGGTCAGCAGAACATCCCTGTCTGATAAGATTAAACTAATGTGGCTTTTGGTGTTAATATCTAAAGCAGCAGGCTGCTGTAATGTGTTTGGGATGGCAGGCATTGGAGGGAAAAAAGAAAATCCACAGTTGGTGATTCATTACAATAGAAAATGTCAGATGATTCTGCAAGTAACACAAGGTTTTTTTAAATATACATATATCATTTTAATGTATATAAGGACGCACTCGTATGTTTTAAGAGGCTTTAAAATAACTTTGTCACAGAGCAGCTGATGCTGAAACTTTTTTTTATATATTAAACTGCTCCATAAACACCAAGTTTGCACTGTAGTGGAATATATTACTTTTATTTAAATTTGCCTTCTCCACAGTGTTTTCTGTATTTGCATAGTGGATTAAATGTGTCTGTCTTACTGGAGCTAAGACTCTTGTATGAATTTCAGTTTTCAGATTATTTTACTGGATATTTCAATGGACAGTACTGGCTTTGGTGGATATTCCTTGTACTCGGTAAGTGGAAACGTTTGTTTTGGTGAGTTCTGAAGCATGGTTAGCTATGTGGTTTTCTTTCACTGATGGTAGTTCTGCCTGTTGTTTCCATTCCCATAGTATTCACGAGGTTATTGGTTGCCATAGTGGTGGTATTGTGTGAACTGTGGACTATTCAAATAACCTTCAGCTCAAACATTTGTTCTACACCTGTGATTACGTATCTACCTGAAACTTGTCATTTGGGCTTTTTAAGCTGGATCTAATGATCTAGGGATGCAGAGCTGTGTAGTGAAACTTCAGCTTTACACAGAGAACATACTGAAAATAAGTGATATGTAGAACTTCACGTACAAACCTGTATGCCAAGTATTAAATTCTGGGAAATGTGGCAGGCCCTGGGAAGGTGGAGTCTGCTGTCTTGTACATAGGTCACAAAATGTCCTTTTCTAGTCCTTTGAAATGCATACTGCATCAGTAGTTTCTCAGTCGGACAAGAGAATGGCTTCATGCTTGCTGATCACAGAGCTCCCATGATGTCAGCTTTCTCTTAAGAGGTCTGTCTGCCTGTGTTCAAAGTCTTATTATACACATCAAATTCTGCTGCTCTTCTGTCTGTTTTTAGATAGGATATACAAGACCCCAACCACTATCCCTTTTTTCCTGCTGTGGTTTTTGTAATTTGAATATGAAATCGGGAATGACTTTCTTTTGCAAAAGTGAGCACTTCGATCCATTTTATTTCCCAGTTCTGTCAGCACAGTAAATTGTTACTGGTTCAGTAGGTGGCACTCTTCCCTTGGAGTCAACTGGCTCAGATGACTAACAGCAAATGTTAGAACGAAATGTCAAGTAAATTAAAGAAAAAAAGAAAAAACAACAACCCTAAGACTGAGATTGTGACTATTTGTGACAAGAGATGCCAGAAATCTTAATGATGTTACCTAAAACTTTCTTTATCTGTCACTTTAGTAAAGTTGAAGGGTGTTCATCAGACTTCTTAATACTCAGCTTGCTCTGTGGTTGTGCAGTTGGTTGCTTGAGATAGATAGAAACTACAGATGTTTAACACATCACCTCATCAGTCCCTTCAATGCTTTCATATTCTGTTTAGGGTGATTGTATTTAAGTAGAAAGTGAAATGACTCCTTACATGTACAAATGTTTTCAGATAAATCCTCAATTAAAACAAACCTTTGTGGTGCCTGGGGTTGAGGTTTGACACTTTTTTCACTTGGATGAAAACTCTGTGATCTTCCCCTAACAATTCCCCTCATCTTGTCTATGGAAAAAGCTGTGCACTTGTAGTTACTCTTTTTACTAGTCTTCTGCAGCACTTGTTTGGAAGTTACCTCACTTATATTTAGGAAGAAAAGTCTTATTTTCAGTCTTGACTGGTGAAGATTTTTTTTTCTTTAACTCATGAGGTTTGTGGTATGCCTTGGAATAAAAGGCCCTGTGAGGCACGTGCAGTTTGCATCCAGCCGTCAGCGTTCCCTTGTCTTATGAATGTTCTGTGTGAAATATGCCCAAAAGTGATTGTAAACTGATATTGTAAACGATAAAGTGGGTATACTGAGATTGCTAGAGCACCATAGAAGGATCTAACCCAACAGAGCTACTTAGCACGACATAGAGGATTATTATCAAGTCACAGATCTGTATTTAATTGTTTTTGATAACTTTTCCACTAGAGCATGTGGAGAAGTATGTCCTGCGTTTCTCCAGAGTTGAATTAACTGAGAGGGATTCTTTCTTTTGCATAGTCTTTTGACAAACTTGAGGCCATCTCTTGCCGTCTTTCTATCTCTTCTGATGTTCACCTGCCTGTTTTTGCTCCCTTCCCTTCTTTCAACATCTGGAAAAATCTGCTCACGCTTCACGGAAAAGTGAAGCGGTGTACTTCCAAGGAGCTGTCATGTACAGTGAACAAATTGATGAGACAATTATGATTTTTAAATTTAAATGTTAGCCAGTGTTTCTTTTTGAGGAACACAATGGAAAGTGTTGGGTTTTTTTCTTCCCTAAACAGAGAGATATAAAATATGGGTTGAACTTGGACTGGTTTTCCAGCATGTGTAATGCAGAAAGTATGTTTTTGGGCAGCTTAGGAGCTGCCTGCCCACCTATTGCTATTTCAGATGCTTTTCAGTTGAATGTGGGACTATCTCTGGTAACGTCTGGGTAGCAGCTTTTGTAGTAGACTTGGATCCAGATCTTAGTGCTTTCTTCTTTGTGCAACATTCACCTTAATCACAGAAATGTGTCTGGCTTAGGCTAAAGTTCCAGTGGTTAGCAGAGTACTCTCTGTGTCTGGGCATAGCATCCTAACAAAGCTTTTTGTTCTAAAGCAAAAAGAACATAAAGATGAATTTACAAGCGTAAACCATTTAGAGAAGAAATGGACATGGGGGCGGGGGGAGGAAGAAGAGTCTTAACTTGGAGAGCAAGAAAAATTGCATCCTATAGCAAAATATCAGTGTAACCATATAAATTGTTTATTAGGATGTAAGGTGATGTAAAGGATGAAATCCTATGCTGAACTTATTAAGCTTCAGTTTAGATATTCACTGAATCACAGAGTGTTAGGGATTGGAAGGGACCTGGGCAGGTTGCGTAGTGCAACCCCGCCATAGCAGAATCACCTAGATTAGGTCACACAAGAACATGTCCAGGTGGGTTTTGAATGTCCACAGAGAAGGAGACTCCACTATCTCTCTGGGCAGTTCATTTGAACTTTTGTAATCTTACTGCATATGTGTATGTATACACACAAACATTTATATTCAAGGTACCTATGTGTTTGTTTCATGAGGTGGATTGCTTTGTAGGTTAGTACTCTCTGCTTAGGGTGATGTTCACATTTCAACTCACCAACTCTTTGGGCAGATTGTTTTATCTCTTGTTGGATTCTCCCTGATCTAACTTATGACTGGATTAATCTGTTGATGTTTACTTAGTGGAGGAAAATGAAACAAAGAGCTGAGTCCACTATGCCACCATGTCTGTTTTCTGGGTTGGTTTGTTCAGATACTCCATGAATCCCTGGTAAAATGAAGATGGTAACATTATGTTGGTGGTTTCCACAGTTGCAACTGTACTTCCTGTGTGACTGTTCTTTATCTCTTCTTCCTCTTTGCAGAGCTGAAATATTCTTTCAAATACAGTTAAATTTAAATATTAAAAGCAATCTGTAACGTGGCGTTGACCAAAGGAAATTTAATTATAATATGCTGAATAATTTTCTTTGAATTGACTGTTGTTCTTCCTCCTCATTGACGTGTGGATTTTTCCTGAATGGTTAAATCTTAAGCCATATTCTGCCATAATTTATTATTGGCATATTGCTAGAGAAATCCGTACTGTCTTCCCTCACCCTCTTTTGAATTGCAATATTTTTATCTTAGACATTTCTAAAGGTAAGTTTTGTGGTTCAGGTAGTCTTCTAAGACACTAATAACTTCAAAAAAAAAAAAGAATGCATACTGCACATTCTTTTTTTTTTCCCCCCCTCCTTCTTTTTGAGTTCTTTTATTCAGTCGTCTTAGCAGGTGATACCTGAACCCAGGAGGAGTGTAAAATTTCTGAAAAGCCTTCCATAAGGCTATATCCTAATGTCACAAGATAAAAGCAGAAGATTGGCTTGTTGCATGTCTGACCGATGAATAAAGACTTCACTATATTTTTTGTAATCTAGATTTTTAAAAATTATTTTAGCAATCATATGTGATAGCATACACTTAAGTGGATAAACTTCATTTTGTGCATTTTTCTACACTTTCAGGACTCCTCCTGTTCTTTCGAGGCTTTGTTAATTATCTTAAAGTCAGAAATATGTCTGAAAGCATGGCAGCTGCTCACAGAACAAGATTCTTTTTCTTGTATTGAAGGTAAGAAATTCTTAGTGATTAAAACTTTCTGTCTCCCAGGAAAAACAGAGAATAATTATATACTTAATTTAAAAATAAACAGTCACATTTCTGTCGCAAAACACAAGTTGCATGGGTTTTGAACATGTCAGGAATGTTATCTGTATTCTACATAGACTCAGAAATGTTTGAGGTTTCTTAAATCACAAAATTTGAAAGTAATTGAAATTAAAAAGAAGTAAAGTAAAAAAAAAATAAAGTTTGTTGCCTCCAGTCCTCCCTAGAACTAATACTCAGCAACAACATCGAAGAGGAACTGGTAGTTTTCACTAAGTAAGCAACAGTAACTGCTGCCTGTCAGGATACTGCCTTTTGTGTTGGAAAACTGGTTTTAGTAGCCAACCTGTTGTCAGCAAGTTAGGAAGCACTAATCTGCCTGCATGTTAAATCTGATTGACATGGCTCTGACCATGCAAACAATAGATGAGTATTGTCTCTTGTTACATGACTGGATTAAGACAGTCGTGTACAAGTATGATTACTGTGTATGCAACAGCGTGCTTTATATAACCTTCAGGTAGCTGACTAATCAGTCTGGCACACATCCCTTTTTTGTATTATTTGTTTTTAATCTGTTAGGTGAATCTATTGGATTTAAACCAGGGATCTCCACTGGAGTTAACTTTTTTTTCCTTGAACTGCATGATGCCATAAATCTAAGTCTGGAAATAAGTACTGTAACATTCTTGTTACTCTGCAGGTTACTTAAGATGCCTGAATACTGTGTTTTGACTTAAACTGGGAAGCTGTGTTTGCTGTAATAAAGCAGATTTTTTTTTTTTCTAAAGTTTGTCACAGGATCAGTGTGAAGTAACCAGAAACCCATTATCTAAGCCTGAAAAAACTAATAAGCTTTATAAATTTGTGCTGTCCTATACAGTTCTCGATCATGGGAAAATATGTTAATGTAACTGTAACATAATATTTTTGTCAAAATTATGCTGTAAGTTGAACTTAACTAAGGTGTATATTACCTTTTAGTAACCAGTCTAAATTGGCATCTACACAGCAGCTTTTCCTCTTTTGCAGTGGTTACATATCTCTCCTTTTCTTTGTAATATGGTAACCTTTACAGGATACTGAAAATTGTGGAGATGAGGCTGAAAATATCTGTTAGCTTTCAGTACAATAAAGTGTAAAAGTGCTATTTAAAAATAATTTTAAAGACTAAATGGTATTTTGAAAACTGTACTTGAAGAGAATTATGAGAGTGTATGAAAATGGGGTCTGAGGTTCTTTACTCTGCTGCAATTAAAAATTGTGCTTTTGGACAAAACACTGTTTTTAGTGCCTCTAATTCAGCATTAAAGGAAGTTAATTAATTGTCCTGAGTTCAGTGGCTTTAAATTTTTCCTTTACCTATAAGCATCCCTGAGATGTATGGGCTGATAAGGTCTTTTTAGAGAGCTGAACATGTAAATACTTTTTTTTTTTTTCCCAAAGTATCTCAAGTATTCAAATGAGAAGTTCCTATTAATTGCTATCACACTTCAGATGTCCCTGTTCTTGCACAGAGAGGTGATTTCCTCTAGTAACTATTAGTTTTAATAGGTAACAAATGTTACTTCTGCTGTTACCCAATATTCTCAGGTGTTCTTTTTAAATGATGACAAAGTAAGAGTAAGTTTGCACCTTTTTCCACCATCCTGATATGGTGGGGTGAGGAAGGATGCTGCTGTGCTGCTTCTAGGTTAAATGTGAATCAGCAGTGCTACTTCTGGTGGGTCACTGTGATGAACTGAAATACAACTCTTTCTTTATCTCCAGACTGCATCGAACAGACATTCCTTTCCTATACCAGTGTGAAACTTCCAGATGATCTGTAACCCTCCAAGTTAATAGGATAGAAGACTACTAAAACCGGAAGACAAATTAGTGAATATCCAGCTTCAGCAATGAAAACCAGGATGGTTTATGCTCAAATTCCAGCTCAAATGCTCTGGTCGTTCTAGTAAATATTTATATTTGCTGCCTTTTGTTTTAGCACATTCCTATATGTGCTTATTAAAAAGATACTTACTGAAGTAAGAATAAACCATCTGTTAGTATAGATGAGGTACAGTCAGACTCGGTTAATCTGCTCTCGTTGTATCTGAAAGATTGGAGTGTTAACCTGTTTCACAACATGTATGTACCACTGATATGTTGATCTGAACTTTGAGTACAAATGGAATGCATTAAAAGATTCTGATTAACCAGTGAAGACCGGTTTTTATACAAATTAGAATTATCTAATGATTGTGTAGGACATTATGAAGTTTACTAAAACCCAAAGTCCCTTGTTGTCACAGACTTGTAATCACCAGTATTTTATCAAATTCAAACCAATGTACTGGTTTGCTTAAGACTGATACTGAGTCCCCTGTAAATAATTCTGCATAAATGACTGTTTGAATTGCTTCTTAGGAAATATGTCAAAATATATTTTGTAACAGCATATTCTCTAAATTTTGTTTAATCTTAGAGCTACGTACGTATTCTTTGTTAATTGGCGTTAAGGGTATAGTTACTATAGGATTTAATCTTGGAGTTAATGGCATTCATTTGTTTGTCTCATCCTAACTTTCCTCACATGAATTAATGGGTTTGGGCTTGAGCCTGAAAGTCTGTTATTGATATGCACGACCCCATTAAAAGATAGAGTTTGTTAGCAGGGATGGGCAGCCTTACATTGATAGTCCTGAGTTAGGCAGTTGGGTCCTCGTAGGTGCACCTTTGTTCCTGAAGCAGAGTATTGCAAATGCAGCCCTTGGGTTATAACACTGGCTCTGTTTAAGAAGTTCTGTTTAAGAAGTCTTCGGTATATATATGCCATCTACCCTAAGGGCTTCACCAAAAAAAAAAATATTTAAAAATAATAATAAAAATATCATATAGTGATCTTGCAGTGCTTGTTTAGAATAAATACCTTGCCATTTCCTTGGAATACTCTCATTCAAATGTAATTTTGGAAATAATTATGAAAAAAAAAACGAAAACCCCAAACCCACCCAACTTTTAAAGCTCTGAAAGTTGAAAATGTGTGTTGCACCTCTCTTGGTATTTATTTAAGATATACCATTATTTCCTTACAAATATCATCTCTTTAAGGGGTCCTGTCTGCTGTTCATGCATGTGTGGCTTCCTTTAAAGTTTGTGAAATTTGTCTCCTCAAGTAGGAGAAGACATCTCTCAGTCCTTTGTACAACTGGAATCTCAGTTGCAAAAATACGTTGGTTGCACCTTTGAGGAAAAAAAAATCCAAATACTTTCCTCCAGTTTTTCATTTTATATTAGAATTCTGCCTTTTTGTTACTAACAGTAAAAAGCGAGTTTTATGTTGTTTTAAGGTAGTACTGTATTCAGTTTTGTATCTGTAATGGATGTTTAAACTATACATATGTAAACCAGTCACACTATTAATTTCCTTAGTCTTTCAGAGATACTGAAAGTGACTAAAACTTTAGGGGCACAGCCACTTCCCAGCTCTTACAGAAAGAAATAAATTAAGTATTATGTTCGATATCCAATTGGGATTTCTTTCTAAACGTCTCTGTTTCTGTGTTCTTTTGCATTCATTGTCAATATGAAAAATAAGCAGATAATAAAAAATTGCTTTGTTTTGCTAATTAAGACTTATGCTTTTGGGGATTTTGTCCTTCATATTGAAAAACACACACTGCGACATTTGTGTCAGCGTGGAATTGCAGACAAATTGCTTGACAACACAGGTACTAACCAATCCTCTCGACTCTTCTTTTCACCCCGTGTTTTATGGTGACAAACTGTACAGACGTTTCTTGTAGTGAGTTAATACAACCGTACTAGTCATGCAGTAATGATTCAGTTCCTCTGTTGATCAATGGCAGCTAGTACTTTTCTCCAACTATGTCTGTATTTCCCCAAACAAAATGACAGTCTTGTGACTGATGTACTTGTGCTTGCTCCGCTGGTATGGAAAGCTTCATACAGACACTTGGTTTTGTTTTGTTTCTCATTTGGACAGAAGGAATACGTGGGGTTAACAAACGTACACGTTATCTAATCCTCTGCAGTTGATGCAGCAGTTTGGTAGCCTGAAATCTCATCAGCAGGAGGAAGGGAATTGGGACAGTGTTTTCAAAGACTCTGCAATCTATTCCAGATGTGTCAAATGCTGCATATTTTCCTTGCTATTTCCTGTGAGCTTGGTTAGGAGCAGCTGGCTCTGTGGTTCAGAGACACCTGGCCAGCTTTGCTTTGTGTTTTAGTCCGGGGGGATGGGGGAGAAGCTCCAGTATCGCAGTGAAGCTGACTGTAAACAGATTTTGTATGAATGCAAATAAGGCTTTGAAGTTTGGGGCAAAAACTGCTGGGGGAGAGGAGTTCATTTTATTTGAGTAACTGGTGAAACTTTACTTTTGTCATCCACTTTTACCGATGAGGACACCAGAGGAAGGTGGACATTCTGAATAGGATTCAAAAAGCCTGAGACCATTAACACATTTCAGAAATGATCCATCACTCGTAGGTGGCTGATAAAACTGGACTTCTTGTGGAGAGGAGGTTGTCTCTCAGCTGTCACTCTGCAGTCTCACCAGCAGTATGGACACAGCCCTTATCCTGCAACACCTTTTAACCTGGTTTCAGCAGCCTACTCTTTCTGGGTACACTTCCCTCCCTTCAGATGATGACAACAGCTGAAGAAAAGTGGCTTATGAACATGCTATCATAACATTAGAAACCTTTTCATCTCTCTTTCACGTTTTGAGAATGTTTTTTTGACAATACTGTGGGTGATTGCTTGGAACAATGAGTTCATCTCCTGAAATCACCATTGGTCCCTGGACTTTTTGAAGAGAAGGTGAATAACCTCTAGTATGGAAATAGCTATCTCGCAATAAGGGAAAAAACATACGCTGATCATGTTTTAGCATGATTAGATTGTGTGCAGCTAACCAGGACCAGTAGAGCCCTGTGTATTGTTTACCCTATGTACATTGTTTCCCACCCAAGAGGATAAGCATCCCAAGAATCTCAGAATTGTAGAGAAAAAAAAGAGAAGGATCCCAAGATCCTTAAGGATCTCTTTTTTTCTTCATAATTTTGAGGTTCCTTTTACCATCTGTGTCTTCACTGCTTAGCATGTCCTTTCTAATTCCATCTCTTCCTCGTCTTCTCTCTGCACTTGTGAGGCACCCGGCAAGGACAGGCAGAAAGCTGCCCTACTGTGGGATGGCTGCAGTTAGAAATTGCTCTGTGGCTTATTTATTAAGTTGGGTTTTTTGTTGGTTTTGTTTGGTTTTTTTTCTTCTCTGCAGTGGTGGTTTGTGTTCTCATACATTTGTATTTTACAGGTAAGCCAGCTCTTTTAAATCAGTGATTTACAGACCACCAGAAATGCTTAAAATACATCACTGTGCCATCCACCTGTTTTAAGCATTCCTTGTGCAAGTGCTAAATTTGGTTTTAAGTATCTGGTCCTTTATCTCCTGAAGTGTCTGTGTGATCAACACTATACATTTTTCCGATATGTAATTTCTTCCATCTCCTCCCCCTTCCTAAATGAAAGCTAAGTCAGCTTTAACTGGATTTTTCTCTGTGATGGATTTTTCTATTTGAGGAAACTTGCCAGCAGTGAGGCTTTAAAAGTGTGGCAAAGGGCATCAGCTCTCCAGTTGTTCTTCTGGTTTTGAGTATGAACCAGAAAGGTATATATTCAAAAAAGTTTAGAATGTTTTTGCTCTTTAATACCGAGTAATGGTTACATTATCCCCACGTTTTTACATCTGTTCTTGTAGTCTTCACTCTTGTGGTCAAAGAAGCAGTGTGTTTGTGGGGGTATGTTTGGTGTAACACAGGAAGTTGTTCACTGATCCTTCATTGTGCACAGCTGCAGGGATGCCCATCCTTCTTTTCTAGGTTGGTGTGGTCCCATGGCTTCCAAATGCCCAGGTGCACGTGAAACAGACTGCTGCTGCTATGGGTTTGTTAGTAAAATAACTATAATTGATTGAAAACAGCCCTGAGGAGAATGACTTGGGGCTGCTGATCAATGGCAAGCTCAACACGAGCTGGCAGTGTGTGCTAGCAGCTCAGAAGGCCAATCATGTCTGGGCTGCATCAAGAACAGCGTGGTCAGCAGGTCGAGGGACATGATTCTGCCACTCTGCTCCTGTGAGACCCCACCTGGAGTACTGCATCCAGCTCTGGGGTCCCCAGTTCAAGAAGGAGCAAGGGCTGTTTGAGGGAATCCAGAGGAGGACCACGAAAATGATCAGGGGGCTGGAACACCTCTCCTGTGAAGACAAGCTGTGAGAGTTGGGCTTGATCAGCCTGGAAAAGAGAAGGCTCTAGGGAGACCTAATCACAGCCTACCAATACTTAAAAGGGTCCTATAGGAAAGTGAGAGAGGGACTGTTCACTAGGCAGTTCAGTGATAGGACTAGAGGCAGTGGCTTCAAGCTGAAAGAGCGCAGGGTTAGATTGGATATTAGGAAGAAATTCTTCCCTGTGAGGGTGGTGAGACCCTGGCACAGGCTGCCCAGAGAAGCTGTGGCTGCCCCCTCCGTGGCAGTGTTCAAGGCCAGGTTGGATGGGGCTAGGGACAACCTGGTCTGGTGGAGGGTGTCCCTGCCCACGGCAGGGGGGTTGGAACTACCTGAACTTTGAGGTTACTACCAACCCAAACCATTCTGTGATCCTATAAAGGAAGCTTCACTTGTGTGTGTCTCTTCATGAAATCTTGTAGTTTAAATATAACTGTGGTAGCATTGCTGGTGAGAGCTCGTTCCTGGGGTCTCAAGACTCAGGGGTATTTTCTCCATTAGTAGTGCCTGGGTATTTGAGGAAAGACTGCAGGTTATACTGGTGAAAGCATTATCGGAATAATGCCAGTGCTAATTGTTGGGCAACTGGTGGCATGAGTGCCTCCAAGATCATTGCTTAGCTGGTCTGATCTTCTCTGAGTCTCTAACTGATTTGTAATTAATTAATTTTACAAGGTCCCTTCAGCTTTCATAGAAATTCTCTGGATTTTCTTCTCAAAGGATGACAAGTTGGTCTTGGTGGATGAAATATCCCCCTCTAGCTCTTGGAACAAGGATATTCTGAAGGCAGCCCTATCAGTTCACTTCTCTGTATACACAAAATAATGGAAATAATTTCTGCAGATTAAATTTATAGTTAAATACTTGCTATTTCCAACTGAAGTATGAATCAGGTCCGTCTTAAAAGGTGTTACATTGAGGATAGTCTGACACTGTGGTTAAGCCAAACCAGGAATTTCTATTGCAGTAGTGATTGTCAGAGTCAGTTGTAGTGTATGCACTGGATTTCCAAGTGCTGATGCTTTTTTCCTGAGGAGTCAAAAGTTTTGGTGTGGACTTTTTTTGATGGAAACTCATAACACTTGTTGCAGTTCTACTGGTATTCATGATAACATGGACATGTGTTAAACGCAAGAATCAGTGACAGCATAATCCTGTGGTTAAAAAACATGATGATTATGCATTCAGGTGATGTAAACGTTTCTGCTTTCTGACTGAAAGCTGATGTGGTCTGTAGGACTTGACAAGTCACATAAGGCTTGGCTTGGGTGTCTGCTTGATTCCTTCTTTACCAGGACGATGAGTGCTGCTACGCAAGCGTGCTCCGGATACGTCACGGATTCAAGCTGAGATTGCTGCGTAATATAAGCAGAGATTTGCTGTGAAGGGAGCAAGAGAAACGAGGGGAGGAGGAGGAGGAGCACTTGGACCTTTAACTGTGGGTTTGCGACAGCTGATGCAGCAGATGTTTGTGGCAAGCTGTTGGGAGCACATCTGAGTGCAGTCGTCAGCCCCTTCCTCCCCAGTTGATCACCCATTTCGTGTACCTACGTAATGTGTGAAAAGGGCCCTTAGGTTTTCTTTTCTTCCTGGAGACAACTGGAATAGCAAACTCTCCTCCACTTGGACAGAGGGAAGGAGGTCCCAGCTGGCTGGCTGTGAAGGCACTTGGCCAACAGTCATTAGCCTAGCTGGCCCTCTGGGAAGTGTCTCTGCTCTTTCACTGCCTTGCCAGCAGGAATGCAATCCACAGCCCTGTCTTAGGTTATACAAGCTGCATGGCATATGCCTCCTTCTCAACTCTTGCAACACTGATGTTTACACTAACAAATCAGTGTTGTCAGCTTTGTATTTTGTCACAAATCAGGTGATGCTGAGAAGCTTTGTTAACATTTCCCTTTGTGTGGTGGCCACATGAGTTTCAGTTTAGGGTGGAGAAAACTATGTTCCCTCCCAGCATGCTTTTTAAAGCCTCTCAGATGGGTAAGATGTGTTCACAAACACTTGCTCCTGATGTTGGGTGGACCACTCCATGGCTACCCGGCACAAAGGCAGCACTGAGATTGGTGACTGGTTTATTAGGAATGACAATTTTCCTCATAAAACTTGCACTTTTTTAAGAGGAACTGCTGCTTACCAGAAATGTTATCCATCCAGTTACAGCAACATCTGTAGGAGGAACAGTCCAGAACGCCGATAGTTTTTACTAATATCATCTAATATAATACATTATTTCACTGAAGGAAAACTTTCAATTATTTTGTTAATTTTTTAGTGTTGGGTTTTTTGTTTTATTTTTACTTCTAACTTTGATTATTAGGTTTAATCTGTATGAAGTTTTTCTTTTTCCTTTGTGGAATGTAGATAGCTAAATCAGGAATGTTGCAGTTCTCAAAGGATGAGTCACTTTAATTGGTTTGTTTCTAGAGGATTGTGCTTCTTTGAACTGTAAATATGAAAATTGTATTGACAATAAATTACCAAGAATACATACCCAAGAAATAAAACAAAAAAGTAAGAATCCTTCCTGTGCCTCCCCCACCCCCTCAAAAAAAAAAAAATAGTCTTCCAGCTTTTCAACTTTGATCATGGCCAGTTGTACAAAACTAACTTTAGTTCTGCAAAGTCTTGCCTTGCAAATCATCGATGTTAATCAGAGAATAGTTTTTGATTGTAAAAGACCTTTAACATCATCAAGTCCAAGTCATCACCTAACACCATGTCCCCAAGCCACACACCTACTCATCTTTTAAATTCCTCCAGGTATGGTAGCTCAACCACTTCCCTGGGCAGCCTGTTCCAGTGTTTGACAGCCCTTTCAGTCAAGAAATTTTTCCTAATGCCCAATCTAAACCTCCCCTGGAACAAATTGAGGCCATTTCCTCTTGTTCAGTCACTTAGAAGAGACCAAACACCCATCTCATTACAGCCTCTTTTCATGTAGCTGTAGAGAGCAAATGGGTCTCACCTCAGCCTCCTTTTCTCCAAGCTAAACAACCTCACTTCCCTCAGCTGCTCCTCATAGGACTTGTGCTCTAGACCCTTCACCAGCTTCGTTACCCTTCTCTGGACACACTCCAGCACCTCAAAATCCCCACTGTAGTGAGGTCCCCAAAACTGAACTTGATATTCAAGGTGCAGCCTCACCAGTGGCCAAGTACATGGGGATAATTGCTTCTCTAGTCCTGGTGGCCACACTATTCCTGATACAAGCCAGGATGCTCTTGGCCTTCTTAGCCACCTGAGCACACTGCTGGTTCACATTCAGCCAGCTGTTGACCAATAACCTCAGGTCCTTTTTCCTCCAGGCAGCTTTCCAGCCACTCTTTCCCCAAGCCTCTAGCAGTGTTGCATGGGGTTGTTGTGACTCAGGTGCAGAACCTGACACTGTGCTTTATCAAACCTCATAGAGGTGGCCATTGATCCATACTGTCCAGATCCTTCAGTATGGCCTTCCTACCCTCCAGCAGATCAGTATTCCTACCCGAATGGGTGTCATCTGCAAACTTACTGAGGGTGCACTCAATGCACTTGATCTATTTTAGAGCTTCTAATTATACAGCATCTGTGTTAGAAAAGTGATTAAACAGCTAGTGTGCGTGATTTAATCCAGATTTGGGGCTTGTGAAAGGCATAAAATGAATCCAGTAGTGTTTGTGCTCCTAATTAGTGCAGAATTGGTTTGCCCTTCAAATATATACCATACATTTAACTCCCAGCTATCCAGGGACAGCTTCTCTGCATGAAGAATCAGTGAACGCATTGGGCTGACACCTGCACCGGTCTTGTTCAGCTGCCAGCTCTGTGCTCATTGGCTTAGCCACTATACTGCAATCACCCTTGGTGTGGGTTTGAGTTTGAAAGAGTTATCATGGCCACCCAATGTCCCAGATCCTGGGCTAGTAAGTCCTCTGCAACCAAGCCAGCTGCATGCAGAGCCATCTTTGTCTTCCTAGGCCATGTCTCTACTATTTGGACTACTGGTAAAAAACATGCAGAAGTTTCTATGTGGAGCAAACTTGGGTCTGACAATGGCTGGTTGCAACTGAGGTAAAGCAAATTTGGTGAGGCTCAGGCTTTTGGGATGCTCTGAGCATCGGCACTCTTCAGCACATCTTGGGTATCCATAGCAAGATCTTTTTTTTCATGATAGTAAGAAGTTAATATCAGGCTAATGTATACAGCACTTAAGGTTCTTTATGAGCCTGGTTTTACATGTATTGCTGAAGTATTTAACAGGTTGAACTCAGTTGCTCTCAGAATAGAGAGCAACTCTATTCTGTTCTAGTTCAAAGTAGGGTCTGTGCTGAGCTCAGACCACATTGCTTAGCCGGGTCTCAGAAACCTTAGAGCTCGGCTATTCTCCATGCTATCCAGGTGACTTGTCCCAGTGCTTCATTATCCTCATTCATTATCCATCACTGCTGATCGAACTTCCCAGAGGGATGTGCTCAGTGGCTCCTTCTGCATCAACCTGGAGCTGTGAGTTCCGTCCTGGCAGGCAGATCCTGGCATCAGGAGGGGTGTAACCTCAATCTCTGGGTTACTGAGCAGCCCTTCATACTGCTCAGCTGTCAAGTGATGAAGGAGAGGAAGCATTTTGAGAGAAAGATTGTCCAGTCTCTAATGAATTGCCCACATTTCCAACAATGAAAAGGGATGGTGGGTCTTCCACTGTTCCCTGCCAGCTCATTTATGAATCTTGGCACACAGAGTGCTGGATGCTGTCAGTGCTCTTGATCATTCCAAAAATTGTTGCTTCCTCAAAGTCTCTATCTCCACACTTGCCACCTGGATATTCTCCCGGGTTTCCTATTTCAAGACTAACTATAGGTTCAAGTATCTGAACCACTTGGAACAGAACTCACACAACTTAAATTTATTTGCCTAAAATTTTAGCCATCTAATCTAAGCAGTCACCAAGGATTACTCTGTAGTCAAACTGATTCACATTTGTGATTGGTGCTTTTTTTTCACCCAAAGCTGTATGTCCAAAATGGAGCCAACTGAATCAGTGTTTGGATTGAAAACTGCACGTTTCAGTACCTTTTAAAAAATGTGCCCTGCAGATCCTTAAGAAAACAATAACTTTTGGTCACACTGGAGCTTGCTGAAGAGTTCCTCCTTTATAGGAAAATTGCTTTTCTTTCTTTGAAATTCAGTTGAGCAATTTCCCTCAGCTTCCAGTGTTCCTGCCCTTTGGGCACATCTGTCCCGTGGCTGAGGATACCACAACTTCCAGAGTTGCCAGTCCCCCAGGGTTCCCCCAGGATCCTGCCTCGTATTTGGCAATAGACTTCAGTCTGTGGTGTTTCGAGCGGAATGGTTTAGGCTTTGTGAAATCCTGTTTTCTTATACAGACTTTGTTTCACAAGTAAATAAGGATCAGCTGCTCACTCCATTCGGATCCAAGATCTGAGGGGACATAATGAAGCAAGTCTGCATGCATTAAATTTTTTTCACAAATCATGCTGTTGAGCTGTGGAACTCCTTTCCCCAGTGCTATGATATATTGTTAGGAATAGAGTGGCCAACTTTACAAAGACCAGAGAAACATGGACAGGGTCCTTTCCGGTGTAGCTTGTGGGGGCTGTATCCTCTCATGACAGAGCTGGGGAGGTGTGGTGAGTGCCACGCAGTGAGCTGCTAGTTAAAATTAGTTGTGTTCTCAGCTCATGTACTTTGTTTATGAAAAGTATTTGTAGATGTTAATTTGGGATTAATTGCTACTTGAGCAATTTTGAGATTTTTGAGAGGTTACCCAAGTGCTCTGGGACCTACAGCCCCGCTTGATTCTTGAACCCTCCCCTTGTGAAAGCCAAGAGGTCTGCCAGTTTGGAGTCTTACTCAGCAGCTTGGTATGAAGAACCTGCTCCAGGACTGCTGCTCAGCAGCTAGACACCATTTTCTAGACAGAGCTCAGGGACCTGTACAGCCAGGAATTCAGTGTCTCAGAGACAGCCTGGGACCCTTAGTACACTGCTAAATATATCAGTTGCAGAAAGAGATCCTCGGCACCCTAGCCAGTGGTGCAGACTAGCTTACATCCACACTGCTGTGACCCAGCAGACCTTCTGCAGGACTGGCTGCATCCTCGCCACATGCGTCCACACCAGGTGACTTTGGCTGTCATTGGGTCCTAAGGCAATAGCATTGGTTCACATTTACATTCTAGTTCAAAGCGCTTATGTTGCAGCTTTTCAGACTGGCGCTTTTCCAGCACAAAGCAGATGATCTGCGATATCTTTGAGTCCTCAAAGTTTCAAAGGTGGCCAAGAGGTTCGGATGTTTGGAGGACTGAGATGGTAGCAGGAGAAAGAGTCAATCCTGGTGCAGTCTGAGCCATGCTGCCTTTTGGGTGCCTCCTCCGGAATTATTTCTTGCCAGAACTGCATCCAAGTTTAGTCACAGGGAGAGAGCATAGCTAGAGCGGTCCAAAATAGCACCGGAGAGTGACCTAACAGCTAAGCAGTGCTAAAGATGAGGGCTTTGGTGTTTGTATTCAGTCCTCAATTCCTTCATTGAGCAACGTGAGTGTACCCTTAAAACCAATTTTCATTATGCTGCAAATTTACTTAGCTGCAAGTTTGATCAGATGGAAACCTGGAAGAAGCCTCTATTCTGTTTAAGAAGTTGTGCAGATTCTCTCTCTCAGGTCTGGGAAACTGATTTAGTTGCTCCAAACTAAGCAGGATTTTCTTGTGAATTTGAAGGTTAAGCCGGAATGTTTTAGTCTGTTATATGAAATGGGAAGTGATCCAAAATATAGTGCAATAAAGCTGAAGGATTCAAGTGGCCACAGGAGAGCTGGAGAATCTGCTATCACTTGAAAGCTCAAACCTGCCCTCACCACTGCTATACAGGTTAAAATGCTGTAACAGTGTGACTTCCAGGCAGGTAGCAGAAGGCATGTGTTAATATTTGATTTCATCCTGTGTGATGTCGGAGCTCCTCCCTGCTCCCGACTCTGCACCGTGTCCCATCTTCTGGCAGGCTGGTTTCCGTACAAAGGAAGGGAATTGCAGTGAGCTCTGAAAAATATTCCTGGGTCCAAACAATTATGAAAGGAAGGTGTGTTACCAAATATACTCGCCTTGCCCAGCCAGAGGGACCACGTTTTGGATAGTTTCACAAACTGTAAGGCCTCAAATCCTGCCAATGTTAGCACATAATCTTTGCTTTGTGTTTGTAAGTGGTCCCCTTGCTTTCGAAGAGAGGAGGAGTTTAGAAGAGAGGCCTCAATTAGCATTTTTGGTTAAAAAGAAAACACAGCAAATGTGACCAGTTTAATATTGTAGTCAAGTTTCGCCCCCTTTGGGTTTCTGTAAATAGGTACAGAAAGGATTGCAGAGCTGTTGACACAGGGCTAAAAGATAACTGGCCTCTCTCAGAGAGGCTGGATGGGTATCTGGAAGGTAATGCTTCACCTGGGCATTCATTCAAGCCCAGTGGTTGTGCCCACCCAGAAGGCTCAATAAAAACTCTTTTCTTTTTTTTTTTTCCCTTTACAGTTGTTCTACTGAGAGGAGGCTTCCTGAATTCAGCTATATAAACTTTTAATGAGTGACCTATTTGCAAGGCTCCTTTCCGCATTGGCAAACAGTGCGGATGGGAGGGAGCTCCTTAGGCTCCCTGCACTACGTCTGCCCTCTTCTCCCTGTCCGTTCTCCATGGGACCCAAACGAGGCAGAAACAGACCTGAACTCACTGGCCATGAAATACAGTGGTAGGACATGGCCTTTCTGTACCAAAAAAAAGGGAAAGAGGCACTTTGCAGTGGAACTGGTGGCATGTACAGTCTGCCCTGGGTGGTGAGAGACTTCTCAGGCCTAAAGTAAACAGCTCTCACTTCATGCTGAGGCCTGCGCTATTGTTGACATAGTGATAAACAGCAGTTTCAGCCTACAGTGTACTTTCTTTCACTGCTTTTAAAGGGTCCTAAAAGCACCAAAAAAGCAGTAGGTTTGGAACTGGTGTGTCATGCTTTACAAGGAGAGATCCCAACATCTGTCTGGATGGAGCATAACAGTGTTCACTCCTGTTTCCTCTGCCTGGTGCTATGAGGGCTGGGTGTTTTCTCCAGTCATAGGAAACTCTGCTTTAATTTCTTCATATATATAAAAGATACTTGAAACAATATTTCATAGAATAATTTGGGTTGGAAGGAACCTAAAATATCAGCTAGTTCCATGCCCCATCTTGTCGTGGGGTTGACACTAGAACATGCATGTTGGAATTCTTTAGCCTTAATGTATTCCCCAAAAGGACGAATTAAGAACTAGAACTGGGAGTGAGGAATGCCCCAAACCTGGACCAAAATAATTAGCAGAAGTGACTGAAGAAGGTAGAATTGAGATGTAATATTACACGTTCTTTGAAACCCAGATGACTTCATACTATAAAAGATAATACGGCAAAAGAAGTTTCTAATGAATAATCCAGTTCATCATGTGATATTCCAGTAAATACTGAAAACCAGAATTATTGCTCAAGGTTATAGTCAGGTGTTTTTTATTAAAATATTCCCGAGTTAACTTCTGTGGACAATTTTGGTCAGAATTTGTCCCACACACAGTTAGCTAAGAGTTTTTAAAGAAAACATCACCAGTAAACTTTAATTACTTAACTTCTGTTTTAATGGAAAAGAATTCATAGACTGTGCTCATGACAGGTTTGTCCTCCATATCTGACAGACTTGAAAGACATTTGTACTGCTGCATTGATGGTGAAATGTATACGTTACTTGTACTGTAAGGAGACGGGACATGTATAGGGGAGAATAGAGAAAGCATCAATTAACATCTGGTTTCACCTGAGGCAGATGTGAGATTTATGTCTTGGACTTAGTTCTGTTCACATAAAGGCTTTGTGAGAGACGAGATACACGTGTTGATTGCAAGCAGAGTCCAGCTTTCATGCGTATGGCAGTGAAAATGCATAGTTTAATGCTGTATGCAGGGAGAAGGACAAAAACACTTGTGTTTGTCTTGAAATTGTACACGGGAAGTGAAAGAAAAACACCCACTTCAAATCCACAGCATCACTCCCTGTTCCAGTGGTTTTCCAGTGAGCTGCTCTGGAGGTAAGACCATTTACAACTCTGTAAAAAATTCTCATTACAATTTGCTTCCCAACTTTACACCTGATATTCCTCTTTGTTAACTCATAAAAGGTAAGAAAGTGATAGCCGCTTGAACAAGTGACCTCGAAATGCCAAACTTTGGTTGCAGGGCAGTTCAAGGTTTGTGTACATGTCTTTAGCCTGCAACTTGAGTTCAAACAACAGTTAATTCAGCGTGTTGGAAAGAGCCTGCTAGTTTATTTGTGCACATCTCAAACCTGCTGCATAGTTTGGCATGGGGAAGGAATAAGAGCGAACTGGCGGTAAAGGAGTGAGGTCAGATGGCAAAATGGCGAGGAGGGCTGCACAACACCCACCTGCTGTTGGCTTGGCTCTAGATGTTGCGAACGCCCCTTACTGTCAGGGGCTCTGAAGTCACCCACAATTCAATCATGTTTAAGAAACACCCAATGTGTTGTAGATGTTTGTATAACACCGTAAACATGAATCAATTTTATTAATGGAATGTGCTTCATCAATGGAAATGGGAATATGGATTTGGGGGAAAGGAGATTGATGGGAAATGGGGAATTTTTGGGGGGTGTGGAGGAAAGAGGAGTCTTTTCTGCACAACTAGATTAATTCCTCCTGAAGGTCCCCACCAGGTGTTTTGGTGAAGTCCTGTGGAGGAATGTGCAGTAATAAAAAATGGAGATTCAGTGAACAAACCGGGAGGCAAGGATAGATTTATGTCCTTGGCAGCTCAGGCCAGTCTCCATATGTTGTTAACATTAGATGGCGAGAGAAATTAACTGTATCATATGCTATTGCACACAGCCTGTATTTTGAGTCTCTTCTGTTTTAAAACAGCTTAAAACAAATGGAAAAGATAAAATAAGAATTTTCCTCAAGTGAGAACAGATGGCAAAGTTTTCAGGCTCCGGAAGGCAGAGAGAGACTTCTCCATGACCAGGAGGAGGTGGGACAAAGACCTCTCCACAGGGCACTGTGTCACCTCTTTCTGCAGCAGGAATGTCTAAATCCTCCAACACCATGTTCGTCACAATAAGTTACCTTTTGTAACCAGCTACCCTCTCTTTGCTTTGTTATTGTTTGAAGCTGAAAATATTTTTGGGCATAAAGTTCCTTGACAGACACGGTCATCACTCCTGATAGCACTTGTTTTATTAAGCTGCATTTTCCAGATACTTCTTTGGCAAGACTTGGGGTCTGTAATGTTGTCCTCTCAAGCATCCTGTCTTCTTCATTTTTTATATATCAGGAAATGGGGGAGTTTATTATTGATTTTTGCATCATTTAAGTTGCTCACAGGCAGTCTATCTGCCCAGCTGGCACCTCTGTCTCTTCCTGGGCTGTGGTACTGCTAAGAAAAGAAGCCACACCAGACATCGTCAGGACCCAGAGGTACCCAACCATCAGCGTCCAGAGCTTCCCAATAAAGCAAGGAGGATGCTTTTAAAATCATTAGCTCAGGAACTCTGCAGTTCGGCCCTGTGTTTGATTAATTTATTATAGATGTGGGCTGACTTTAGCTCCTTGAAAGCTTTGCTGCAATTCTTTTCTTTTAAGATGTGAGCCTTTTTATTGTTATTAAACAATAAACCAAACAAATGTCCCTTTTTGTCCAAATTTTTTGCCACTGGAGCACTTGCCTAGGAAGGCTTCAATTCTCATTTAAGCTGCAGGGGATTTTTAAATTCATATCCATTTGAATCATGACAATTCCTCCTCCAAAACAGTGTCCCCAAGTAACAAGGTGTCTGGGGGCTTTTTTTCACAGTTCCTGATGATGACTTTTTCTTCCCCAATAAAAATTTATTGGGTCACTGAAAGAACAACATCATTAATGAATTATTCACTGGTTTGCTTTACCTCCCAGTAGAGTGCCCTAACGGATAGGCCTTAAAGTAATTTCCCTCTCTCTTTGTTCAATGTATATTTAAGTAATTACTTTATACAAAGGGGTGGAACAGCTCCAGGAGGACAGCTTAGCAGAGCAGGGCTGCTTTGTCTGGATGAGTGGGATCCTTTCCCAGGAGATGGCTGCTGTGGATTTCACACCCCAGTGGGGAAAGATAGAGGTTGGGCCAGTATCTCCCAAATCCTGCATGCAGGCTGTTGAATAACAGCATTACTGCCTTCCTTTTGCAAAGGATGACGAAGCACAGCCATTTGAACATTTTGTTTGCCCTGAAACAGATTGGTGTGGTTTTATGTCAATAAGAGGACACATCTCTTTAAGTCCCATTTTGCTTTGGGAAACAATCAAACAANTTGACACATCTGTAGGTAGCTGGGCCTTGCAGAGAAAAGGCAGAGAGGGAAGTGCAGCTGCAGGTCGATCCCTGCAGGGCAAGGAGATAGCTTTTCATTTCCCATCTGCTGCAAGATGATGAATTTCATTGCATCTGGAAACTAGTCATGGCTATAGGATCACAGTTCCGCTATGACCTTCTGGGCGGTTTGTATCACCGTGGAGCCTGGGGGTTTGGTTGGGTTTGTAATCACTCTTGCACCGCCTTACGCTCGGCGAACATTTTGAAGGCTGACTGTAGCTCCAACTGCTAGAGACTTTATTTTTCAGTGTAATCTGAGATCCAAAGCATGTTTTGCAGAAGGGTTGAACTTTGGGTACTCATGAAATACACAGCAGAGGCTGCCATCGCTCATGCCTGTATTTCTAATTGCTGACAAACTTGATAGCAACCAAATTGCTTTATAGCCTCTGCAAATGAAACAAACTGAAATACTGGGGCAGCCAAACACCATGGTATGACTACAAATAAACTACGATATCTGGATGAATCTAGGATGGATTATCTGTCTAATCAAAATGTGAAAGTTGTACTTGACGATACAGAATCTGAATTTCTCAGTAACAAGTCATCAAACAATCCAACAATTGGCCAGGAAGTTAATTGTTTACACTAAAATAGCTTTCTTTCAAGGTTCTGGGTGTGGATGAATCATAATATTTATTTAAAGATGGAGATAAAAATTTGCCATGCATACATAATCTTGTATGTACAACTCTGATATAAATACCTTCTCATCCCTACTACCTCTGACTGCTGCAATTAGGTATTTTATTATTTACACAACCAGGAATGTGTGAATTAAAGAGGAAATCCCATACATCTTTTGTATCGGGGCACACAAAAGCAACCAAAGCAGGGAATTGGACCCTTTGTTTTCATACAGATTTTGTGGGTTTCAGCAAACAAAATGGCTTCCAAGCACACGTATTTTACTCTCACCACAGTGTTTCTAACAGTTACAGTATAAGCTATGTCTAGAGCAGATCAATCAGCTTTTTTCCCCTGCCTTTGTAGTACTGCTATAGTAGAAGGTGGCAGGTCTGGCGTTCTCTCCACCATGTTTGACAGCAAGCATGAGCTCCATGCTGCCACAGCCCCTGGAGCTCTTAATGGTGAAGCGATTGCTGCCATGAGGAGACGCTTGGCAGGCTGGTCCCAACACAGCATATGTCTCCCTTACCAAGGATTTCGAGCTTGTTGACTGGGAAAACCCTACTTGCCAGAACAAGATCTTTTTGCACAGAGTGAGAACAATCTCCTATTGTCTCCAGGGAGAAAATGGTGCCAATAAAAGATAAAAAACCCATGCCAATGAGGTGATACATAACTATGTTAACTGCTTCACCACTGTATTTAACTGTGAGGTAAAAGCCTCCAACACAAGTGGAGTTTTTTCAGTCTTGCACATCCGAATAAACAGGATGTAGCAATTACATTGAAAAAAACCCCCAAATGTTACATTCACAACTCTAACTATGCAACTATGAATATTACAATTTTTTTTGTTTGTTCTTATGAACAAACTGGATGAGTGTTCATGTGGTATGGCAGAAGCAAAGGTGGAAACATCCCTGCTGCCTTCCCAGTTTTTTGGGCTGCTATCACAAGTGAAACATTCATATTTTAATTGTCTGTAGCTGGAAAGAAGATACTCTGACCCACTTCAATTTTTCATCATAATGTGCCATGTCTGGTGCCTCCTCTCATGATGGCTTCTCCACTCCTATAGGAACAGAAGCTGCCTCAGTTTCCCCTGACTAGGACAACCCTGCTCTCTATAAGCAATGTCTGTGTTGTGTAACTGGCAATTTTCAGGTAGCAGGAGGAGGTTGGCTATGAATCTTATCTAAGACATTCATTGGCTAGAAAATAATGAATTTTCTGATATTTCCAATCCTCCCCTTCTGAGCTTAATGCCCTGATGATAACCTGGAGGGTTGGGCTTCCTTTGTCCCTGACTCCTCCTTCTCCTCTGACTCACACTCTCAGTGTCCTGTCCGGTGAGGTAGCAGAACTTGGTAACAGGGCAGACTTCGGTTGGTGAGGTACTTCTCTATACCATGGGCTCTGTAGGCAGTCTTGTAGGAGGCCTAAACACCTTCTCCACAGAAGTTGTACATGTAGGGCACCAGACCAATTCCCAGAAGGGACCCTGGATGCAGCAAGCACTTTTTAAAGATGAAAAGTGTGTAGCATTCCTGGGCCTGTTATTTCCAGTACTGTAGACATAGGTCTGCAGGATCAGGATGTGAAGCAGGACCTTGCAGAGCCTGTGTGGAAGGTCTTCTTCCCAGAGACGAATGTGCTCAAGACAATGGGCTCTGGAAACTCCCATGCTCACAAGAGAGGCTCTGGGGGGACTGTAGGATACTCAGGCTTAGGTGCTGCTAGCCTGTATAGTTTTCAGGATCCTTTGGCTACTTGGATAAAGGTAACCACAAATAGAATTTGGAGGTCTGAACCTTGCTCTGGGCTTTTGCCTGATTTTTCCTACATAAATAGATGACTGTGCTGACAGACTTGCTGTTTTTCTGTTGATTTCCCACTGCTCTCCCCGTCCTTCTCAAGCCCGTTTTGTAAGTTACCTGGGAGAGTGAAGCATTTTTCATGCTTAGCACTGACGCTGCAGTTGTCAGATGTTTGCTGAGGGGTGCTTTGCCTTGAACCACTCCAGCCCTCCTCCTCTTTTCATTCCCCCGTCCCCTACTCCAACTTCTCTTCACGAAGCTCGACTTGAAGATCTCTTGAGGTTTCTTCCAGCCCCTACAATTCTGTGATTCTGTGATCAGGTAGAAAAGCAGTTTGTACTTCATGTATGTATTTGTACAACACACATATGCATGCATGCACAGCATAACACATGCAGACAGAATATGTATTTATATGTGTATGAATATGCATGTGTAGAGTATTGCAGAGTAGCTCCAAACGCAGCGCAGCCTCTAGATGCTACTGCATCACAACCAACCAGGCCCTCTTTCAAAATCCCCCTTTATTTTTTTAAGTTTGGATGTGCTCATTGTGGAGAGCCGGCCCCATTATGGGGCTTGCCCTTTTCCATTGATTACATGGCACCAAAATGTGGACTTGAATGCAAGTCTAGGTTCATGCTGAGAAAACCCTGCTAACCTCAGGGAGAAGGAATTAGTTGGTTTTGGAATTTTAATTTGGTCCCAACTGTATTTCAGCTTTCTTTCTAAAATCTGAAAAGCATAACAATCAGGAAAACTGTGCTACATAGATCCATGTCATTGAGTTAAAATGTTTGTTTGGAATAAATAAACGGAAGAGGAAACCCCTGCAAACAATCTGGCTGCAGATTGTTGTCAAAATTACATGTGCACATGTATACATTTTAATTTCCTTCCTCCCCAAGATAAATTATCTCTTAAGCTACTCCTGTGGAACACATGTGTCTCTGGAATTTCAGGAGGCTAAAATGTGTGGAAATGCAACATGTGAAATCAGAATTACATCTGGTTATGTACTTTTTGATTCCAGTACGGCTCGGTCTCTCGCTGCCCAACAATGTTTAGATTAAGCCCTCCAAGATGAAAAGTGATTCTCTTTGTGTCTCTGAATTTTGCAACCACAAGAATTAAAAAGTAAAATAAAAAACAAGAAGGAGAAACATTTTTTCTGATATAGTCTTTCCCTGTATTGCACTTCATCTTTTCTAATTGCTAAAATCAGCTGTTATGACAGAGACAGCGTCATAAATAATAAGCAGATAAGCAGCAAGCTGTCCAACTAAGAGCTTCTTTCTCACGCTATTTCCTGTGGAGTCAGATTGTATGGATGCCTGCAAATATCTAAACTTGGGGCAGTATTTGAACATCCCTATTACCTTTCTGAGCTTTAGATCCAGCTCTTTGATTTGTTCTCTCAAGCTCCTTAAAGCTCCTTCTCTGCCAGTTTGGATGATGTGTAGGAGTCTGTGATGAATACGCTCATTATCTAATACAAAGTGGCATAAAACACTCATGCCATGAACTCCGCCACACAGCTATACCCTGCTGCAATTCTCTGATTCATGCTGTACGAGATTAATAGCATTTATGTTATTCATATATCTTGGTTGACCTTGATCTGTTAGAAACTCCCTCCTTTTTATCTCTGTCCCATACTGGGGAGGTTTTGTCCCACATTAACAATGGATCTTTTGTACTTCAAAGCACATTCCCCCCACGCCCAACATCCTGAGTTTTAATTTTCCTTACATATATAATATCTGCTCCCTTCTCTTTCCCTCTCATATTCTTACCTATGTTTAATGGGCTGATACTATCTCAGGAGCTGTAAGCTTTTATTTTTTTTTAAATCATCTTAAGTTAACCCTTTGGAAGCTAATTACAGAATTCAAATTCTACAGGGAGAAATAAAAACATTCTCTAAGAATAAATGGTATTTGTAGCTTTTCTCTGTGGTATTTGTAGGACAAATACTGTCATTTCAGCTGGAGATGATGCATAAGATGACATGTGTGTATGGGGAAAAAGGTGATATGAGAGTTCAAATGAGGGAAAAAAGGGGATGCAAAGTTGTAGATGTGATTTTTTTTTTTTAAAGTTATGGTTCTTGAGTTTCTCCTGGGGCACATTACAAAATTGGGGCATGTTCCTGCCTCCTGTTTCCCTCCTCTCTGCAGACCCCACTTCTCCTGCTCCTGGCTGCAGCTTGCTCCTCCCCAGACACAGTGACATGACAGACCCTTCATCTGAGAGAAAATTTGGCTTCTGTGGGGCAAAATGTGCTGTTGGAAGTAGGTGTCCATGATTGAACATGTTTCCATCCCTGGTGGCAACAACGATGCCTTGGGGACAGTTTTCTGCCATGTTTGTGGGGAAAGGGCTCTGGATGGGTCTAGCAGTTCTGATGTTGGCTGTGCAGAGCAGGAGCTAACAGAGACTCTGGGCAGGATGTGCCCAGGAGGAGACAGAGAGACAAGAGCAGAGATGGGATGGGAATGCTGGGAAGTGTAGAGGAGCACAGAAATAGATGCAGAGAGGAAGAAAAGACCAAAAGCAGGAGGTAGTAATGAGCCTGATCAATGAATCTAGTGAAAATAGGAACAGAACCCCTACATACTGTGCAAGGTCAGATGCTGCTTGTAGTGCTGGAGACAGCGTCACACCTTGAGGAGTCACAGCTTTGAGACTGGACATCCTACATCCTTACTGTTCTCTCCAGCATCTTCTACTGTGTCTGGAAGTGAGACCCAGCTCTGTGCATCCCAGTCTGTCACAGCTGCTGGGATAACACCATGGGTATGTTGGGAGCTCCAGTTACCATCTCTCTCACTCCCTTTTCTCTTCCTCAACACATGCCAATACTCAGACCTGTCAAGACAGAGATGTGCCTAATTCTGAAAATTGAAACTGGCAATGATCATGTGATTCTTTGGGTTATAATGGCTTTCCAGTGTGTTTATTTATTTACATCTCCCTCGGGCTTGTGATCGGTGGCTTCTTAATTTTTATGTTCCCATCAGCTCTCTGAAAGGCTGTATTAGACTCTTAATAGCTAAAAATGTTGATCTGGAAATGTATAAATGAACCAAGAGCTGTGGGGAGAGGAAATGTCTTTTATTAGACACAGTGACACCGCTGAAAATAAAGACAATTTCCAGATATAGTGGCTCATCTTGACTTTATTTTTCTCCCCAGTGATTGTGGTTAGGTCTAATAAAAGATACGCTGTCTCCTTCCAGATTCTTCCTTACTTATGTCCCCAGAACATCATTGTTCCAGCAGCGCTTATCAGTAAATATTTGTGGCCAGAGCTGTGCTGCTTGGAGCGGTTCCTCCCTCTGACTCTCTCCAACCCCAGCTGTCTTCTTGTCGCCCGGCTGCTGCCGGCGCGCAGCCCCGGTGCTGAGCGGCAGCAGCCCAAGGAGCAGGGGGATGTCTGGCTCCGCTCCACCTCCCTGACGCTGTACCCGCCTGCAGCTCTGTTCTGAAAGGGAAATAAAACCATTGTACTTAACGCAGAGTGAATAGAGCAGAGCCTACCAACCTTGCTTTGCAATATACGCCGAGTTCTGAGCATTTTTCCTGGTGTTTTACGGGTTTTTGACAGTACACAAATTGCCCTGGATCAGAGTGTTTAAAACAGACAGTGCTTTAAAAACGCTTTTGAGTTTTGATGTGCTCACAACTGCTGTTGCCAAGCCCCCTCTCCACCCCTGCAGAACATGCAGAACATGCATCAGTTCTGAAGCATGTTAAGATCCACCTATATTGAAATCCACTGAATTAGCTAAGAGAGAGAAAAGGAGACCAAGATACTTTTTTTCTAATCTCTGGTTTAATCCTGCAATGAAAAACCTGACACTTTCTAAAAGAATTCCTAAGCGATAACAACTTATCGGTATTAGCCCCACAGTTCCACTGTGGTGTGCCCGTGTTAAAGGAGAGCTCTGTTGACTCTGGATTTGCAACAGAACATACACTACTTCCATGGGATTGGGAGCCCATATACTATGGCCTCGCGAAATTGTTTTGCTTTCTTGGCATGTTCGAACTTCTTGAGGAAGTGAAGGACTTCCTCTATGAAGAGCTGTGCTTACTTCATTTCTTTGTGCTCCAAGTACTGAGACAGCAAGTTCCTCAGGAGATCTGTTCTTTGTTCACTTTGGGTTTATTTATGACATGCATCTGCCTGCCTTTTCCTCTCTGCATTCAATAACAAGAAGAAAAAAAGAAAGGGGGGAAAAAAACAGAAGGAAAGAAAGAAACTCTGGGTGCTTGCACAAAACCATATCGCCCAATCTTTATTCAGGGATAGACTGACACTTTAAGGCACAGTTTCACAGTAAATTAAGTTGCTAGGTGCTGTGCCAAGCAGTGTATCTCACCATCGTTCTGGACTTTGAAAGAGCTCTGCTACTTTTTTTTCTGAATTAATTTTTTATTTTTTAGATTATAAAAGCAAACTATGCACCAGTATGGCCAAGCATTTCAAATTTCCTTCACCTGGTCACACCTAATGACTACGTTTGTCTTCTGGCTTTTCAAGCTTGAATTTTTATCTCAGTTTTTCAGGTAACTCCATGTGACAAATTCCTTGTCTCCACACAGGTCATAGGGATATCCACCAGTGCTACAGCACTCAGGTGATGCTTGCAAAGTTCACAGGTTCACAGAATGTGAGGAGTTGGAAGGGACCTTGAAAGATCACCTAGTCCAACACCTCTGTCCAAGCAGGATCACTTAGACTAAATCACACAGGAATGTGTCCAGATTGGTCTGGAATGTCTCCAAAGAAGGAGACTCCACATCCTCTCTGAGCAGCTTGTTCCAGTAATCCGTCACCCTCACAGTGAAAAAGTTTATCCCACATTCACATCTTCCAGCTTGGACCTATTTCTTCTTGTCCTACCACTGGCCATCACTGAGAAGAGCCTGTATCCATCCTCTGGACACTCACCCTTAACATATTTATAGACAATAATGAGGTCACTCCTTGGTGTCCTCTTCTCCAAGCAAAAGAGACTCAGCTCCCTCAGCCTTTCCTCATAAGGAAGATACTCCACTCTATCATGATGATGAAGGTGTTCTGCTCCCTTCATCATCTTGGCGACCCTGTGCTGGACTCTCTCAAGTTGTACAGAAACATACCTTAACAGGATGGGGACCCAACACACTTCAGGTAGGATTGGGCCATGCTGCTGCTGTCCTGCAGCACCACATAGAAAATTGATTGAAAAGTGGTAAAAACATTTTTATCCTGTCTCCTGAATAGTCTGCACTTGAAAACTGCAAGTTTTTTTTGGTGAAGCAGGCATGTAAGAATGTGGTTTGTGATTGCAGAGTTGGTTGCTAGGGTTAAGGTCTCTCTAGCTCCCAGTCAAACTCATTCTTTAAGATTCCTCTGTGGTCAGAGGTGAAGGATTCATGAGGAACAGTCTGAAACAGGGATACTTCTGTCTCTGAGATTCTTCTCTCCTTGCATTTGAGGGTAACCAAAGCAATGTGCTTAGGCTGGCTGACCTCATGTTAGATACTCACATTTAGAGACGTTAAGGTCTACCATGAGTGACCAAAGGTAGTTCCCAGCTGAAAGTCAGGGTACCCAGAGAATGATCAGGTTAATACAGAGACAGTTCCAACAGTTCCTCAAAATATCCCACAGCACAAAAGCGTATGTGGGACTTCTTTAAAAGCTGGATGGTGCTTTTACCTTTAACACATGTGACAATTTGTACATACCAAAGCTATTTGCTGATTTCTCATATAACATAAGAAGGGGGAGGAGTGATGATAGCATTTAAATTTAACCTCCAAAAGGAGGAAAATCACCTGCTTTTCAGGGACAAGAAATAATTTAATTTAACTAGGATGGACAAGATTTTGGCAAAAAGCCTTTCTGACATAAAGAGTGATAAAATGCTAATCAAGACGAGGAGGCCATGGAAGTCTACCACCAGAGCTTTCTCAACAATAAGTTAAACAAACTTTGGTTTAGTTTGTATAAAGAAACAAGACCAGATGAAGATGGACCTGCTCCAAAGTCACAGAAGACATTTCCCAAAACTGACCTCTGGGCACTGAATTTTCCTTCCTACTGCCTCTGCAGTAAGGAGGAATCTGAAGAAAGTGTCTTATAAAGCATTGGGAATGGCTGACTGGTGACTGGATTTGGGGAAAACTTTGCATCATGCTAAGAATGTGAGTACAGGCATTATAACAGAAATCTGAATGGGCACATTACCCATCAAGGACTGCTGAAGAGTCATTTAAATCATTGAGTTACATGGCACAAACCTGGAAATTAACCAGCCAAGACCCATCTGGCAAGAATTTACCAATTTGGCAAAGTATCTTTCAGAATGAATGTAAAATAACCAAATTCTCTGAGAAATTCCAGGAAACACACCAAATGGAGGTAGCAGGCAGCGTGAAAAAGCAGCAAGGGGATAATGTTGTGTCTTGCTGTGCACGTGATTGTGTGTCCTTGCCACTGTATCCCCTACAACCTTCTGCAGTTGCTGCCTGCCTTGTTTGGGATCTAAACAGGGGCTGTATTTTTAGCTTGATTTCCAACATTGTCAGTGCTTGGCTCCAAGTTGTACAGGCTCTTGCCATTTCTGATATTCATTGTTTGGGACTGGAAAGCCTTATATAGTCTTGAGTTGGAAGATAATGTATTCAGCCTTTGCAGTCACAGAAACTGGCTGACTGATTTACACCCACTTGGTGTTGAGGATTTAGGTAAAGTCTCCAAAAAGCCTCTCAGTGTCGTCAAGCAGAAACCAAGAAACTTTTCTAACTGGCACCATATTTCACAATTTAATTTAATTTTATTTGTTTCTTTTCTAAGTTCCTTTTAGAAGTGGATTCAACCTGGCATTTTAGATGGGTCTGTTGTGGTAAGGGATGTGGCACTGTCTGAAAACACCAATTCCTCTCCATTTACTGAAGAAGGGGCTAGAAGGCTAGCTTAGATTACACATTTGTCTTTCAGACTGCTGACATTAGAGGAAAATGTTTCTTTGCCAGTAGTGAAATCAAACAACGAGGAGAGAAAGTGCCAGAAAGCAGATCCACATAAGTTGGTACAGAGTGGAAGAAACTTAGCTGGATATTAGGAAATGCTTATGAGATTGTGTGGTTTAGGCACTACTTCTGAGAGCGAAACACCTACTCTGAGGTTACAAAGAAACACATACTGCTAATTGAGGTCACAGCTATGAAACATCTCCTGGAGCTGGTTACCTTAGTGCATCTATTCTCATAACCACCAAAAGATGGGAGCCAGGGTTAAAGTATTCTCTGGAAATGGCAGACATATGAGGCCTTTCCTTCCTTTTTTGACTGCCACATGTGAGAAGAGGCTGGTTTAATTGCAGATGTCTGAGAGAGGGTTCTTGGCCATGAATTCCACAGAGAGGGATCCAGGTCCCTGATGTTCAGACTTAGAATCACAGAATCACAGAATTGTAGGTGTCAGAAGGGACCTCCAGAGATCATTGAGTCCAACCCCCCTGCCAAAGCAGGTTCCCTAGAGCAGGTCACACAGACAGGCATCCAGACGGGTCTTGAATGTCTCCAGAGAAGGAGACTCCACAATCCCCCCTGGGCAGCCTGTTCCAGTGCTCCGTCACCCTCACCGTGAAGAAGTTTTTTCTCACATCAGTGCGGAACCTCCTGTGGTCCAACTTGTGACCATTGCCCCTTGTCCTGTCTCCACAGGCCTCTGAGAAGACGTTGGTCATCTCCCTTTGTCTCCCACACTTCATATATTTATAAACATTGATGAGACCCCCTCTCAGTCTTCTCAAGGCTGAACAGCCCCAGCTCACTCAGCCTTTCCTCATAGGAGAGATGCTCCAGGCTCTTAATCATCTTTGTGGCCTCTGCTGGACTCTCCAGGAGATCCCTGTCTGTTTTGTACTGGGGAGCCCAGAAGTGGACACAGGACTCCAGGTGGGGCCTGACCAGGGCAGAGTAGAGGGAGAGGATCACGTCTTTCAACCTGCTGGCTATGCTCCTCTTAATGCACCCCGCAATCCCATTTGACTTCTTGGCCACCAAAGCACACTGCTGGCTCATGGCCAACCTGTCATCCATCAGGACCCCCAGGTCCTTCTTCACAGAGCTGCTCTCTGACAGGTCATCCCCCAGCCTGTACTGACACCTGTGGTTATTCCTTCCCAGGTGCAAGACCCTACACTTGCTTCCATTAACCCTCACCTTGTTCCTCACTGCCCAGCTCTCCAGCCTGTCCAGGTCTCGCTGAATGGCAGCGCAGCATTCCTGCGTGTCTGCCACTCCTCCCAGCTTTGGATCATCAGATATTTGCTGAGGGTGGACACTATCCCCTCATCAAGGTCACCGATGAAGATGTTAAACAAGACCAGACCCAACACTGACCCCTGGGGAACACTGCTAGTCACAAGTCTCCAGCCAGACTCTGCTCCTCCTTCAGTGCCTACTTTGTTTACCGAGATGTATGGCACAAACCCAGCTCTCAGACTGGCCTTTACAGACAGAGGAGTATGTAGTCTGTGAATACTCTGCCTTTAGATGTCAATGAGGTGCCATCTTGCCTAACACCATCAGAACTTAGGTTGTGGGCATGCTTAAGAGAAAGATGTTTAGGTACCAAAGAAAGCTGACAATAAGCGTCCAAGGTGTCATGGCACCTAAACAAAGAAATTGAAAATGCAAATTTGGCTTTAGAGACACAGAATAGAACTGCGGCAATTCTGCTGTGGACGTGTCCTGGTAGGTAATCTGTAATTCCCCATGGTCCTTAGCCTAGGGTCACCCTTTGTGTCCTCTCCAGAGTTCACCTGAGCTACCTGCCATGAATCCTAGTCCATAGCACTTTCAGTTCCCAAATAACAGGTTCTACCAGTTGGGCCTATGCCAGCTTTAGGGCAGTGACTCACTTCATTTTGTGTTGCTACCTGTGTTATGGACGTTTCTACCTACCCTGTAGGGCCAGGTCTAACTGTACAAAGGATAGACCCCATAGCTTGTGTAGACCTTGCTTTTAGCCCCCCATACTCAAGACTTGGAGTGTAAGTGCACCTGAAATCACAAGCAATATCCAGGTTTAAGGGCACAGCCACTGTGCCCGTGTAGGCAATGGAAAGAGTGAGAATACCCATCAAAAAGGAGGTACCTCTGCCACTGGGCTGAGATGTCTGGGACACCTCGGTAGTGTTTGTGTGGGGACATGGTCCTCTAGCACTACCACAGCTGGGACTTTTGCCATGGACTTGGTGGAAATGGATCACCCTTACCTTACAAACGTTTGTTTGAAAAGAAGCCAGGAGCAAAGAAGTGCTCGACCTTTCATAAAAAACCTCAATTAATTTGGTGAGTGAACTTGCATGTGTCAGGTATAGCTGGTTTCAGAACAAAAGTCTAATCAAGTGTTTTTGCTGAGAGAGTTGTTTCATAAATCCTGTGGTCTTATACAATGCTACTGGTCCTATGTGTTTACTTTCAATTTATGTTGTTAGCTCTGTTTATTGCCTTTTATTGAAGTTCATCAGGCGGATTGTTTTTAAGTCCTGTTATGAGAAAGATGATCACCAACATGTGGAATAACCTAGATAAATAAACTGAAAGCAGTTGAAAGCTTCTATACTCAGAAGTACCTTATTTGAACTTCTTGCGTGGGAGTATTTACTTGCAAAAGACAGGATATTGATGATCAAACATGCAATTAACTGAAAAGGTTATGTGTTCTTTGTATTAAGCAAAAGTATATTGCACAAATACTCTGGCAGTTTATTCTTTTAACTCTTTTTTTAACTCACTCCTTTAAATGAATGGATGCATACTTCACAATATGCTTTACTGTAGGCTGACTAAAGGTAGTCACACATTTGTTAGAAGGAAAAGATTGGCTTTCAATGACTTAAAATCTCACAGAACTGCTGATATAAATTGCTTCATCTGCGCAAGCCAATCTGTCCATCGGTTGTATTTTATACTGGTTCATTTCTATGTTTTAGCCAGAGGTTCATTATGAACATCCTATCGGATCTCCTCTGTAATGTGATCTGTAGGTCAACTAGCAGCTCTGAGTCAAGCCTGTAGTGTGTACAGGAACTAAGGAGAGTCTCTCAAAAGACATCTCATGCACTTATAAAGACTAATGCCAGGATATTTCTGCCTTAATATTCACCACTCTGCTTCAGAAATGCTTTTATGTTATCATCGGCCCTCTGTGCCAGACATTATAGTGCACCTGTTTGTTTTTTTCTTTCTTTCCTCTTCTTTTTTGTTTTACTCTTTCTTTTTTCCCCAGCCTCCTCACAAGTGTCTGTATTCACAGCTTTTGTGTGTCTGTATTTTACTCTGCCATCTGACACCCTGTGTCTTTTCTAGGATGTACCTCTACAGTCCCAGTCTTTCACATTTCCTGTTCAGTTGTCATTTTTATCCTACCCTCTACTCCCAGACACAGAGTTACCTTTGTGCTCTTGACATCTCTAGCAGATGTCTTCATCTGACCTGAGTGCTCCCCAGCACCTGTTAGCTTTTCCCCAATTCCTAATTTAAATAACGTCTTCCCCTCGCAATTCCATCGTTTTTCTTGCTGAGTAACTCAGCCCCATCACACAAAGTACTCCTTTCCTTCTGTGATCCTTCCATATTCCCATCTTATCCAATATTTAGGAAGAGAAACCGTCCTTTTACATATCTTTTGCAAGACCCAAGATTTTCATTGCCAACTTCTGTGAGATGAGAAGTTCAGGATAGGAATTGTATGATGGTTTCAGCTGTAATGGTTGTGTGGTCATACATGTATAAAGAGATGTATTTTGTACAGAGTACTTCTTGAAGAGATAAACTGCATTAGTACCCCACTATTGAAGTTTGGGCATGGCTGAAAATTGTAAGGTCCAAACTGAACTGAAATGGTTCAAGAGAACCTAGAAGTTTAAACCAAGCCTGTGATAAAGTTTCACTCTCATGATCTATCTCTTAAGTCCTCCGCAAGATGTGTGATACAAGGTTGCAGCCAATAGCAGAGAAATATGGATCCATGGTGATCCCTCCAGTCTTGTGGTCCATGGAGTTACCTCTGATAACCAGGGGCTGAGGGCAGAAGATGCAATTGCTGTGCCTGAGAGAAGAAACTCCTCTTTTGAAGGTAATGCAGATGAAACAGGAATATAAGCAGTTGGTGATATTCCCAGACTTTCCAAAGCCTAAGTGAGAGTGACCCAACTTGATGCACCTCCTTTTGATGCCCAACCCAAATCATGACCCCAGAAATGGAGTTGCCTTGTGTTAAAACAACTCCCCCAATTCTTCCCAGTGTGTTCACTTGCTGCTTTTCTCCCATTCCCATTCCCATGCCAATATTTCTGAACTACTCTGTCCCACGCTGCAGATTTTCAAGGCACAGTGGAGAAATACTCAACCACATAAAATCTGCCCAGATTCAATTCATTTGCTTAACAGAACTGCAACCCTCGCATGCTCGAGTCACATGCATCCCTGCTTGGGAACTGGTGGTGTAGGCGATGTCTTAGCACATGGAGCAAGACATTACTCTGTTTAAAAGTGAAGAGAATTTTACTCATTGAGCAGCGTGGCTTGAACATACCTTTGAAGAACTATGTCTTCTTAAGGAAGAAAAGAATATGTCATCTGGAAACCCATTGATGAATTCTCCCCATGTGGAAAATATGACCTCTGCTAAAATCTAGCAGGTGTATTTGAATTTAATAGAGAATGCCAAGGTTCACTTCTTAAAACATATTTCTTATTAATCAGTACTGCCAAAGTACAACACGGTGCAAGATTTAACATGCTAGCATCCAGATGCTTTCTGGGCTCTTCCCCTTTTCCTCTCCTTCACTCACAGACTGCCTTGCCACGTCCCAGAGCTGTCCCATTAGGCAGTGCCTGTACTTGCCTCTTTATCCTTGGTGATATGTTGTATGATTTTTTTTCCTTTTGATTTGTTTGTTTGCTTTATGTAGCAGCTAAGAAATGTTTAAGAGACTGCAAAAGCAGGAAAACACCCAGGGCAGTTGCTTAATTCACCCCTGAGCTCTGGCCCTTTTAGCTGTCCACGTGGCCACCTCTGCATATGATGGGCAGCCTACAGCACATCTGTTTGGGACCTGCGACTGCATTAACCTCGGGATTATGACATCAAGAATGGCATTTGTACAATTAAAAATGTTATCTCACAGGGCAGCCCCTGTTGCCCTCGGCCACCTTTTGGTAAATTGTGTTGTAGGAAAGGTTAAAAAAAGCTGCTGGAACTAATCCTTTTGATGAAACCTTTAACAAGTATGTCAGGCTCCTCTGATCTTGGCCCTGGCAGAGTGTAGTTGTAGTTAATGTCCTCGGCTCTAACTCACCATCTAAGACCCTCTTTCCTGCCGCGTGTTTTCTTCATCAGTTTGTATTTCTGCCAGTCAGTGTCACAAAGCACTTCCTGCTTCATCCCGGCCTGACGGGGTTAAGCCACGCTGATGGTCTGCAGTTGTGTGCAGCTTCATTTTTCATAGATTCTTTCTGATAACCATAACATGAACTCTGGAGTACGTGTGAGGAACTGAAAACAGGCCAAGTGTTTTGTGTTAGAGCCTGTATTCCCACATTCACCAATTCTCCAAGGGTTGGAAATGCATCAGTGACATGTATGAGAAAAAAAAAGGCTGGGACTAAAATCAATTTTCTCCCCTCTTGCCTACATGAAACAAAATTAAAAGCACAATGAGCCTTATTCTTTTTTCATTTACTGCTGAAATTCCTCCGCCGTCTGTGAAGCCACTCTTGTTACACCGCTGTAACTGAAAGGAGAATCAACCATGGTGTTTGCAGCAGATGTTTATACCTTAAAAAACAGGGGTGCGCACAGCTCCTCTATCTACTTGCTGTTTTTAAAGCCAGTAAACATTTTATCTTTATGGGTGGATCTACACCCCAGAGAACTGCATTAACTGAGACTTGTAACTTGCTCCAAATGAACGATTTGATACTCCCCTATGCATGACGGGCTTTCAATACTGCAGTATGTAATGTGACCCTAAGCTGTCAGCTTAATGCCTGTGTTAACATTGGTCGAAGAGGAACTGAAACAAAGTATAAAAATACAGCAATAAATAACCTAGTGTGCTTTCTTATCTCCAACAAGAATTTTGTATCAGTCTGGCTTATTTGCTTGGTGTTGCAAAGTCTTCTTTACTTCCGCTGAAAAAAACTAGGGTGAAAAGCCACAATAATCCTTCAGATAAAATGGAAAGAGTTATTTATGCCCGTGCTATTAATAGATGTCTCTTCTTAGAAACCAGCCATTTGTGGTTTGGTTTTTTTTCAGCATCAACTTTTCTCCTTGAGATCTCACAACCTTTTATTTTTTATTTTTTTATTTTTTTGTATTTTTGTATTTTAAACTATAATGTAGACCCATGTTAACAATTCTGCCTTCCTGGCTGTCGAAGAGATTTCCTGTGGTCTGTTTTTGGCTGTGGACTCAGCCAGTTGCAGTGTATATCAGGCATTTGTTGAAAAAGTAAACAGCTACAGTCATCATCCGCATAAAAATTAACCCATGCCATGCAGGATTTTTCACTTTCTTAGCGTGTATCCAAGAGCCACCTGAACACTCTTTGAGAGTTGGACAGCCAAGGAGTTGAATGCATTTGAGGGTGGTTGTCGCCATGAGAAAGGCAAGCCCGGTGTCATGGCCTGAATGCTAAGCAGGGGTAACCATGGATTTGCTTATGTGATTTGGTCCCTTCACGCTGCTCAGAGAAAGGGATGGAGGAAACACTGCTGGGGCCTTTCCAGCTAGGGACAGAATGGGACAGTCTTTCTCCCCCTGCTTCCCCTCCCCCGCTTCCCTACAGGCTGTGCAGGTCCCACACGTACCCTTTGAAAACGTCAGGTTCATTTTCTAAGAACAGAGCAGCTACGGAGGGTTTTTGTTTGAAGACTAATTGTGGTTTCACAGGTTATTTTGCACAGCAACATGTGAAGAAAAGTCTCAGTTACTCTACTCTGGTCAGGATGAAGGGATATGTAGCAACATTTACCAAAAATAGATACTGTTAGACTTAAGAACCTAATGACTTCCCTCCCCAGCCCCACCCCCCAGTGTAATTTTGAAATAAGGTGCCTAGTCCTGTTTTAAACATCAGATCACTGTCTGGCTCTCTCTCATAGTTCCTAAGTATTAAAATTGTTTCTTGAGGCTTGCCAAGAAGACTATATGAGTGAGTAATGCCATTTGAGTTACTGAAAGGGTTCTAATGCAACACTAATTCAATGTAACAAATCTCTCACAGGGCAGTAATACAGCTTCCTTTAAAAGCTGATGAGATACCCTATTATAATGTCACAACTGTAGAGATTTGCAATGCATTAGCTTTAGGCTGGCTATTTAAATTTGGGCAGTATCAAGATTAATCTGCATAATTATTTGCTTTAAGACTCAATCAGAGTCTATATTTCCTGCATTATACTGTACTTGTAAAGTGTAGTTGCAGATAAATGACTCTGTTTGCAGTAGCAATATATGTTAACACATCTTCCAGAAACATCCTGTTCTTTCTAATACAGAAAACAAAATACTGACAAATTACACGGAGGTCCACAGGCTTTCGTCAGCCTTGGAAAACCAAACCCAGGGTTACACAACTATATTCTTTAAACACAAACTGATATACATGCGTGCTGTAGAGAAATTTGGGATAGGTTTCATTTCATCTAGCTTTAGCTCCCAAAAGGTACATGCACTTCTAGTGGATTATACACCCCATCTTTAAGTTGGAGGTCTAAGGTAGTTGAAAAAGTTCTCACTTGAAGGGTATTTTGTCCCTCCATCTAAATATGCAACATCAAGTGAGACAAATCCTCATTTTTTTTCTGTCTAGAAATATTGCAAGAAACAGAAGAGTTAATGAGCTTGGAAAAAAAAAAAAAGCTTTTATTTGGAGCAAACTCCTCAAGGACACAGAAGAAGAGTTTCAAATCACACATAGGCATCTCAAGTACGTTTTAGGTAGCGGTAGGTGACCATGTGTGGAAGAATAAGCCATTTTACACCTCCTAGGGTAGATTCTGTGCCTTGAAAAATGGACAGACAGGAAGCAAACTCATGCACTATATGGCCTTGGCAGTTCCCTCCCTCTCTTTCAGCGACTTTTAGCATTTGTTAGCCATCCTCTTCTGCTATCATTACAGAAATGAGCTTTTAGGTTTTGTATTCATTCAAGTGTAGAAGGGGGGCAACCTTTTCTAAGTCCAGCAAAACCTACATGCCAGGGAAACTCAGTGACTTCTACCATGTTTTCAGAAAATTGTCCTCTCTCTGGTGGTGTTCCTGAGCAAGGCCAGGGAGATGGGAGAGCATCCAGTCTTCTCTTGAAACTTGTCCATGTCTACATAAAGACAGCAGGAGTCCTGAGACCCAGGGGAGATTAGGAGAGAAAGGACATGGTGCAGTGACCCTGAGACCGGGCCAGGTGCTGGGAAGATGGATGGGGGTGTGGATCTGTGCTTGGAGATCCTCTTTCCATCCCCTGCCCAATGTAGAAGGTACATGCAAACCAACCTCTGTCACTGAGGGACCATCCAGAAAAGAGGATTTCAGTGGGTCTAAGGCCAAGGGAAGAGCAGAAAAGGGAACCCAAGATCTAACTCTTAGTGCTGCTCTTAGAGCAACAGGAGGGCCTTCTTCCAGGAGAGCTTGTGAAAGGACTTCATGTTTGGGGGCCCTTACGGGATGTGACATGAAGTCACTTTCTAAGCTGAGGCTGCATACTTCCAGTGCTGATGAAGCTGCCACTGCAAGTCACTCGTTTCACATATTAAGTGGATCAATTATTTTGGCTCTCTGACCTTCCAGTTCCAGGAATGCCCTGAGCTTTTTTGTTCCCAAGCTGTATTTCTTTTTGCACAGACCACGAACTGAATTCATTTCTCTAAGGAACACGAATAAAGTTTGTTTTTCCTAAATTCCTGGCAAACAAGTTGATGAAATCCATATGGATTGCTAAGACTGAACGCTTGAGTACAATGTTCCTCATGTGAGCAAACACTTGTCTTTTAAAATAGACGACTTATAGCTGTGGGGATTATATATATACATGTTTGAGATCCGTTCTGTGAGCCATCAACTAGATTTCAAAAGCACAAGACAGGAAGCTGACTGCTTCTGAAGGTGTTTTCCTTCTTCCTCATGTTAAACATACGTGCTTTTCAGATAAGGGTTGTTAATTTTGATTTGTCATCATATCTGATAATTGTAAAGAAAAATTGTTCTAAAGTGGATTGAAGCTTTCATTTTAAGCCCTAATAATCCTTCTCAGCTGGGATGGCTCTGTGTTTTAACCTTATTCTTACCATTGTCAAAATCAACACACACCCACCCCCACCCCTACCCCCACACCCCAACACAACTCCTACTTTGGCCAAGCTGCAGATGATCCAACCCATTGAGGTTTTGAATCAATTTTTTTTTTTTATATGTCCTGCACACATCTCCATGCCCCAGCATGTCTCCAGCCCAGACTACCTGGGAGATGGTCAAATGCAGGCTAGGATGGGAAAGCATCTCAGGGGCAAGCGCTTTGAACAGTTGCAGAGAAGGGGCTTTCTCCCTCTGCTCAAAAGAACACAACGCCCTTCTCTGCTTCTGGAAAAGAAAGGGAGCGACCAGCTTAGCTACTTAAAAACTGCTACTTAAGTAAACTTGTTTTAAGTAGCTTAGCTACTTAAAAACTGCTTGTTGTTTGTGAAATGAGTAGCAGTGAACTGAATTTTCAGTTAGCAGAGCTCATCTGTAGATGGTTAAGAGCTGTACCGTATTTCTTAGCCCTGTCTGTACATGAAACATAGCAACTTCAGGCACTGGATTCTATGTGTCACCAGTGGGAAACCATGGCCCTCCACTGCTGCACCCTCTTTGGCATCCCCAAACCCCTCCCTGCCTGGGGACTTCTGTGCCAGCCAGGTGCTTCACCATGCACAACCTTCTCTCTTTTAGGGCAGGAAGAAAAAGGCGTGTTTAGTCATAATCCCGTCTTACCTCCTCACCTCCTCAAAAGACAGGAGATGTGGTGACAGTCTTAAAGTTCCATGGGAAGTATGTGTGACTGATAGAGCAGAGACATGAAAGCATTGGTGGGAGAATGAGCAGTAAAATGGAGAGACAACAAAGCAAGATGGCTAGATTTGGGTGGTGAGGCGGATGAGGATGGGGTGGGTTGGTGATAACCCATAAGGTGGCTGGGTAGAGCTGGGCAGTTGCCCTTATATCTGGGGGCTAGAGGTGGCTCCTGGACATCCATGTCGGTCCTAAAAAGTAGTGCACAAAAGTTGGTTTATCTGCAAAACAAATCACAAGCTTTCTCGTGTACAGCCTCAGAAACCTTTAAAATAACTGGAGAGGAGTACAAAAGAAATTAACAAAATATGTGGTTAGAACCGAGGCAGTTTCCGCTGATTTTTTTTCTCCTAAATGTTTATTTTGTAAGTGGAGTGAACAGCGTGTAGTAAAAAAAAAAAAAAAANAAAAGAAAGAATTAAGAAAAGTTTTCCTTGGCAAAAAGAAAGCATTTTAAAAGCAGCAGAAGATGAAATGTCAAGGCAGCTGTTGGATTGCTGTCGCTATGGTAATCATAACACAACACTTTGATTAGTTAGGTATAAGGCAGAGACTGTGGGTAAGAGTCCAGGGGTGGTGGCGGAGAAGGGCAGGTTATTGTTTTTAAGGAAGTTTAAAAACTCAACAGAGAGAAGGATCTGTCCTTTCTAAAGGACAATGTATGCTGAGTGTTCCACTCAAATTTATTTGGACACACAATTTGTATCTTTAAAAAAAGAAAAACAGCTTAAAATTAGCAACAAGCACTTTTGGCTAAAATAGCACTTGCAGGGCAGAAGGATAATTCCCTCACTATGGGGTATGAGCACTTTCTGCCTGTCATGTGTTCCTATTCACAACACGCTGTGGAACAAGGAAGTCTTTTATTCCCAATTTTTCTTGTGGGGACATGAAACCAGAAAGCTATGGTCTGGATTCATGAGAAAAGACAGATGTTTGGACACTGCAGCACCTAACACAGGCACCTCCAAACTACCTGCCTGGATGTGTTAGGCTCTCCCACATCACCATTTGTGCAGATTTTTGACAGTGACATGAAATAACACCTTGAAGGCAAAGTAGAGAGCTTTCTTTTCTTTTCCTCCCTGCTCTCCTCCAATTCCCACAAACCAGAACTTAGCCTAAAATTCAGTACTATTGGATAGATGCACAATCCTTCTAGTCCATCTTTTGAAGGGAAGGAAAGGGGGTCCTTCAGTTTTGAAGAAAAGACCTTGCTTCCCAAACTTTGGTATTTGGGTGACAGCTGGTGAGCTCCTGGTGGAGGTGAGCAAGGTACGTCTGGGTGGAGTTCCCATCAGTGTGTCCCTGCTGATGAGCTGCAAACAAGGACATTTCAACTCTGTATTTGCGGTTTCTCTTCACACCTTTTGTCTGTTGTGTTTATTTTCACTAGAAACTCCTTCATGGGGTGGTGAGGGGTGGCACTGACTTCTATGGCATGTGTGCACAGCCCAGTATGCCTCTGAGGCGATTTGGATGCTCTAAGTACACATCGCCAATAAAAACAGTGCAAATAATGTTACATATTCTTTCAAAGTGTTGAAATACATGATTTACCTGAGATGACACATCATCTGTTTATCCTCTTGTCTTTCTAAAATAAAGACAAATCAAGATCAACTTGGCTTTTATTTTATTTTTTTTTCCCCATGGGGCACCTTGGGGAGGAATAACTTCCTTACCTCTTTCAGATGCTGTTGCTGATTTTGTGTGGTGTTGCACCTCACTCTCAGAAGTCAGGGGTGTAAAATCAATCAATCTTCTCTCTATCCTGTTTGTCAATTAAAAATATCCCCTCACCTTTGTGAATTCAGGAGTTAAACCCTTCTTTCAGCTGGCACTGGCTTTCCTGAGCAGCAGCTGGCTTCCTCCATCATCCCTTGTGGTCATTGCAGCCCAAACACCCTCATCCTGGGTACCCCCATCATCAGCACAGACCTTTCAAACCTCTCTGGTTTGACTGCACAGATCGGCTTGCAGGGTGGAGATCTCAGTGCACAGCCTGAAAAGTAATTTCAGCCCCAAAAGTGCTGGAGTAATACTGTAATGTAAAGTAATACCTAAACAAACACACAAAACCTAGAAGGGAAGAGATTTAAGTCCTGCAATTGGCCTAAGATTTGCTAATTGTGAGACTACCACATGCGGATAAAGAAAATTGATTTCATCAGTTGTCAGTCATCCTCCTTTTATTAATGATCAGCAGTTCACATCACCAGGCAGGGCAAAATCCTGCTCTGCTCCTCTCTGTCACGTTGAAAGCTTTGGCTATAGCAAACTCTTGCATGTTACACAGGAAGTTTTTTCTCTGCCTGGTGTTTTCTTCTGCTGGGATCATGCTGACATGAGTCCTTGTCCTGACAGTATCACTTGGAAGTTTCTTGTCAGGATTCTTCCTTCATCAACTTGCCTGTTAACTAATATATCTGACTCCTAGGGTAGAATTTATCTGTGCTGCAGCTAAACTGATTTCTGGTAAATCAGCTAGGCAGCTACATTACCCTGAGGTGTGTTGTTAAGTATAATGGGTAGTACAGAAATTAAGATGCTTCTAAGAAGAAGAAAAAAAAAAGAAAAAAAGCATGCTTCTTTCAGTTTTACATATGCTTCTTTCAATTTTACATGAACTTGAATTAAAATTAATCATATTGCTCGTTAAGGTCTTTTGTTTGACAACACAGAAGGGAATGTTCCTCACCACCTCTCCTTTAGTCCAGTGCAAAACTAACTCTTAACAAAGCTGTTGAAAGGTGGAATTTTATCAGAAGGGAACTTGAAATTTTGCTGGCTGCAGATCCAGCGATTCTTGCTTGTTAGGGTTTCAGTTTCAGATAGATGTGTATTGACAAGCCTTGGGTACTGCTCTTGGCAAAATAAGAGAGGGCTTAAAGGTAATCAGAAAAGAATGAAAGAGAAATCCAGAACAGGCATGTCCTCCTCCCTCTTCATTCTAAGCAAACGATTCTGGCGGTGCTTTTCCAGCAGTGCTGACTGGATCAGTTCAGGGGGGAAAGCTGCACCATACATTCAAACTCAGTAGAAATGGATCATTTTAAAACATAGTGAAGGAACATTGCGGGGAAAAAATAAATACTTTAGGGTCAGATGAGGGGTTTTGCTTAAATGTTGTCTTTTGTTTGCTTCTTTCTCTATATTGAATTCAGATTTGTCCATCTGAGGCTTAGACACCTGTCATGGAACATGTGAACCCCACCCCTGTGGCTTGATGGAATAAAGGGTACTGCAGTGTATAAGTGCTGCATTTAATCAGTATTCCCATGAAGAATCATGGGGTCATTTTTCTTCAGTTCTTCAAGCAAAAATATTGTTGATGCTGACAGGGAGAATGGGGGGAGGGGAATGGAAATATTAAGTGCGGCCTTGGATTCCCCACTGACTGTGTAGTATCATTTGTTAATTTTGCATGCTAATTAGGCTTGTGAATGATGACCTGTGGAATTTACTGCCTCATGAGGTATTCATTTGTAAAGAACTTGGCTTCTAATCGCAAAGTTCTGATGTTTTGGGGGATCTCAAAATCTTTTAAGGTTGCATTTGCATCATGGCTGTTCAAGTAAAAATGTAACTTTTATTAAAAAACAGTAGGAAAGAAATGGATTATATGCTCCAGGAATAGGGAACAGGATGGGGAACCTGTGAGCTGGGATAGAAGAGTTGGGGGTTGGTAGGAAGAAAGGAAATTTTTCAGAAGGATGGTAGGAGTGGAATGCAGCAAAGAGGAATGAGAAGATATAGAGGGCAAGTCTGTGATATAAAGCACTACTGGAGCCCAGCCTTGGATGGGAACTGGGCTTGCAGAGGGCACCTAGACCCTCATTGTGTGAAAAAGACTGTGCACAAGCTTGACTCTCACCTAGTTACAACAGAAAACATGTGTCTCAGGGTTACCCACTGAAAAAAAGAAAAAAGAAAAAGGAGAATTGAATGCTGCCCTTTATGATGTGCACAAAGCTTCTCTGGAAAGCTCACGGAGTAAGTGCTGCGCAGCAACAGGAAGAGTATTGTGGCAAGAAGGACAACACTGCTTGTTGTACTTTCTCATCTCCCTGAGACCGGGTACATTTTATTATTTTAAACTCTTAATTGTGTTATTTAAAACTGCTTATAATTACTCAGTTCTCTAGAGGCATACTTACGGATTTTGCATAACAGTTCTGAGTAGATCCTGAAGCAATTATCGAGGAAATCCTGTGAAATACTATATTATAGAGGTGCTCTATGGGTTAGTTATGCCATAATAGCTATGGGAATGTATATAACTTGCCAGCTTACTGCCTCTTTATGCCTGCAGCAGGAAATGGCAGTTCCAAAGGGACAATACTAGGGATGGTATCACAGTCCCTGCCAGAACTGTCTTGTTCTACAGTCACTACCCTGAGCAGTGCTCTCTACCTGAGGCAATGGCAAGCAGTACTGTAGTCCAACTGGGATGCAGACAGTCAGAAATGTCAGTCATTACTATTGCTGATGACTCTTTGGGTTGAATTAATTATTTATTATTTTTTCAGATACAATTGAAACAGGTATGACTTGAAATAGATGTGTTAAAAGGTAATAGCCCCCAAATTACAAGCCATTTCCAACCTTTTTTGTTTTCATCTCCACTTTGGTATATATTTAATTTCTTCTCTCTTTCGGGACTTCCCTCTGTACTGTGTATTTAAAAGTTTTTTTTATTTGTCCTGCTGTGAGAACTTGCAGGGGTGGGAAGAAAGACCAGCATGTGAGTGTAGACCACTTGCTGTGACTCTACTCCTCTGGAAGCACCACCGCTTCACAGGCAGGAAGCTTGGGCTCCATTTGAAGAACGTCCATAGGGGAAAGCAGATATTTTTAAAGGCACCCTCCAACAGCGAACCATTCATTGGCAGTTTATATTTAAACAATAATCAAGCTCTTCTGCTCTCAGTTGGTGATTCACAGTAATTTTGTCCTATACAGGCTCTAGATTTGATGAAGGCAGCTGCGTACATTTGATCGGACTCTTACATCAGCTGAATTCTGACAGGCTGGCACTGTTCTGTTTGAGCACTGTCCTTCATGCATACAAATATTTTGGCATGAGGGTTTCCTAAACTACATGGCTGAGGCTAACCAGCATGGGAACAGTGCTACTGCAGGGAAAGAGCTGCCTCGCCTACAAGTTTCAGGCTATTTTATTTCCCATTCAGGTTGCTCCACTGGAAACGTGATACAGTCAGTTAATCTTCAACGGGCGATCTCAGACGTTATAGATCCACTTATACCTTGTGATGAATTACTTCAGTGTTTGTCAAATATTAAATAACATTTTTTTGTTGACATGGAAGTGTGACCTGCAGGCTGCAGCTGGTCCCAGTGTTTGGTGCTGTTTGTGTCCTGCCGTCTGGCTCTTCCTCCCTCTGTTCTGTCACTATTGAGACGCAGCTGGTTTACGTCTGTCACAATCAATGGAAGGACATTTCCGAGCTGGTAATTGCTGAGAGGATCCGGTGCTGATGGCTTCTGGAGCTGCCAATCTGGGGAGCAGCTTTTGGCTCCTGCCGCGTACAGTATGTCTGCAGTTTGACTATTTATCTCACTTTACATACTTGAACTGAAAGAAAGGTTTGTGCAAGCACTTGCTGCTCATTCCCTGGCATGTCTTTCTCCCCCTCATCCCCTCCCTCCCTCCGTCCCTCTCTTGTGCGTTATCAGCTATTGCAACAGCACTAAAATGTGTCAAATAAGGTGAATGCTGTTGTCTAGTTCTGATGTAATGCTTCACAGAGGCTCCATTCAAAATATGACTTTGAAATAGTCACTATTTCACAATTGTGGGAAAACAAATATATTTATACCGGCCACATTCTAACTGAGTGTTGCTGGCACAAACTGTCAAACTTTTATTGTTTAAATGCAGTTGCAGAATATTCATTTAGTCATTTTCATAGAAGTTTCTAAACTCAAAAGCTGGTGAAGACTGGTAAAGAAATGCAGGAGGTGGAAGAACTATGCAATCAGACTTCTGCTGTAGCTGACTGAATCATGTAATTTAAGATACCAGGTGATAAAAATATTGAGTGGGATCCAGTCTGCAAAACTCTGTTTATATTGGGACTTAAGTTCCTGAAAGCCACTCAGTTTCCCCTCTTGCCTAATCCTGTAGGCATCTAAATTCACTAAGTCACTAAGCCTCATTACCTAGTTGAAAGTTTTTTTGGTTTCTGGTTTTATTCATCTGCAAATGCTGATTGCTGTCACTAGGAAATGGGTGTCTGTCTGTCATCTAAAGCAGTTTGGGATTCAAGCTGAGGAGAACAGGCACTCAAATACTGCCCAAGCCCCTTCGGAAAAAAATAATAAAAAAAGAGATTTCATCAAACCAATGATTACTTTGATTTGACATAATGACACTGCCCATGGGTTGCTGATTAACCAAGTGCCTACCATGCTGACAGAAGGGAGATGCTGAACGGTTAGCACACTGACAGAAAAGTGACAACAGAAATGCTATTTAGCATGTGGAGGTCTTAGAGCTCTCAGAGAAGCCTAGCTGTACCCAGCTAACTGCAGTGTGCACCCTTTTTATGTTACATTATCAGTGGATAAACAAGAAAAAAACATCATTGGGAGCAAGGGTCAGAATAGTAGGTGCCTATGCCTTCAATTTCCCAATTTTTTATCAAGATACATAGAAGTTATCTTGAAGAAAGCTCCTTACAAATGTTAGTCCTTAAATTATTACTCCTTCTCTTCCTTATTCTTAGTCCTATTCACTCCCTTTATTTCATTTATTTTAACTTTAACCGGCTGCTTCTCTCCATCACAAGTTTCACAGCTCTGCTCTGCTGCTCTGTGCATGTATGTTTGCACAGGGATGAATGCTGTCTTCCTGCTTTGGCATCCTCTTTGTTTAGCTCACCTGTTGGTAAAGACTGGATGTCTTTACCAACAGGTGAGCTGCTGGTAAACAGCTGTAGTGAGTGGATGTCCACTTACTAAGAAGTAAGTGGATGTGAACATCCACTTACTTCTTAGGCTCCATGGAGACTGCATATAAATCCAAAGTGAGGTGACAAAGACATAATAAAATGGTGGATTTGCTTCAAGACATATAAAGAGAAACGTCTGATATGTAGCCACCAGGTAAGCCCCAGGGCCAGCCATGTCACTGCGTGCATCGTCCAGACGCTTCTTGAGCTCAGACAAGCTTGGTGCTGTGACCACTTCCCTGGGGAGCCTGTTCCAGTGCCCAACCACCCTCTCAGTAAAGAACCTTTTCCTAATATGCATCCTAAACTTCCCCCGTCTCAGCTTCATGCTGTTCCTTCAGGTTCTATCACTGGTCCCCAAAGAGAGGATATGGACACCTGCCCCTTCACTCTGCCTCATCAGGAAGCCATAGATCATGATGACGTTTCCTGTCAGCCTCCTCTTCTCCAGGCTGAACAAACCAAGGGACTTCAACCTCTCCTCATAAGACTTCTCCTCCAGACCCTTCACCATCCTTGTTGCCCTCCTCTGGACATTCTCCAATAGTTTTGTATCCTCTTGTACTGTTATTTCTGATTAATTTGTCAAGTGACAGAAATACTCTGTGGATAAATCAAATTCTAATTATTATTCAATTTTAGGTACTAACAATCTTTCCTAATGCACATTCTTAAAGGGAAAACATCTCAAAACAGTAGGACAAAATGTGTGCAGAGACCTTTCTTGCTGACGTGCAGGTAGCAGATGACTACATATAGAACATGACAGAGCAAATCAGGCCACAGAAATCAATCAATGGTAGCTAAACTGGTAGGCTATAAGGCAGATAGATAACTGTTAAAAATACTCACCTTTTAAAAAATAATGGAAATATCATGGTTTATTCCTATTTTCAATAGGACAGAGAAGGCTGAGATTCAAGGACATTTGTATGATCTAGGACAGATTTGTTCCACAATTCTGTTGAATTTTTACAGAACATTTCTGTTATCCTAAAGTTTTATAATGATAGGTGTTTAAGCAGAGAAATCATCACAGAGAGAATTTTTACAAGATTTCCTACTGTCTAGGGCTTACCTGAGAGAACAGAAATATTTTCCTTTAGTTACAAGTATGAAAAATATTAACTGAATATAAATTTTGAAAAAAATATTCTAGGATTCATTCACAAGAAAAGTGAATAAATAAATATATTTTTTTAAAGAGACAGATATCATTCAAGGTTTAAATGCTCCTAAACTACAACACAGTTGCACAGAATTTGCTGCAGTCATTACTGTCCTGAAGAGAATTATTGTTCATGTGTTATGTACTTATCCTAAACCAAACAAATTGTTCAAAAATAAGAGTGTGATGTATTTATTGCAAGCTTAAAAGAATAAATCCCCTAGATGACAACACATCACAAAACTGCAATAAAGGTGAAGGAACTGGAGGAACTGATCTTTCCAGTAACACAGAAGGTGGATTAACACATTGAGCTCCTTCTGAGGAAAACCAACAAAAACAAAAAGCAGCTTACTTAATGACATGGTGCATTTCATTTTTATTTCCTGGTGTAAACAGTGGATGTCTATATCAAACACCAGCTGTCCACCAGATTGCAGCCTTAAGACCTAAATCCAAATATTTGAGTGTTGCATGAACAGTGGACTGCGAATATGACTGAGGCTTCTTTGACTTTCGTGAATGAACACATAAGATGACAGATGACACCTTAGGAACTAATCTGAACCGCTAGTTCCGTAGCAGATAAAGAGGACAGAAGGGAAATGGTCAGAGGTGAATGCAGGATTCAAGTTTGCCAAATTCCATTGACAATCACCATATTCCTTGTCGATGACTTTATGTGTTAAGGAAACAGTGCATGCACTGCACCCTTTGGACAGCAACTGATACATATATATATAAAAGTTTTACATATATATAGGTATATGTACACATGTATATGAAATGGAAATATATACGTATAATGTATTGTTTTAACTTTGATTTTAATATTTATATTTAGGAAAAAATGGCAAAGAACAGAAGGTCAAAAAAACACCAACCTGTACTGCATAGTCCAAAGGTCTTTTTATCCCACTTTTCCTTTTCCTGTAAACACATGAATACACTCTCTACATTGACACCTCTCTCACAAATTAATAAACCAGTATTCAGGATGCAATGGATGGATATGGATACAACACAAATGATGGATACAATAGTATCCAAGGTGAGGATGAGGAAGGCCAAGGTCCTTCAGGATTCCGTTAGATTCTCTGCCACATGTTGCCCAGTCCTGGAGGGCTGCGTGACCCTACAGCTTCCCTTTCCCCAGCAGATACTGTGGCATAGATCAGATACCTGCCACTGGTTTTTCTATGAAGTCTCAAGGCATGATTTTGGGGCAAACCCTGTCATCTGATACAGTGAAGGTGGCTGTGCCTGTAACTTGGCACAGATGGCAGTCTGTCCACTCCTTCAATTCCCATCACCCCAACATCTAGTTCAGAAGTTAAAGATGCAGTAAGTGTGTTTCTTGGAGAGTTATCAAGATTTTCTGACAGAAGCTTCTCAGAGAAATTTGGGTGACCAAATGCTGGGAAGAAAATTGGATTATGTTCTCTTCAACTTCCATATTTGTCAAGTCAAGAAATTTACCTACTTGAAACAAGTAGGGCTAAATTAAAGGGTTCTTGGTCAAGTTCTGCAAATTTAAAAATGTTTTATTTGACTTGTTCATGCATTTACAGCTACACCCCAAGTAAAAAGTGGCTGTTTCCTTCATATTCCTGTGATAAGAATGTTTTGTCATATATCGAAGTTTCAACATTAATTCATATTGATGGTTTTGCAAACTTTTTTATTGTCCAGTGTCAACAACGCTGTTTCTTGCTGAAAATTTCATTTTCAAATACAGTGTGTACTATATACTTCATTCTTCTTTATCCTAACACTTTGCCTTCTTCCTATACAGCATGGCTGCTTTTCTTAAATAATATATGTCAGAAAAAGCTAAAAAAGTACTTTTTACTCTACCAAAGCAATACTTTGAGTCCCTACCCCAACTTCAAGTTCTTTGATGTTTCTGAAGTGTGGGCAGAGAAATAGAAAATGCTACTTGGGGGGGAACATTTGGTTTGCAAAATTCTTTAAAACTCAACCAGTGAGAAAAGGCTGATTCTGTGATTACTCTTGCACTGCATCGGGTTTTGATGCTCTTTCTGAAAATGAGTTATAGTGAGAAAGACAAATCCACAATAAAACGTGTTCAATACAAAAAAGCTAGAACTCATCTTCCAGAATAGCCCATTCAACGTATTTACAGTTCACACAAAGCTGTGTTCTGATCTTATTATTCATACCAAGCAGAGAAATCTCTATTTCCTTTGCCTTTATCGTTTTCAGTTTGGTTTTTAGGTGCAGAACATAGTTTCCTATTCAGAGGTTTGAGAAGTAAGCTTCTTACCTTAAAAATACATTATAGATGCTCACGTGTTTTTTTACTCATTTTTTTTTCATTTTCTTTCTTGCTTTTCACCACAAAATTAGCCTCACAAATGCAATTTTCAAAACCAGAAGCTATTATTTCTTACAGTCAGACAACTTTGCTGGAAAGACAACATAATGTGTCATAAACTAAACATTGCTGTTGTTATTCCCTGAAATGTAGCATCTCACCTGCTTGACTAAAATAAATCATTAACAACATGAGTTCATAAATAACTTGAATAACATCCTTTCTGAGAGTATTTTTGATATAGTCCGGTCAGGTTGAATTCAAAACATTCCTATAGCTCTAAAAACATACATGCTCATGGTTTCTCCTGTTACAGATCGGTTATTACATTTGATACTAAAGTCTACACTAGCAACTTGAACATGGAATTTTCTAACACATTTGTTTATCTTAGGCTCATATTTAGACACAATAACACTAGTTAACAACTGCCTACTTGTGCTTGCTCCCTAAAATATACAGAGCATTTGCTGTCCTGTGCTATGATAACTGAAAAAATAAACAGTAGCAACATTAATTAACTCTGACGGTGATGGGGTTAGACTATGCAATTCAGTGAACTCTTCATGAATATGCTTCTCCTCATTTTGGAGGCTTAAATGCCTTTTCTTCTTCACTACTAAGTCTTGTTTGATCCAGCCTAATTTCATATCTATTTCCAGAAAACTTCCTTCAGAATTAGAAGAGTTTTAATTCCCATTATTTAATTTTGAAAACAAAAATAAAACTGAAAAATAGCTGTGAAATTTTATCTTGATTTTTTTCCCAGTCACTTTGAAATATCAGAATAATTTTCCGTATGCAAACAACATGGATAGATACACTTAGAGCCTACCACCCTTCTTAAAAGATTTTTTCTATTTGCTCAGTGTAATAGCTTCACAGTGAGAGTCCTTGACTGGAAGGTAATAGGTATTTTCATTAAGAAATTTCTGCTTTTTTCTAAGAGCACTGAAATCTTTGTGATCTGAAAAACAAAACAAAACTAAAAAAAGCTTGCAGATATTTGCTCACAGAAAGAAGCCTGGGAACTTCCAATTCCGTTCTGATTAAAAATGTTTGGTGAGTGTGACAGTTTTAACTGGATATTTAATCAAAGTACAGCCCATGTTTAAACAGTAAAGTGTACAGACATGCCAACAAAATTCAGAGTCACTAGCTAGAGAATAACGGACAATTTAAGCTCTTTGGAGAGTTCTTATTTCTATTTTCATTGAAAAAATTGTTACCAAATACAAGCCAGATGGTGACTTATTTTTCCAAAAGATAACATTTAATATAGGCAAACATGCTGATATGTCTCCAAGGGCAGAAAAATATTTGATGCCAATGATATTGCTCAAAAAATTTACTTTGCAGAAACCATACTACCTCTTTTTACATTTATTGATCATTTGGTGTCTATACAAGTGAATATGTCTATTTTTTCCTCTTTTCTTACTGCAGTGGGTTTGGTTTTATTTTGGTCTCCTTTACTCACTGTGTGATTTGTAGAGAAATTAATCTTCCTCTGACTTTGCACAAAGAGAATTTCAAAATGCCTAGTCTGGAAATTTGGGTTTAATCATATGCTGTTGGGATTTTACTTTATTTTTAAAACTGAACAGGTGGGAGCTTCCTCTCATATAGTAATGAATGGTGTTGCTTTCCAAATGTATTATTATTCAGATCCACTCTAAAAATTCCCTTTGTGGGTATAAACTCAACCCAATGTGCCCTTGTGGCCAAAAAGGTCAATGGCATCCTAGGGTGTATTAGAAGAGGGGTGACTAGTAGGTCAAGAGAGGTCCTTCTCCCCCTTTACTCTGCCCTGGTGAGACCTCACCTGGAATATTTTATCCAGTTCTGGTCCCCTCAGTTCTAGAAGGACATAGAACTCCTTGAAAGACTCCATTGCAGGGCCACCAAGATGATAGAGTGGAGTATCTTATGAGGAAAGGCTGAGGGAGCTGGGTCTCTTTAGCTTGGAGAAGAGGAGAATGAGGGGTGACCTCATTAATATCTATAAATATGTTAAAGGTGAGTGTCAGGAGGATGGATCCAGGCTCTTCTCAGTGATGGCCAGTGGTAGGACGAGGAGAAATAAGTCCAAGCTGGAAGATGTGAATATGGGGAAAACTTTTTCACTGTGAGGGTGACAGATCACTGGAACAAGCTGCCCAGAGAGGATGTGGAGTCTCCTTCTCTGGAGACATTCCAGACCAATCTGGACAAGTTCCTGTGTGATTTTTTCTAGGTGATCCTGCTTGAGTTGGGGGGGGGTGGGGTGGACTAGATGATCTTTTGAGGTCACTTCCAACTCCTCACATTCTGTGATTCTGTGATTTTAAAGATACCTGAATTTTATCTGGTTTATTTCTTAATCTTTGTCTTTTCCTACAGTGTTAGTGTTGTTATCTCTGACTTATTAGCCTGTGCATCTGTCCAGCTTAAAATCAATTATATTCCACCTGCTTTCATGATCTATGCATGTTTTGCTGCAAATCCTCCACTTAAGTAAGGTCGTTTAATGTAGTGCTTGAGTTGCCATCTTCCTTGTCTAAGCAGCAAGTGTCCTGCCGGCATCTGGATAGTTCTGCAAAAAGATGTGCTCCATTCTAGTCCTAGCTTTTCTCCTAGGAGTCAGGGATTTTCTGGGTTTATTGGTCAGCATGTGTTTGGCACATTGCGTTTTAGGGACATAGGTGAACTCAAGGGGCTTGGAAGTAATTTAGGGACATATCACAAGAGGAGATGGTCTTTTCCAGAGGGTCTGAAGCTCAACAGCATGGATATACATTACCTGAAGAATTTGTACCACATGGCACTAGGCACAGGCACCACTCTGAGAATTAACAGTGTGGTTTATTTATCTGCAATATGAGCTGATGAAGGGCTGGTAGCCTTCAGGTTCAGCTTTCCAGCCATCCACTTGCAATAAGCAAGACAAGCGAGAAGACAGGAACAGTCAGCTTTTGGATGGAAACTTTCGGAATCAGAATACTCTGAAACCCACGTATGGTTCTTCACAATTTTGTCAGCCTCATAAAATTTCTAACAAATATTTCACTTTTTATAATCCCCTATCTTTATCCAAATAGTTTCTATGGAAAGACTTATAACAAGAAGTCACATGGCTGTAATTTCAGAGCCCTGCATATACCACAAGGGTTTTTTAAGTTGACTTTTTCTAGAAACATAGAATAAAAGTCCATTTCTATCTCACAGAGATATCCAAAGACTGCTAACATGAGAAATTAAAACTGAAAATAGATGAACAATCATGTAATATTGGTTACAGTGCTAAACTGTGGTATAAATCAGCCTACCAGGCGACTGCCTATGTACTTTTTGGCATATTTAAGTTTAAATTTTTGGACTGTTCATTTTTAAGTTATATTTTCACTTATTAAATTAAAGAAACACCAAGAAAAAGATAAGAAGTTGAAAAGTAGATGTGAAATTTTCTAAACTATAAATTAAATAATATCTTTCATGAGGATTTGAAATATTTTATATGGATCCAAAAATTTTTCAAAAGCTCGGTTAATTATTTTGAAAAAAAAGTCTTGATTATTTGGTTCTTTTGGAACTATTCTAATTTTCCCATTCTTTGTTCTTTTTTGTTATTTTTACTGAACAAAAAGATGAATATTCATCCAGTTCTTTTCTGAGATGCCTGTTATTTCTCTGTGTATGTTCCAGTCCTAACCAGAAAAGGCTGAGAATGCAGCTTTCACTATGAATATACTAGTACTGCAAAAGAATAGCAAGAAGGAATACCCCTGCCCCCTTATTTTTTAAATTAAAATGTGAAGCCACTGAGACAAAATTGAAAGCTCTTCGGACAAAATTTAAAAGAAAACAGAAATGAAGACCACTCCTTCTTACTTCTCTGATACTAGATTTTCTTAAGGATGCCTTCCTTTTTCAGTACTATTAATTTTGATAACTCCCTCCTTTACATAACAAAGTTGGTAACAAAGGATATACTATTCAATTCCACTTCCAGATATCAAAGCTTTCATTGCTTTCCTTTCCAACCTGAAAGTGTGTCCAACTCTTCTTGTCCAACACATCTGTTGATCAAATAACAGATATTACCTCTACCTGCAAATGTTGTCCTACCTGTATTTTATAAAATTGTCATTACACTAAAATACTATTTTAGAGCGAGATGGTTTCTAGACATCATTTTTGAGACTCCCTCTCTTTCTCCATTGACTATAGAGGAATGGAAGAAGGGACACCTGTCTCCTAACTTAGGCACTTCACTAAGTAATTTGAGAATAATTTAGCTACTTAAATTTTCATCTTTCCTTGCTGGTTCACTAGATAACCAGCTATTCAAGCAACTAAACAGTTCTATATCACATGATCAGAATGCCCACACAGAACACCACAACACCAAAATCAGAACACAGCACTGATTTAATTTCAATTTTTAGACATACAGCTTTTAGATTGCAGTATATCCTTCCACAAAAAGAATTCCAGATGCCTGGACTTTATCTAAGGTCTCCTTGTCTCCAGATTCTCTAGTGGGAGGATGCCCTAGCCTCTGGGGACTTGCAGTCTCACACCATTTTCCTGCAGCTTCCAGGCACACATTCCATGCAAAAGACAGTGAAAACAGGGACTGATGTCCAACATGCACCCTGTGTGATTTTCCACAGTCACCAAGAAATAATTCTTTTGTGATATTTTGGCTGGACACTCTTGAAGCACATGAAAAACCTGCTACCCTTCCACACCCTGAAATTGCCTCTGTGGCAATGCTGGATAACTCTCTGTGCAATCTTTCTGGTGATTTCTCTCTGCGGCTTTGCTTTCTCTGGTACTGGTGCCTATCTGAATGCTCAGCCAAGTCAAAGGAAACTGTAAAAGGAAAGGCTGCAGACCTTCACAGGAAAGGTGAGACAATGGCATAGATAAGAGCTTCAGGTTCCCAGCTTCAAAGGAGTTCAGATAACAATGGCTAGGCCATCAAGGGATGGGAAGCATTTGCCTGTCTGGCTCCGTCTTTTCTGGGATCAAAAGACATGGAAAAACCTCAAAGACCCTTGAAAAGGGAGGGGACTCAGGAGAGTGCCCAGATTGTGTCACTGAAAAATTGCTGGTGGGCTCTCTCCCTCCACATTAAAGGAGGGAGTTGGCCACTTCTTTTGACACAGGAATTGTGAATAAAACAGGCCTTCCTTTTGATAGGGTGGAGAAAACTTGGTAAATAATGCGTGTGGGTAACATAATTTGAAAAACAATTTTCCCAGTGTTGGATTGCTTCTGGGAAAAAAAACAAATGCTTTGCTTTCCATTACAAATGTTTTCCTTATTACTCAGAAGATGTTCCGGTTCTAGTAAGGGAGCTCTTACAGTGGCCAAGACTAGTCATAACTGTCTCTTATTCACAGCTAGAAGGATGATAAAATGTCAAAGGATGCATTTTGGATGCACTTTGGGCTCAGTTAAGCCTGTCACTTTTTGAGACAACATTCATAAACAGTTGACACTGTGTATAGTAGTAAGAAGTAGTAAGAAGACCATGCAGACCATGCTCAGATGGAATATTTGTTTTCCTCTGAAGAGACTTCTCCGAACACAAATACTGCGGTCATCAGATCCACCTGCCTGGCACGCAGGGTATTTACTGCTTTCTCCTAAATGTCTGCAGCCTGTCTAGCTGACTACACTTCATCATGAGAGCATATGAGCAAGAACAACACTTGAATATTGTCAGAAAGGTATTAGGTTCTGCCTGGGCCTGTGATGGCTGTTACAGGAGCATGTCACAGGTGATGCAGTTTACAAGCATTCAGGATTTGCTAATAGACTTTTTAGCAATTGTTAGTAAACCATTGTAATTATCTTGTTTTAACATTTCTCTGTAAGACATTTCAATAGGAGGTAGCAAAGCTGGACTAATTCTGTTGTCAGTGGAAAGAAAAAGGTATCTTCAGAACATATTCATACTACCTCTGTTTTTGGATGAGATGACAGTCTCAAGAGTTGTGTATATATTTACAGTGACAATAGAGAGGGAGTCAGTTTACTCACAGAATTTTCTTAAGCTCCATTACTTGTCAATGTCTTAAGTACCTTATATATGTATGTGAGATTAGATATCTGCAAACCATGACCAACGAGAAGCTTCCAAATAATTGAGGATTTTTAATCTTAAAATGCAAAGACTGAAACTGTATATTGCCATCCCAAATAATTAAATGGCAGCTGCAAAGAGGAAAGAAACATGTTCTTTCATTAGTCCACTGGCTTAGGAAAATAAGAGCTTCCTAAATTTGTTGTAGGGTGTATTTAGGTTATACGTGAAGAAAAACAAGTCTGGTTATCAATTAAGTGAGAAGCCAGTGGAGATTATGGTATCTCTGTCCCTGGAGGTTTTTGAGAACTACATGGACAAACATTTGTCAGGAGCAGTGAGCGTTTGTTGTGCATCATCTACTCCACTGCAAGAAGTAGATGATCTTATCAGGCTCCCTGCATCCCTATTTTCTAAGGCTACATCTATACTGGTGAGTTAAATCTGTCTAGGATCACCTTCGGTCATGTTACCAGTTTATGTCGAGCAATGTGTATCTACAGTATTAAATTGCCTTGGCTACCCAAAACAAGGTGGCTAGCTCCATCCTACTCAAGATGGATATTTTTCTGAGCCAACTGACAAATCATGTCCACAAATTGTTTGGGAAGCTGATAACTGATGCCAGACAAAGTTATGTGGAGACCCTTCTAGAGTGTGAACGGTGCAATCTCAAATTGAAAAATTAAATAAAACTCAATGATCTCTCAAAATAATAATTATCTGTAGCTCTCGTGCTTGGACTTCTATCCTTTTTTTTTCAGCAGAGGGCATCCTTAGTACAGTCACTTCAGTTGTCTGTATCTGTACAGTAGAGTGGGAGCAAACTTCATGCTGACTCCAAAGTAGACTAAACTGAGTAAACACTTGGTACATGTGAATATTTATGAGAAACACTAGGTCCTGTGGAACACTTTTGGCCAGTATTCACTTAAACAGGCTTTTTCCTTTCCACCATAGTAAGCAAAAAAAGGGGAAATAGGGACTGGAAGACTAGAAAGCACTTCTGTAAATTTTTTTGCTTATCCATTTTTTAAGAAAAGAAAAAGAGTCAGTATGAGCATAGAGTTAAAATAACATATTTAAGTTCTTCTCAGGAGAAGGAGGGCAGATTTCTTCATTTACTTTAATTAAAGTTCTCCACAAGCTCTTTTCCCCCCTTAGGTTTGGGAGCTTGGCAGGCTTTAAGTTTTTTTTTAAAAAATCTAGCTTGTTCACCAGGCAAATTTTCCCATGATTTCAAAGCTGTAGTGTTTAGGCAATCAAATGTTAATCCGACCACAGTCTAGCTTTTACTTTCTTCCCCACAGCTTGATATCTATTGCCATTAACGTTACATCCTCAGATGTAGGGTAGACAGTGATGTCGCTGTCCAGCACATAAGTGGTAATGAACTGCAGCACAAATAATGATTTGATAACAGGCATGTGTTACTCTCCCCCAGAGCATGTGCATGGGTAAGCCAGCTGCAAATGATTTATAGTACATACCAAAGCTATACTAAATCAAGCCAAACAATATTGCCTTTTTTTTTTTTTATAAGAGTGAAGTATTTCCCATGAAGCTGGTAACTTCTGTCTATTAGCTTATAATCTATATGACCTAAATGTTTTGCTCTATAACACGGTGCCAGTGGTGAGCATCAAAAAATAAACTGAGGACAGCTTTTAGGGGACTGCGTTTAATGTAATATCTGGGAGAGTGAGCATGCAACTGAAATGAAGAAGGCACGTCTAGCAAAAGAGACAGTACAGAAATGAAAGTAGTTGGGAGGTCTCAGCCTTTGAAAAGAGGATTTTCACTGAAACTGCAAAGAGTTACCATCGTGAATATTTTGAAAAGCATACCCATGTAAAACTTGAATTACAGCCCTTAAACCTACCTGATCTGTATTGCTTCTCATTGGTGGCTTTTAGTCCTCATCTAGGATTCGGGCTATATCTGGCAATTGGGGCAAAAATACAGAGCAAATTTTTTAAAAATGAATTACTTTACCTTTTTCTGACATCTTCATTGTAGAGGAGGTTTGCTATCAAACATGACAAAATGTGTAACATTTCTTTATTGGAAGAAAATTTGAATGACAATTATTTTGCTATGATTGTTTTTGATGATAAACTGGAAACAGCATACAGTGATCACTACCACATGTATTTAGACTAGGGTTGGCTAGACTTGTATTCTCCCAGGGAAACTGGGTACTTCAACTGGATTTCATTTTTTTTAAATTTATATCTCACTGAGAAATTTCCAACTTAGTTTCCAATCTATTTATTCACAAGAATTCTTAGGGTTTCCACTAACTGTTGCAGATGTTCTTTGCTAGCCTGGGTTCCGCAATCTTGGAACAAGCTCTCGGGAGAGAAAAGGCCTATTTTATGGGATCAGGCTGTTTATTCACACTGAAGTCAAAAGGACTAGCTGTATCATGTTGCAAACAACAGCAAATTATCTGAACAGATAGATTCCTTTCATTGCAAGGATAAATGTGCACGTACACATACACACAAACAAACACGCAGGCACGCACACACGTATGCAGAAACTATTTGGGAATAAATCTGAGAAGGAAAACAAGGGAGGGATGAGGTTAGAAAAAGTTAATGGGAGAAAAATAACCCCCTCGGGCTTAACTCTGCTCCTGTCGAAGAGTAATAAAGGGGTTTTGTTTGTTTTGTTTTGTCTTGCTTTTCCCCCAGTGAAAACAGATGACTGAGGCCTGATCCTGTTCTCAGCAAAATTATTGTAAAAGCTAGAAAGGGACGCTTGTTGGTGCTTGCCCAGAGAGAGGAGCTAGAAGGTTTAGGGCCTAAAACAGTAGTGTGACATTATTGTCAGAAAATTTTGACTTCTTTATTTATGAAAAAGTGCTCATGCCTTTTTAGGTGCAGAAGTTAGATGGATGCAGTGGTAACAAAGGACCCAGTTTCTCAGAGATTCTTAAGAGCTGCCAGATAAAATTAGGGTTTCATGAAAGGCTGAGAGAGTGCAGATGCTCATAAATAACGATGCTGTCCTCCTTCCTTCAACAGCGCCGCAGTGGGGCTCTTCTGGCAGCAGGCACTGTGTTAACGCTTTTAATATGCTTTAAAATGAGTTTTATTTTTTAATGAAACAGTCCAGCATATTTTGAAAGAGGTTTGTTGGGTATTTTTTTTAATGGAAACCCAAAAGTTATTTTTGTTAAAATAATATAGCTGTCTCTTCTTCCTCATGCAGAAAGCAGAACTCCCTTGGAAATTAATAATGAACTGCATAAACCACACATGGTCATAAACCTCTTTGGAGTCATTCTGACTCCTGGAGGTGCATCTCTGGGTGTCAACTGTACCCTAAGTTGCATTTTACTCAATAAGGGTGACAGCAAACAGGGTTATGGTTTGTTTCTTGTTGTATTTGCAGCAGAGGCTAGTGCTGTATTGTGCTGACTCTGTCCCAGTAGTCATCAGAAAGCTGGAAGTGATGAAAGGGGATAGAAAGATTTCTTATCTAACCCTTCCTCCCAGCCCAGAAATAACCCAAATATTTCTTCTTATAAACATGAAAGTTTAATTACATTTAAAATAATAATATATCTGTGTCAGGCTGCAAAACTAAAACTGCTTCACAGTAATATTTTGTGCCCCAGAAAACAGGTGTTATCACTGGCCTAGGCATTGTCACATGTCTCATGTCTTGTGAGTCAGATGACTCAGAAGTAAAAGTCAGGCCAAAACACTTTTTCAGGTTTGTTCCTTACTCCATAGAAGAAAAAAATATTCCACTGAACAATAGTGAGCCTTCTCCTACTTTGGGATGCTGGCATCCTCCTTGGCTTTTGATTTTGTTTCAGAAGGAAATCCACCTTCCAGCCATTCAGCCCCAGAAGCTCCCTGGAACAGGTGGTCTCTAAGCTCCAGGGGGAACCAGCAGGCTGAAAGGGGAAAGCTCCCAATTGCCTCCTGCCATAGCCCAAGAAAATACTTCATTATTTGTATTTCTTTCCGGAAATCCAGTCTCTTTTATAGCTGAGGCGATACAGACAGCTGTTGAGTTTATTTCAAATGCTCCCTCTTTCTGGGGTAATCATTTAGAGCTGGTAGCTGAACCTCTGAGCACTCTGCTTGACTTCTTAAATAGCGATGAAAACCCAAAGTTTGGAGGTTGAAAGGAACTTTTTTGGTAGTTCTGGTTAAGTACTGTAAATTTTCTCATTATTCTTTCCTTTACCTTGCAGCCAAACTGTCTTCCTGCAGGAACTGAGGAAAAATAATAAAACAATTTGTAAAAGCTTGCTTCAAAACTAAACCTTAATGTGCAATGTAACCTCTCCTTAGGTGAGGAGTAGGTTTTTCCCTTGACCTGGCTACATTGCTGCCAGTTCAGTGACTCTAGAATTTGTGAGTCACATCTTGATCTGTAAAGGAGCTGGGGGCACGTGCATCATCATATATTGCACTTGCCTTTCCCATTGCTACTGTTCGTGAGTGTTGCCAATTTCATTAGCGTGGTTAATGGTTCTAATTTAGTTCTGGTTTATACTGGCACCAGTGAAAGCAATATAGCAACCCTTCACTTTAGGTGGCACCAGCAGAACTAGATTTGTCATGCCTCAGAACAGCCAAAAGAAATACAGTTATTTCTGGGAAGCAGACTTATTTACATATTATATTCTTGTTAGTGCTATATTGTCATAGCTGTCTGTGTACTTAATAGGCTTGGGCAAAAAAGATCTGAAGAAGGGTTGTAAAAGAAGTAGGGAAAATTGGAACAAAATAAGTGAAGTACTGGAATTAACAGAGAAAACCAGCAACTGATGCTTACTCAAATGAAAGAGAAAAAAAATTGGTAACATACTAGGAGGAATTGGATGGGGTGAAATTCAGCCCCTCTACATTAAAAAACCAAGCAAACAAATGAAAAAACATACAAGCAAAAATGGTAAGCACAGCAAAGGGATGTATGCTGGTCAGTCCAGGTGTGTGGGGGCTCTGCTCTCTGCAAACAGCAAAAGCGAACTCTTAGCAACTATAAAAATCACAGTTGGGCCCCTCATTTGCCTTGACACTTGAATGTCTGTGACCTTTATTCCTATTATGTATAGACAGTAATTAGGTACAAACAACAATTATGTAAAATGTATACATATTAGTGTATCAATGTAGATTATTTTGGCAGGACCGGGAATAGAAAGTACCAGATGAAACTTACAACTAGAAAGTCAGAGAATGGCTAAGTGCTCCCAGAACACACCTGTGTAATGTTGACAAAAATGTTGGTCCCTAAAAGGGAGAAAGCAAGGGACTGAACCATCCACTAAAGAATCAGAGAAACATTGAAAATTTCTGGGCCTTGCCAATCTCAGAAGACACCACAAAAATTGTAATCTTGGCTTATGAGGTAGAGGTTATGGAGAAGGATAAAGCATTTAAAGATTTATTAACTAAGCATGTATGTTTTAAAAATTTGTCTGAAATAAACCCAAATTACAGTCTGTACTGAATTTGTAAATCTGCAGTGCATACTGAAGAAGTGTTAAAGGGAAATTTTGTTCTTCATTCATTGGCAAACTGACAGAAGAAGAGATTAATCACTATCATTTTCTTCAGTAATTTCAAGGGGTGTGGAGAAGGCTCTCAGAACAATTCGTATATCTGAATTGCAGAGCACCAAGTGAAAGGAGACAATTGCAGCTGATTTCTGTGAACTATTGCCCAATGGCAAAATATCTTTTCTTTTTGAGGAACGCATATTCCAGATATCCGTTGCTGGCATTTTGTCATCTACTTCATCGGATGCTGTGCTTCCTGTTTTGGAACATATACTGAGCACATGTGGTAACTAACTTTTATCAAATCTGACAGCAGACCACTGTTTGATAGACTATTTTCTGAAAAATATGTGGAACTTTTTGGTCTTAAGCACAAGGAAGTTCATACCCAATTGGCCACCCTCCAGTGAGCTTTATGCAAAACTACTCTGGCTGAGATTAGGAGCATTCTCTTAGAAATATCTCTAAATCAATTTTGAGACATTACAAGTCCATAGCTTGTCTCACTATAGAGAAATTGTCTGGAAAGTTTAATTTCTTGAAGGCAAGTAAAGATGATTTTTCCAGATATCAAGCAGAGGAAGCCCGATTGTGACATCTCCATAAATGCTCAGGTCACAGCTGCCAATTTTAAAGCCAAGAAATTCTCTGTAAAAGAGGGGGCGACAAAAAAATGTCTTCAGAAACTCTGGGTTCTCAGTGTCTGGCTGGGAGAATATGAATTCTAAAAGGAACATGACTCCATTTTTACACAATTTCCAGTCATCACAGGAAAACCTTGTGGAATTTAAAGAGAATAGTCCCCTTTCAATCAACTCATCAATTCGTAAAGCAGAGACAAAATCCTGTGTTGAATTTTATTGGATGGCTTGCAGAGTTTGAGAAAAGGTCTAATTCTAAATTAGCATTTCTCTACACCTTTATTGACTTCATGTCTATTATATTAGATGGGATTTTTCTATATGAATGAGGAAAAAACCGTTATTACCTGAAACAAGGGAAATTTGCCCATTTAAAAGCCATGGTGTGAGGTTATGTGTGTATGGAACAGCTCAGTGTCACAAAGAGATACTGGAACCCTCTCTGAATAATTTTCTTGGGCTATGAGAAGCATTATAGCCGTATTAATACAAGACTCCACCCAGCCTGATGCTTCTTGACTGAGCCTGTTAGCCTACAGAAGGTGTACTGATGCAAGGAGTTTTTTGGTGGTTCCACAGATTTCACATGGCCTTTTTGGGGGCATGAAATCTTGTTAAGCAAACTCTTCAAAAGTGTCTGGAAGGAAGAAACCATTTGGGTGAGAGATGACTCATCCAATGTAAGTTAAATTCACTGCATCCCCTGTGGAAGACATCAAGACTGGGAACACCAATTGCAATTATTTACTGTTGATCCTGATCATAGAGATTATCTTCCAACAAATGAGCAGACTAATGTACAGTGAGGAGGAGGAAAATGTTTCTAGTGTGGTTGAATAGATTAGCTGCAGGCCTAATGATCTGATCTAAGGCATTTGAGCTGAAGTATTCAAATGCCTCTGCCTTCCCACTTGTGCACTTCGACACAGTGAGAAACTACTTTTTCTAACATATACATGAATCTGATCCCTGACTATACCTGAGATTTTAAAATAAAAGTTTAGAGCTTCCTTGAGTGTACCAAGAATGCATGCTGCATACTGTAATTCACAGACAGCATTTTGTGGTGAATTTTATATTCGGACAGCAATTTCCCCATACCATCCAGCTTACAATTTCCACTAATAATAAAAGGGTTTTTTTTTTGTTTTGTTTTTTGTGTTTTTTTTTTCTTCTAGTGGCTGGTGTTTTAGTTGCACAATGATAACTGCAATTTCAATTTAAAATTTCACCCCCTTTGCAAGAGCTGGGGATTTCATTCACCACATGTGTCTGTATTCCTTTACATTATCCTAACACACACACGATTGTCAGGCTAGACTTTGACAATGAAATTAGTGTCATGGATAAAATAATAAGAGCTTTAGCCTCTAGATGCACCTGTCTACAGCAAGTAGGCAGGCTCAGTCAGGGGGTGTGCATGTGTGTCAGCCTGCCACTGCAGCTGTTCCATTACCATAAACCCCATAGTATTTATTAAGTTTTAAGCCGTTCTGAACTCCATAACTTTGGCTTACAAAGGGAGGCTGTAATGCTATGTCTGGACTGTGATAATAGTTCAGATAAAGATCCAGCATGTGACTCCTAATGACAGCATTAAGTCTATTGGAAGGAACTATATCAAACTATATGCAGTAAAGCAGACAGCAAATATGAGCCATGAAGAATTAATGATTAACTGCTCGCTGCTTGCTTCACTGGGAACAGCACTGACATTGAAGGAGTCTGCAAACTCTTTGGAAGAAGTTAATTCACATATTGGAGTAACACAACAAAGTAAAAATCACAAATGCACTGCTTAAACTTTGGGTGTATATTTTGCAGAGTACACACTCTGAATTTAATGGCAGCTCCAGCCGCGTCCACATGGATTCGGCTAAGTTGTAGTAGTTTCAGTTACGACAAATAACTAAACTTTTAGACACAGTATTACGTCTTCATCATTCTTTAAAGACTGCTAGTGTCTTTTCTTCTTCTATGAGAAAGTTGTGTGGTATTGCACTCATTAATCTTTGTGCATTCTGCAATTTCAACAACTCATAACAGTTAAAAGCTGACTTTGGAGGTGCCGCCTTGTAAATGACTGCTACATTAACATCCATAGCTTCAAACTAACATCACTGAGAGCACTGGCTGGAAACCCTGGATAAACCAATGCCACAGGCTGTGGAGATGAAGTCTGTCACTCATCATTCTGGGCAGTGAGAAATTCCTGACTTGCAACTGCCTTCTTACTTTTGTGCAAAGCACAAGTCCTGGGAATTTAGAGGGAGCCAGAAAAAGTGGGCAGGAGCACCTGCCTCTCCCAGAGATGAAATCCTGCTGTCAGCTTGTGTGCTGTGGTTCACCACTGTCCATGTCAACAGCTTGAGAGTCAACCTGCCCTGTTGCAGTGCTGGGTAGTGGTGCGCTAGGGAACTGCCTGGTGTATGAGGCCCCAGGTCTCCGCATCCCCAAATGCATGCTGCAGCCAAAGTCCTGACCTGCCTTTCCACTCTGAGCACCAGGGATGCACGAGTGAGAAGTGGTGCTGTATGAAGCTCCTCGTAACCAATGAAGGAAAGCAGACAACCCCAAAGGTCAAGTCATCCTGCCTGAGACTTAAATTACCTAACTGTAGAAGACTGCATTGACAGTGTGAAATGATGAGGCTTCAAGCTTAAGGCTTGCTGGAAGTACATGGTTGTTTACCTAAGTCAAGTGCCAAGTACAGAAATTATGTTTATACCAATACAGTTCTATTTATGGCATTGCAATTTATCTTGCAATTGTGAATGGGCCTAATGAAAATGAGGATGAACTCCAGCATATTGAGGAAAGTAGGTTATGATGTTCTCTTCCTAAAACTACAGGAAATTTTCAGTGCTAAATGAGAAATACTTAATGGTTTGAGTCAGTGTATTTGTTCCAGACTGGTGCAACTCTGGATCACTCCTCCTCATGGCTCTGTACCCCACTTTATAACCAGCACAGTGCACACTGATTCCATTTATATTCTTGCAATGGCTTTTACATGTGTTTTCTGCTGCTAGATCAGCAGGAAGTTGGAGAACTCCAAATTAGTTAGGTTTTATAACAGGTATGAACACCTTAACCTCCTGTGGTGGGCTGGCCTTGGCTGGCTGCCAGAAACTCACCCAGCTGCTCTCTCCTTCCTCATCTTCAACAGGACAGGGTGAAGAAAATAGGATGTGGAAGCTCATGAGCTGAGATAAGGACAGGGAGATCACTCACCAGTTACTGTTATAGACAAAACAGTACATGGAGAAAATTAATTTGATTTATTGCCAGTTAAAATAGAGTAGGATGATGAGAAACAAAGACTAAAACTAATACACCTTTTCCCTCCTCTTTCTTCCCAGGCTCAGCTTCTTCATTTCCAGCTCCTCTACCTCCCCACCCAGGAGTGATGCAGGGGGATGGGGAACCAAGGCCAGGCTTAGTTCCTAGCAGCTCCTCTCTGCCACTCCTTCCTCCTCTCACTTTTCCCTTCCTCCATGGGTTCTACCCATGGGTGGCAGTTCCTTTCAGGAGCCTTCTCTGGTGTGGTGCAGGGAAATACTCGCTCCACCATTGTCTCTTCCAGGGGCTGTATGGGAACCTCTACCCCAGTGCCTGAAGCACCTTCTCCCCCTCCTCCTGCACTGACCCTGGTGACTGCTGAGTTGTTCCTCTCACATTTTCTTACACCCCTCTCTCTCTGCAGCATTGTTTCCCCTTTCTTCAATGTTTCTTTCCATGCCCTACAGTGGGTGGGTTGGTGACGGCTGGAACCAGACGTGTCTGGCTCAGGGAGGCCTCGGCCTCTCCTCACACAGGCCCCTGCTGCTGCCAGTGCCTGGGCACCTGCACCCCATATAACCCCTCAGGGGCCCAGATCCATAGGAAGATTTGCTCTTTTCTGTCTCATCTGATCAAAACATTATAGTCAACTTTATCAATATGCAAATTTACAGCATTCTGCGGGAACCCTGTCATCTCTTTTATTCATCTCACACACACACACACACTTCGTGACAAATGATTTTGATTTAGCAGCAGAGACACAGCTATTGCCTGCCCCATAGCAACATAGAGAACACTGTGTGCTGAAAGTGCCCGAAGCACAAGTAAAGTATTGGGTTTCAAGGAAGATGTTAGGAAGTGTTTTTAAAAATAAGGATGTGGAATGATGACTCTAGGGGAGAAGTCCAGTTTCTCAAACAAAGGCATTCAGAGCCATTTGAGATGCTCTGAGGTACCAAACATGTCAGCTCAGTGTTGGGAAACACAGCACAGAACCTATGGGGTATTTGCTTCTTGCATGGAAGCCAGGAACCCACTGGGCTATCCTGCGGTGCCGACAGTCACAACCAGGCTGCATGTTTAGGCAACTGTTAGGCTTACTCATTAATCACAGGTTTACACATTTTCTTTAAGGAATTGGTTTTAAAATCTGCTTTTTTTTTTTTTCTTCTTTCTCTATGTATCTATTTAGGGAATTTTCCTTTCTGAAAATTAGTAACACTTTGCATTATGAGTGACATTAGTTTCAGTATTATTTACACACTTTTAAGAATATGAGGATGGCAAAACCAGATCAAAAGTGAATGTATGAGAAAGGGGAACTGTTCCTAATATTCACCTTTCTTTTTTTAATTTACAAAGGATTATTTTTTAAAAATAATTTGGAATCAGACAAATCTTTTAAATCTGATCATTGCTTTGGATTCTTCAGTTTTACAAAATAAAAAAAAAAACAAACCAACAAAAAAACAACACATCATCATCCTTACATTACAAAACCACATTTTCTTTTAATTTAGTGGCTGCTTTCCAAAGCAGGAAGTTAAGAAAATAAAGGAACTTTATAGCCAGAGTAAGATAAATAGTGCTGTCCTAAGAGGGAACGCTATTTATACTCCCTTTGTGTTTATACTTCCTATTCTGTCCTCTTCCCCATTCCACTGACTATAATTAAAATCATAGCTTCTGAAGTAATTTTACATTTCCTTTCCAACTCTAATACTGTTTTGCCCCCTTCAGAAATTAAAATGGTGCGATTGCTACCGTAGGCAAGCTAAAAAGGACAGCTAATGCTTTAATCTGTGCCATTTAAACCTGCTCTTTGTAGGTGTCATTATGATGAAACGGGATGGTTTCACAAATGTCTTATCATTCAAAGAAGCTTGATGTCACACATGTTTTAACAATGACATTGCTGTGCAAAACCAGCCATATTTGTAATGAGGGTTCTTTTCTCAGAAGAAGAAGAGGTGACCTGTGTTTCAGCTGGGATGGAGTCACACAGTATTTACATTGGCTCTTTGTTCAGTCTGTATAGAGAAATATATGCTTAGAGTACTTTGACTTCTGGAGCTCTATGCCTCTTCCTGAAGAGTAGAGGGAAACACATTACATCATTTATCAGGACTGCATGGCTCACTTATGGTGATACACATCAAGTGCAGGCCCATATTCCCTAGAGCTGGGTGCTTAAATTAGCCGCCCCAGACCTAGATATAGGCTGTTACATAAAAGTGGTGCTATTGGCATCATCAGCATCAACTTAGCAAAGAAAAACCTGGAAAACATTCTGGCTCATGGACTCCATGCAGCTGGGATCAGATAAGGGACAAAGATAGGAAACATTTCAGAGACACCCTTGTCCTCAGTGGCTGTGTCTATGCAGCAAAATTCATTTGTTCCAACTGAAGCACAATAGTCCTGTTGCTATAGCCAGGGCTGTGGCAGTGGTGGCACTGGGGCAGCAGCAGTGGGCAGCACATAGGCTGGTGGAAGTAATCCCTCAGTTGTCTCCCTGAAACAGTTTACAATCCAGTGTCAGAGAGAAACATTTGTTTTGTTTCAAAAGAAAGCTTATGAATTACCTTAGGTACACTAGATCATTGGGAGTGTATTGGGGAGTGCCAAGATTATCTGACAGTGTAAGAAAAACTATTATTTCCTAAATTATTATCCAGTATGAATAATGTGCTGGCTGTGGTAGAGTCCTCCTGGGACACCTGTCCTGCACCAACAAACTAGGCTAAGCCTAACAGAGGGTCTGGATTTAACTGTTGGTGCCCTTTGGGCACTGTAGTCCTTTAATGAATCTAATTATGAGGGTGTTGTTTATATGTGGTGCTGGGCAGGAACTTCGTGGGACTGAAAGCCATTAATATAAAATTCACTCATAAAGAAACTATGACAGAATTATCCTGCTATCATAAACTCATATTTTTCAGGACTTAGGAGTTACTGTGAGCAAATGGAAAAAACAAACTGAAACAATGCCATGTTAATTGGCAAAGCTTTTTCAGGGTGAATAAATGCTTTTTCATACAAATCCAAACAAAGCCAGGCACAGCAAAGGCTGATCTGGATTTAGGATCTACAGTCAATGTAGGAAAACTGCACAGTCTGAAGCTGCCTCATCACACTCCTTTGAGGTGAAATAGAGGTGGCAGAACTAAATCCCTCACAATACCAAGCTCCAGTGAGAAAAGGCACTGCCCGGTGTCAAACGACATAAAGAAATGCTGATATAAACCAGTGAAACATACCTTTATCCATCCCTCCTCTAAAGCCAGTGACTGGTTTGAGTAAAGCTCAGTCATACCCAGAGCTTTTCCAAATCAGTAATGTGTGTAAGAGCTGTCTGGCAGACGTGGAATAAATCCAAGGCAAATGCAGGACATGCTGGACAGGCTGCACGTGCAGTGCGAGGGGCAGTGCTCAGGCTGCCTGCCTGCTGCTGCTCCCTGGAGCTGTTAGGAGAAGGTGGGTGGCCAGACAGGGCACCTTGGAGGAGATAGGACCAAATTATCATATGGCAGGCAACCAGCTATGATGGTTTTGACCTGTGCCGGGGATACCAGACATCAAGAAGTCACAAGCAAAATGTATTGAAATACACCCAGAGGGAGCCTCTCAGCAGAAAGGAGAGGGAATGTGTTCAGAAAACTTTGGAAAAGCCCACTATGTGCTAGAGTGCCTGCAGACAGTGACATGAAACAGATCTCTCAATTCTCCTTGGTGTTTTTTGAGGCTAGAATGGTTCTTTTTTTAAAACACTATTAGTTTTTGTGAGCTTATAAATGTTAAAACGTGATCAGAGTGATAGTTTGTTCATTAATAATGTGTTTTAAAAACTGAGCAGTGATTCCTAATTGCAAAATGGGTAGTACTCAGCCCAGCTTTCTGATTGGCTTTAGGGAGCTTGAATGCATGGCCTTATTTCACTGCAAAGCCCTGGCAGACTTTGCACATTAAAATTCTAAACTGTCTAAGTAGGTGTGAAACTAATTTTGTGTTTATTTTTTAAAAACCACCTATGATCATTTAGGGCCATCCACTTCACTTTGGGAGGCCCTTACCTAGCTGCAGGTGGGCCCTAGGAGACAATAAAGCCCACCTCAGAGAGGATAATTTCTTGAATATCATAACCTGAATATTTATAGCTTCTGGAATCGTTGTAGCTACTTATCCGTGTTTCCAGCCACAACTTTTCTTAATAAGAAGGGCTTTGAAAAACTCGCTAAATCTGGACATAAAAGGAAACAGGAGTTTTCCTAGTGCAGTGGAATTTTTTAAAAGTCACATAGTAACTTTATTGATGAAACAAGGAAGAAAGCACTTTTCCACCAGACTTTGCAGAGCTTATTTACAAAACACAAGATTTTTTCATTAATATGTAGGCAAGGCAAAGTCATGACGAGGTTTCCTGCAGAGTGAGGACACTTATGTGGCTAGCCGTTTCATCAGTGGGTTATCTTGTTCCTTTGCTTGTGGTGTTTTAATATGTTTATGAGAGACAAACCTTGGGGCGAAAAAAAAACTTTCAAAGAGAAATGAAAGAACTCAGAGACATTTTGGGTTTTAAAGTTTTATTTAACATGTGTGAATGCATGCTACATCCTATTTACACAAACATAAAAGTGTTTGTAAATCACCTTGTGCATCTGTAATTCATATCTCAATGGACTTTGGTCAGTGAGGTTCAGTGAGGTTCAACGAGCACTGAAATCACATTGCCTGACTGGGACTCACTCTCAGATTCAGACACCTAATTTTGAGTATTTAAATAAAAGTTTCTGCACATAAACTAGAGAGCTACGTTTCTTTTCCTGCCAGTGGAGAAGTGGAGATCCCGTGCAGAACTCAGTTACCTACATGTAGGTTTCTGGTGTCATGTGAGATGATCAAGTGCCTCCCACGAGGTTCCTTCTGGTGCCTCAGAGAGGTTCAGGTCACCTATAGGTGGGTCCTGTACCTTCCTACCAGTCAGATAGACTGGATACCCCAGGCTATCTCAAGTGTTACGGATGTCACACAGCAGAAGTCCACTTTTAAGCACTTAAATCCAGAGCTGCCTCCCAACCTCTGTTGTTTTGCATCAGTGCACTGCAATATGCACATATGTGATCTTTGCCTCTGCAATTGTGTACTCTATTATTTCTCAGAGATGCTGTTCGATGATTGTTGAGAGGTCAGATCCCTGGCTTTGCTATCTTTCCCACTACCTATTCAATGGTTGCATAAACACTCTGGGAAGACAGAAACTGTGGCTTTAATAACCAGACTTGAGTAGACGAGTTGAGAGAGTATATTAACGGTTAGCTTGTAGTTAGATTAATGTGGAAGTAATAACATACCCATACACATGTTGACAGAGGTGTGGTTGGTAATCTTATTCCTTGTATTTACCAATTTATCAGACTCCAAAGATCTGAAGGTGTAGGGACAGCCAGGATGTAGGTACTAAGCAATTGTGTGTCCTCTCTCATCGTGAATGACAATAGAGCTACAGGTAAGAATGCAGATAAATATCAGTGCCATTAACAAAATTATCAGAAGTGGAGCCAGATTTTCAAAGATCCTGCAGATAATAACTTCATTGTTCTCTGCAGATGAAAAATGTTTTTGCAAATGTTGCCCTTCTTTCTCAGAGGCACAAAAAGATTCCCATCACCACCAAATGGGGTGACTTTAGGTGCTGAATGAGGTTTCAAACTATAGTGCTAGCAGGTTATAAATCATCTGGGGAAGCTGCAACACTTTATTGTGAATGATGGGAGCTAGGAAACGTTGCAGTTCTGTAGAGGTGTTATTACTATGTATGCTTAATACGTTATTATGTATGTTTATGTTTATATAACTATTTATACTTGTTTTATTACCACATTTATAAGTGTGGGGATTCAAAACCAAAGTATCATTTTCTCACTATGTGTTGTTGCTCTAAATGGGGAGTAATGACTGTAAGTGTGTAAAAAGAGTGAGTCAGCAATGCCATTCTCTGTCCTGTGAGTAAACAGTTGCTCTGGAGAGTATCTACTATCAGTTCGTTATCACTTACTGTAAGATATTGTAAAACAAGAAACCACTCTTTTCAACCATGGTGGCCTCTCTCTTTAAGGCAAATCTCCTAAATAATAGACTGTGAAGCAGATACTTCTACCTTTGTATCCAGAAAGAGGAGGCTTTCGTTCTTTAATTAAGTGGTACAAGCCCTTTTATTTTTTTCCCTGGAGTGTTGGAAAAATAAAACGACCGATTGATTATAACAACAAGCTGAACACCAGATGTTTTATGAATATACAGCTTCCCCAGCACACACCCATGTGCATGTAAGAGAAAAAGAAAAACAAAGGACTGTTTATAATTGTCAGAATATTAAAACCTTTGCTTATTCAATGTTCTTTCTTCGCTGGCCTGTTTGTGCTGCCAAAAAATTGATTTATGACATAGACCATTCATTGCTTGAGTTTTGCTTTCCAAACTTGGTAGAAGTATTTCATGGCCACAGTCAGATGTCTTTCTTTATGTAAATTTTGATAATTTGGAGGCTATCTTTAAACCGGTTCCTGAAACCACAGGCAGTAATAACTCACTTGGATTCATGCGCTCTGCTCAGTCCCATGAAGACAAATTGCTGGGTTCAGTGTCCTTTGCCAAAAGAGAGGAACATTCCCTTCTCCTGTTACATAACACCGAGACACTTGAGAGGGAGAGACGGGAACCAAGGCTTGCTGACTAGCAGGTATTCTCCAGCTTTGGGGCTTTCAGCCACGTCTTAGTGAATCTTTTATGGAAATCCAAATACTGTTCTCCTACAAATTTGCGAATGCAGCTATTACTAATGTGTTGGCCTTTTCCTGAAAGAAAGGCCATGGACCAAAACGTCCCTGCTGTACCCATACAAAAACATCCGTTTGCTTTTAAAGGATTTTTCGTTTCAGCAATGTCGATCCAAGACCATATTACAAAAAAAAAAAACAAACCAAACCCAAAACCCAAAAGGGCACATCATACTGTTTTAAAGTTTCTATGACAATCTAAGGTTATGTTTCCAGAGCTGTCAAAGAACAAATGCCTTCCTAGGACTCTTTACTTCTTTTAGATTCTTGGATGACAAGGTACCTGAAAGTGATTTTTTTTTTAATGGCATTACTGGCTTCATGGGGTTTATTGTTTCACACCATTTGATAGTGTTCCAAAACACACTTCAGACTTTACAGTTGGTTTGAACCTGATGCAGCCACACATTAAAGATGGACAGTTAAACCTGGAAATTATGTATTAGAGAGAAAAAATAGTTTCCCTGTGCAAGGCTACTGTTGGCTCGAATGAAGATCTTGAACTGCCTGAGTCCACGCTTCGCACACGCTACACTTTGCCGTAACTGAAATGAGAAATGGCATGATTGTTGTGTTTGAACTTGTGAGATGGCTAAAAAAAAGTGTCACATAAAATCCTCGGCTTTTCTGTTTGAACTGTTCTTCAGCAATTTTTATAATCTGCATATTTAAATTGAGATAGCTCCCTTACTAATTTCACTAACTTAAACATATACTCATATACATGGGAGTTTAGCTTGGACTCTGAGAGGAATAAGGCTTAGGCCATCACATGAGGAAGAGTATGTCCATATGTCTTGCTCATTCCTCCTCCAAAACTAACAAGCAGGAGGTCCCAGAAGCCCTAACTTCCTACACATTTTGTGGTAACTCATGGCTTCAGAGGCAAGAGAGACCCAAATAAGGCCTACTACTGTGGGAAAAGCCATTATAAACCAGCTCTGTAATGTCTGAAGGGATTGCAGGTGACCAGTTTCCATGCAAATCCTGGCTGCAGAAGAACACATATTGCTGATTTCTTAACCAGAGAACCAGGGGATATGGGAGGCATCTCAGGGGACTGTGGAGGGACACGTGGAGTGGGAGCACATGAATAAACAAAGCTAGTTGATCCCTCTTCTCATTGAAAAACTATGTGTGTATCTGTACATATGGAAAATCTAAGTAGTTTTTTATATGTACTATTGAGGGCAGTGAGAACTGAAGCCTCCCACTATCAAGATGTAAATAGCCATCTGAGGATCATGGGGGTTTGTTAGACAGCATTTAACCAAAGAAGGAGGAAAAAAAGGGGAAAAGAGAGGATCTGGATCATAGGCTAGTTATTTCTGGAACTTAAATATTTTGGTAGTTTAGTAGACTTCTCAGACTAGACTCCAAGACTTTGTTCCAATGGACAGATCAGCAGTTTTTCTCATGCAGATATGGAGACAAGATTCTGTCAACACACTTATTCTCAGTACAACCATCAAATAAACAATAAATTTCCCTTCAATCTAGAAGCGGAAATGTCTGGTAATACATAAAAGTTTCTCACTTTTACACTTAAAATAGAAGTACTAGGATTGCCTTTTACAAAGAAAATTTTAGAATCCCTGACATTAAAATGCTAATCTAGTACAACTGGTTATGTTTTATCCTAGATAAAATGAAGTATATATTTATCCCCTTTACTAAAAGTTTTAATTTCTTGTTGAAATAATATATCTGTTCAAGAAGGGGTCACTGGAAGACCACCAAAACCAAACTTAACATGCTGAATTGTAGTCTAAGTCTTGTAAGAATACTGATTGCCCCTAGTAATAAGTGGAAATAATCTCCTTTGCTTTTTCTTCTGTATTTTCCCTCCTAACATGCAATCATGAACTGAAAAAAAAAACACCTTGTGAACTAAGGTGTGGGTTAATTTTGAGCACCTGTTAACAGTGGTCTTTTAGCACATGGTTAGCACATGTTTTCTTATAAAGTTCTGCATTATAAAAATCTATTTTTTTATAGTGTTCTCTAATATTGCCACTGAAAATAGGATTCAAATATTTCAGCATAGTTGACATAAGCTAGGTGGTTAGCACATTGACATAAGCTAGGTGGTTAGTACAGGCCCAATTTTTCAGTATCACCTCTGATGGAGTTTACCATCTCCTCTTTTCTTGTTTAAACATTAACTGCTCCAATACACATCTTTGAAAAATATCTTACTTAAAAATTTACATAGAATTTTTGGTGTTGGGGACAATAATGGAAAAATGCCCTAGACTCGAGCAGAGTTTCCCTATAGGTTCTCTATATATTCTTTGAAGAAAGTGAGGCATCTGCAAAATGCAGTTAAAAGTTTTGATGGGTTAAGACACCCACTCGGTGAATGAATGAGTCATTAACAACTCTGTCTGTACCATTGGCAACTCTGTGGGGCTGCGCATTCCCTGAGTCCCTTCTCACCTGGAGTCCTGTGTCCAGTTCTGGGCTCCGCCGTACAAAATAGACTGGGATCTCCTGGAGACAGTCCAGCAGAGGCCACAAAGATGATTAAGGGCCTGGAGCATCTCTCCTATGAGGAAAGGCTGAGTGAGCTGGGGCTGTTCAGCCTTGAGAAGACTGAGAGGGGATCTCATCAATGTTTATAAATATTTGAAGTGTGGGAGGCAAAGGGAGATGGCCAACCTCTGTTCAGTGGTCTGTGGGGACAGGACAAGGGGCAATGGTCACAAGTTGGACTACAGGAGGTTCTGCACCGATGTGAGAAAGAACTTCTTCACGGTGAGGGTGATGGAGCACTGGAATCTTCTCTTTATTCAAAATCCTCAAAGCTAGTCAGGTATCAAGTAGTGAGTACCTGTTAGAGTCTATGTCCGATTTTTCCCGTGTAAAAAAATGTCTTAAGGTGGTGCCATGTGTCCTGGGAGCTCAGGTGTTCCTGCAGTGGAGCCCCCCCATGTCTGTAGGAGGGCGGTGCTCTGAACATGCATTACAGCCTGTATTTTCTGCTTGCATGCTACAATCTCAGAGCAGAAAATTGCCTTTACAAAGGGCTACATTTCCAGATTTTATACCCTATTTCATCTGAATTTACATTGGAATATACCAAAATCCCTACAGATTTTCATTTGTTTATGTAAAATGCTGCTCTCAGTAACTAGATGTGGATTTAGAGAGATTGTGTTTTTAAAAACTTACTGTTTTGTTTTGTTCTGCTGGAACTGCTGAATTGACCATGATCTAAAAATACACAGTGTTGTAACATTTCATCTATCTGTATCAAGACTGAGGAGTGGACATTGTAACTTTGAATAGCTGAGGGTTGCTTTTTTAATTTTTTTTCTCCCAAAAGTGAAGAATGGAAAATATATGAAATATCAGACATTTTGGCAGTTAAAACAGACAGAAGACAGAAAGAGGAATCGTGATATAATAAATATATGAAGGGAAGAAATAATTATCTACTTTTTCCACACACAGGAACACTTAGATGCAACTTCCTTTTTTTAAATACAACTATATAAAGTGCAAGAGGAACCTGATAATGGCATTAATACTAACAAAAGAGGGAATTTGATAGCCTAAAATATGCACACTGTGATTTCAGATTTATTTTACACAAACCAGATAGTATCAGCCAAAGATAATCCCTGTCATAGAACAGAGACAGTGTTTCTTCTTCAAATATAGAACTCTGCTATATATAGCCCACATTATTATAAACTTTATTTTTCAGAGATGAAATTATTTAGCTTCTTATGAGGAGTCTCATAAGTTTAGTTCAAAGGCACCTTTCAAAACTGATCACTTTCTTTAGGATGCATCTCACTATTCTCAGTTTCTAACTTGTTAGGGTAACAAAACAACCATTTTGATTCCATTCATTAAAGGAAAAGAAAAAAAAATATAGCAAAGCAGTGGGAGAACAACCTTTTTTTGTGAGCCTGTCCTCAGACACTTTGGTTTTTGAGACCCATATATGTATAGCAGAGTGGCTGCATCTCTTTCCTTTCAGAAGCACAGCCCATGGAGGTGCCAACCTTCCGTGCAAGTGTATTCTCCTTTAGAACGAAATTATAGTGATAAATATATTGGCTGGTGGCAAAGGAGCGACACGTGCATTGAAATCACGTTGCATATAACTCATCAGATTTGGGTTCTGAGCTAGAACTTTCCACTAGGGAAGTGAATTCTAATAACTAAATAATACGGTCCTTGAGAGAGGGCCTATTTTTTTTTGTCCTATTCAGTTTCATGTACTTGAAATAAATGTGGATTGAGTGAAGAAAAAGACTAAAGGTTTATAGAACAGAGAGTTGGGAGAGAAAGGTCAGTCTTTGACTCCTATCCCAGTGGCTGCCATTTATCAAGCAAAGCAGAAGAGCTTTCCACAGGAAAGCTCATGTGTTTGCTAGGCTGGTTATGTGCTCTGGAACGCCAAAGGAGACGTTTTAAGCTCACACACTGAATGAGGCAAAGGGAAGATTTGAACTTTGGCTTCCCATATTGGATGATATCCTAACCAGTAAGACATATGCCTCCTCTGATTTGTGAGCTGTTCCAAATCTCCTTCATAAACGTAGCCCCTCTTTATCAGGTTTTTTGTTTCAGAAAGGCTTAGGCATGCCAATTTGTAATTTTTGAATGTTGTCTTCATTTTTTGTGCCAACCCAAATCTGCCAAATCTGATTCACATTGAAGAACCTCTTCCAGCTGAAATAGCTTCCCCCACCCCAGAAAACAAATTATTTATTGAAAATAGTTCACTTAGCCACCCTATGTTACAGCATTCTCGGCCATGTTACAGGAGGGCAATGTATTCTCCTCAGTGCCTGGGCTCCTTGTTCAGCGCTCCAGTCCTGCTCTCCTCAGTTTGAGTCTAGTTTGGCAGATTAATGATATATTAGCCAAAGAGTGTGATCAGAGGGGCAAACACAGTGGAATATTAATTTTCCATCTGCATAAGCCCCTGAAGTGAGAGGTGTGAGCATGCTGGAATTTTCTAATGCTACAGGGCAGAAGTGTTAAGGGAGAGATTCAGCTGGAGAGCAGCATAAGCTGCCAAGTCTTTGGACAGGAATAAGAGAGGAATCTCAGGCTGCTGGTGCTAATCCTCCCAGAGCTACAGCTTGCTGATGGCACTGCCAGTCATTTTTTACTTTTTTTAGTGTGCTGTTTTCCCGTATGCTTGCTTTTTAAAATTTATTTCCTGTAGAATTTAAATCATTAGAAATTACTTTTGGGGCTATGGATTTTTCTCTTGAAGCACTGTGATGTCAGGATCTACACAGGCATGGTCTGATGTGACTGTGTTGCTCCAGGTGACATTTACCTAATGCTAAATAAGAATGGTGGGTTTTTTGAGGGAATTTGTTTAAAGATGGGAAATTCCACATGTCAGCAGAATGAATGAGTGAGAAAAATGGTGAAACAAGTGTCTGTACAGGTTTGTGTTTTTTCCCTCCTGAATTTAAAGCAATGCCGAGCACCCAGAACCATGGAGGATCCCAGAATTTTACTTAAAACATAACAAAGGCCCCTGCTTCTTTTCAGCTTGAAACCACCTGATCCTCATCTAAACCTGGAAGTCTGATACTCTCTTTGTTCTCCACTTCAATCAATTAGGTGTACGTGCACAGATTTTTTGAATCTGCTTACTGCTTACTTATGACACCACAAGGATGTTCCAAAGTGGTGGTCACTGAATTCTTTTACTTAAATCAAAACATTCTGCAGAAATCTAAATGTAACCATCTTTTCTTTCCCCAAGACTGATAATAAGCAGACTCATAAACTAAAGAGGTACAGTATCTCTTTCCAATAGAGTGTAAAGACAGAACCGCATCATATATTTAGGCTTGCTGGTAGAGGCCAAATTCAGTCTTCTGCTGCATTCTTTGGGATCATATTGAACTCAATGAGAACCACCTGCACACAGAATTTGACCCCAAAATGAAAGCCTGGCCACAGATTTGATTTGAATTACTCGCCTTAGAAGTGAGGTAGGCCTTTTTTAACGTATTATTTTTAGGCCTTTTTTTTAATGTATTATTTTATGGCAGAATTTTTGACTAGTTGTAATAGCAGTAATAAAGAGAGGACATTTCTCTGTGAAATATCTAAGAAAATATTTAGAAACATTTTTGGAAAACAGCGATGACCTGCTATATTGTACCATCTTTTAAAATGCTTCATTTTCCTGTGGTATATTGGAGCCATTATATTTGCTTTGGTTTAAGCAAACCTGTGCACCCACCACATACTGTGGCTAACTTGTTTTTGATGTCCTGTTAAATGACAAAACATGCAGATTAAGGGATTTGGTTTTTATTTTGTTTACAAGTAAGAAGTTAAAAGTTATAACAATCCTTTAATAATAGTAACCTCAAGATCAAAGAAAAATATTTATTACTGGCTTAAGCCTAATGTACTTCTATCAGCTCTACTGCGGCTAAGAAGATGACTGGAAAATTTGGTCCAATGTTTCTTGAGTTTTCCTTAATTTCTTCAATTATTAATGGTAACAATGAAAGATAAGCATTCCGTTACATAATGTACACCCGATTATGTGCCTATCAGTGAAGCAATACGACTTCTGAGGCCAGAGTATGTCTTGTTTATGTTCTTTCTAAGTAATAGTCCAGCGGTGGCAGCAACATCTAGTTGTTCGACGCTAAATGAAGTACCCTTGAAATATTTCAAATGCTCTCATGTACTTGAGAGTGAAACGCTCATTTAATAAAAGTGTAACCTTGAACAATGGAAAGTGTGAGTGATTAAAACATGTACACTAACCTTTTGAAATATAGTTTCTCTTTCTTTTTTTCTTTGTCCCCTTTTTAACCAGAAAATAAGCATGAGTGAATTGTACAGGCAATTCAGGGATGTGTACTTAAAACTGAGTGACTGGATGCCAATGGTATTTTCAAGGACATGGGAGACATTGACTTAAACTAAGGACTGAAACCACTAGAACATGTTCTTAGTCATATTCTCACTACCCTTCTTCTCTTCTGCTCCTTCAATTCCTCCTTGTCTTTAAAAAAGTGTTTGATTAAACAGAAGAGCTCTCTTGCTTTTTGAACAGTTACCCATTTAGGGCCAGATCAGATACCTTTTCTTAGAATGAGTAGTACCCTCCTCCACAAGAGTCCTTAAGATTGCAATAGTACTAATGGCAGTGCACAGGGTTCCTTCAAAGTAACAGTATTCTGGCTGTTAAAACACATACCTGCTATAAGGTCACTTACACAAGATGTTTCCATTATGTATTGCAAGTGTACAGTTATCAAAGATAGTTTGGACATCGAATGATAGCATGAGCTGAGCAACCCTTCCCAGGACCCTGAATACAGGTGGGAACCATCAACCTGCACAGAAGCAGATATGCCAGGGTGGGGCTGGTACCCAAGGGACCTCACTCTGGTACATGCCAGAAGCAGAGAAACTCATCCAAGCTCCAGTATGGATTAGGCATGTACACCCATTTCCCTTTGCAGACATTAGACTAGGAGTCACAGTGTGGACTGACCTCAAAGTATATGGCTTGGCTATCTCTGTGCATTCTGGGTATTCTGAACCCCTTGTGTGTGAAGGTCCCAAAGCATTACCTTTGCTTGGTTATTACTTAAAGGACAATTTTCTGCTCTGGATTTGCAGTGATCTTGTGGTCTGGTACGGAAGGTACTGGAGCAACCTTTGAGGAACAGTGTGACAGTGCCCAGGTGGCATCCACTCTCTGGAGAATTTGTCTGCCTTGACTCAGGGCCAGCATAGAGATGATTTAGTTGTCCAACCATGACACACCTCAGTGGGGTTACCTCATCGCTGAGACCTGCTTTGGGAGCTGCTTTTACTCCTTGTCAGGTCCCTTGTCAGGCAGGCTGAAGTGTTGTTCCCAAACCAACTTTCCTTTTCATGCAGCCTGTTCTCACTGATTCCTGGCCCACAGCATGGAGTTCATTGCACCCAGCTGTGGGCTTTAGCAGTACTGACATCACAACTGATCTGCAAGTTTGTATTGCCTACCTAACAAAAGGAGAAAAACATGCTTGTGAACCATATGACCTGTCTTATACGGTCAGTTTAAATGCAGTAACTTCTACGCTAGAAGTTACTGATTCTCTCGATTAAAATACAGGTATTTGAACAGATGAGTCCCATCCTATCTATGGGGTCCATACCTCTGACCAACTATTGATCTGTTTGTTTCTTATATGCCACTCTAAATATTTATGTTATTGTACATTCTTCACTGAGGCAAATGTTGTCTCTTGCTGTTTGGCTCTGTAGACCAGAGCACAGCATTGTTCCCCACAACCTGGGCTTTGTGATGCTGCTGTAATATGAATATTAAATTAAGTGTTACATCAAGTAAAAATGCACTAGCTCTCTGTGGCTAAAATTATAGTGAGGACAAACCCTAATCTCAGAAGAGTAATACAGCTCAGTAAAATTTTGAACTAATACCTCTCCCCCTATTTAAAGCTATTGAAGAACTTTATGATTTCCTATCATCTCTCCGGGGGATTTGGGTTGATAGGGAAGAGCTTGGCTACTGAACTAAAGAATCTGTGACTCAATAAATTCTATCAATAGTTATTTTAATCCTTTTTAATCTCTGTAAACTGTATATTCAGTGTCCATAGCTTCCTTTGGGTCCAGCTAAAACAATTACTCTCCTAAGAGAAGATGGCATTAGCATAACTACCACTGTGTCATCTCTGAGTCGACAATGTTCTCTACTGTGAGCAGTCTAACTTCTAAATCTGAAGGTGGTATTGTCTATCTATATTTGGCCAATACATCATCTCCTTTGTGTTTATTGCATTTGGTGAGTTGATTGTTATCTGCTTGAGATACTCATTAAAAGAGTAGTTCAGAATTTATAAAATGTCAGTTCATAGCAAGAACCAGTCTGATTCTGGAAATTTCCAAGAGTGTAACAACTCCCATATATTTGAGCTATAGGCAACATCTTTTCCTTGACCATCCTTACCTATCGAGCTGTGTTTGATTTTAAGCCCTTGTCCTGGGAGCTTACAGGTTTCTGTCCCAAACAATCTTTTCTTTGTTTTCATTCTGCTGGAATGTGAACATGGATCCTAAAAGCCCCCATATACATGTGTCCAAACTTCAGCTACCGGGAGCCTTTGATGTGTTACTTTGCTTACTAGTCATATTCAGGATGGGGGTGTAATTCTGCTTTTTGAAAGTTCTGTGCATGAATTGATGACTTAATCTAAATCAGCAGAGAAAATAATTGGCAGAATTGTCTGCCTCTTGTTAGCCTGAGGGTTGGGAGCACATGAATGCTCTCAAATCTGCATCTCCCACATGGCATCCCATTGCTGTGCCCACTTGAGTCAAAGGACAAGAAGCAAGTACTCCTTTGAAGTACTACCTTAAACAAGAGATAAGGAATAGTAAACTTAACTGAAGCCCAACTGATGGCAAACAGTTCTGTCTTCTCATGCACAATAAGCAATTGACGAAACTGTCTTTCAACCCGTGTAATGTAATCATGACAGCAATCAACCAAGCCCAGTCTCCTTTTTGCTTTTCCCATGTTATTCTTTTACTTCAGCAGATCTTCCCTAATAAAGCAGAGTGATAAGACTTTGCTATTGCATCCATGTTTCAGAAGAAACAGTGCACAAGGTAATGACAGGTTTCGTCACCATAGCGGTGGCTGTAAACAGTTCCCAAGCTTCCTGTTCCTGAATGATATTGCAGTGGCTTCCTGCAATTACACAACATATTGTCATGCAGATTAGCTACGGGTCACTGCGTGGGGATAGGAAACTTCAGAGGTTTCTGTCGAACCTGTCAGGTTGGCGGATCTAACATAATGTTGGGATCCCCTCCAGCATTCCTCTCTATAATCCACACAGCTTATTGCAGGCTCTCTCTGAGAAGGGGATGTAAAACAAGTTGTACTGTTCCCCTGAGGAAATGCCCCAAAAGCCTGTTTTAGGAACGGGCTTTCAGTCTGTAATTGTCTGAGAGAAGATGAGGACTGCAGGGTTGCAGGATAGCAAGCTGAAGGAAACTGTGAGGGTACTGAGGTGTCTCTTCTGGAAAGACAGTAGAGTTTGGGACTTTCATGGGCATGGTCTGTTCTTCCTCTGAAAAAGGGACATATCAAACATGCACATGTAACTGCTGATCTGGGAATGAAAGGAGAGAGTGAACGTGTGGATTTTTTTAAGGTGCCAAGGTCAAATCCAGGGAAAAGTTATGCTTCCTCATGCTCAGGACCTTGCATTTAACAGTGGATTTGTTGTGTATCTAAAGTCAGGGTAAATATCAGGGACATCAGAAACAAACTGTAAAGTTTAGAAAGGGTAAGCTGGGAAAAGGGATAACGTAAGAAAGGAAGGAACCAGTCACAGTTTGTCTGTAATTTAGAAAATCTCACACATCCAACGTAAAGGAGTACAACCCACATGCTGTTATTATAATATAAGCTATATACATTCAGAAATGCAAATGCAGATTACATTTAATATGAAAAAACCCACCACAAATGGGATATTTTATGACAAAACTAAACTTAAAAATTAAGCAGAGGTTTAGGAACAGACATGTCATGAACCCTATCAGAAAGCACAGTGGTGTGCTATCCTAAGATTAGACTGGTTTGGGGATCTAGAAAAGCTGTTTGCCCTCCCCACTCTGCCCCTCACTGTTGTGTTTCTGTATATGTATAAAATCAATAAAATCATGTAGCAGATGTGAATGATTCCAAAGGACCTTATCTGCCTTTTGATATGTTCTCTTCAAGGGACCTTAAAAATATTTTCTCTTTTATAATAGGTTCATCTCTGAAAGAAGTTAACACTTTTTCTACCTATGAAGTGTCTAGTGTCTATGACAGTATTAGCAACTATTGCTATTAATCTTTTTCCTGCCTTTTAGAGATACTGTGATTTGCAAGTTTCATAAGTCTGTGAGCATATAAAAACTACTATAAAGGGAGCAGAATACTGGGCAGATCTGGGAACACTTTGTTTTTTCTTCCAACTCCTTTCACTTAAACCTTCTTCTAAAGGCAGGAGTTCTCATCCAGGCACCCTAGAAAGCCCTGCTCCCTGTTCTGCTCCCTGTTCTGTGGTGTTGTCATGGTGGAAGAAGGAAGCATATACTTATAATCCCATCTTGTTTTAAGTACTCACTAATGGTATTGACATGAAAGGTCTGTCTTTTTTTTTTTTTCCTGTCCTTTTTCTCTGCTAAGTGAGTAAACCTACAGAAACTGTTTTTCGAAAATGATCACTCTCATTCAACAGATGTCTGTCTCCTCTTTCTTCGTCCCCACTGCTGCAATTATCTTCTTGAAGCCATATGGGGAGGAGCACAGGCCAGACATTCACTGAATTGACTCATTTATTAATCATTCATTATCTTTTGTAAGAATGAGCAAATTTACTGGCTTGTGTCTGAACACGAGTTTTCTGAGCAGATTCTACAAGTCAGCATTTTCCGAGGCTGAAAAGAGCCTGAAGACGAGAAAAGCGCTGCCTTCCTCCATTAACAACGCTTCTGCCACAATCTGCTTCTTACTCGGAGTAGCCAGAATAGCCAAGATGTGGTTTGTGCTCTGGCACAAGCTTTGTGCATGCAGAACATCTTAACTTCTGTCATGGTAGAGGACTGTGTTCTAACAAGCTGGTTGAAGCTTATGCTTCAGCTTGTCACGGTATGTTTATTTAAAGGCTTAACAGCTTGCCATGGTTTCACTTGATGTTATTGTTAATAGGAAGTGTTTTGTTTTGACTCTCTTTCCTTCCTGACTTAGGGTCCTTTTCATATCATGGCCATCCCCAGACCTTCCGTTGGTCTCTTTGCCCATGTTCTGTAGTCATGTCTGCACAGGTAGGTAGGCAGTAGAGGGTCACAACAGCTGAAATCAAGGCCAAAATGATCACAGCCTGCCTTAGAGTAGGGCCAGCCAGATTTGAAACTTTCCATTTGGAAGAATTTTTCACATATAAATATATCCTTTAAGCCTCAGTACTCCCTCTCCCAGCAGAGACAACCTCTGGTGGAAAATCTTTTGGGAAAGTATTAGAAACAATTCAGGTTTTATCTGTCAGTTACAAAAATATGATATATTACCATCTTAAAGAGTTTACAGAAAATTATGAATTAAATATCTACATTTCTGGGAAGAAAACAAAACCTACCCAAACCCTTTATATTTCACTGGAATTAAATTTTAGAGTGGAAGAATAGGTCTGAACCAAAATCTGTTAAAGTGAATGGCATGACTCCTCTTGACCTTAGCAGCTTCTGGGTCAGGGCTTAAGTGACTTAGTTTACCTTGAAGAGGAGGTAGTTGAGGGGTGTAACCAAATTCTGAAAACAAGTACAGTAGCTGCAGTGGGCTGATGAATATTGCTAAACTGCTGTTCTCTAAACAGTCAAATAGCTAAATATCACTTAAGTGGCTTGGCTTAAATTACCTTGGAACAAGTTACTGTGAAAGGGAAATGAAAGCATATAAATGAGTCTGAGACACTTGTATTCATTTGCAGAGAAGTGAGGGAAACAATTAAGATAAACCAGAAAATGGCAGGCATGTTGAGCCATATGGCCCCTTCCTGTTTCTAACACTTCTTTTGTTTAACTTTTCCAAAGCAATTTTGTCACTATTATTACTGTGGTTGTTTCAGTTTTAAACATGTTTTCCTAGCATTCAATCTTTTCCCCAGCTGCCCCTCTCTGGAAAAAAAAAAAAAAAAGGCAAAAAAGAAAAAAAGGAGAGAAGAAAAACCCCCAACCCCAATCTCCCAACACAATTAAAAATAAATGCTGTAAAAGTCTTTAAGATGCTCTTTGGCTCATGTGTCCTTTAAAACTTTGAACTATATGCTAGTTTCTTTTGTTTTTGCTTTCAGCCTGTTTTACCCAGCTGTTGGGCACTCCTATGTTCTGCTATAGCAAAACAGATGCAGACTACAGATCACATGGACTGCTTTAGAATGAAAGCAGCTTTGGTCATTAATCCTGGCTATAGGCTCTTTGGCACTTTTTTATCATGATTATTTTTTTTTTTTAAACAAGTTGTCTTTTTTTACTTCATTCTCGCTTTTAATCATGGTTTAGAAAAAAATTAAGAAACGGGTCTAAAAAAGTGTGAGAGACAGACATCAAGCAGGCTGCTGTGAGCTTTGAAGCATAAAAATAAAGGAAAAAAGAGAAGCTTTTATTGTCAGGAAATGGCAAATACCTAACTCAGTTTAACAATTCTGTCTGGCTGCTAGATAGGGAAGTAATGCCTTTGGCAGTACATAAACTCTTGTTTTCTTGCCCTTTGTCTTCCGGTGTAAAACACTGTTGAAAAAATCACCTGTCCATCGCAAAGTTAAACTACTGGCTTTAACACAGTTGCATGGGAACTTCGGTTTATTAATGAATACAACATACCCTCTTTGATTTGAATGCTTTCAGAGCACTGAAAAGATTCAAAAGGCATCGCTTCCTGCACCAGCGGCGTGCCTTTATACATCTCAGTGGTTCACCCCTACCCAGCTGCTATATCTCATTAACAAGCGTTTGGCCATCGCAGCAAACTTCGCAGTGTTGACACTTGAAAGGCCCAGGCAGGCGCTGGCAGGCTATCAGCTATGGCAACAGGAAACTACCCCAAGACAACACTGAGAAAACAGCAGCTGCAAAAGCCAACAGCAAAAGAGGACGAAGAGAGAGAGCTAGGTGTTTCCAGGCTGCGCTGTTTTCCATATGGGCTGTTTGCACAGCAGAGCCATGCCAAGGGAGGGGAGAGGTGAAAAAGGAGAAAAGAAAGGTCTAATAAGGAGGTTGATATAAGCTTGGTGCATGCTAGGGCATTAAACACTTTTTTTTTTTGTTACATTTTAATGGTTTCCTAATGTCTATTCTCATGCAAATAAAAGCCTGCCTGTCTAATGAGTTCACAGAAGCCAGGCCTGGGGCCTGTTGGCCAGTGGGGTTCCCTGAGCCATCTCTGGTCTGGAGTGACTGCAACCTGCCACCCTTTCCAAGGTGACACACTGGTCCTGTGCCCTTCCTTACAGAACATTTCCTCTGCAGACATGCTGGACCCTTAGATCCTGCAACTTGGTGTCGTTATACTCTACACAATGACAGCTGCAGTCCCAGCCCCATACAGGCTCTGTTTCCCAATTGTCACTGCAATGGTGAGGGCCAAACCTGTTAGGCAAAGTGGGAGCTTCACCATTGCAAGAACACGGCATCTGCTGCTGCCCTTTCCCAGGCAGAGCATGTTTTCCACTGACTTTACATCAGAATGCTACTGAGCTCAGCGAGGGAGAAATCCTACAGAAGCTGGTGGGGTGAATGCTTTTATCAGTTTATATTGGGATGGATGGTGCTCACTGGAACTTGCTGACAGAGGGATGATGAGTAAAGGAATGATGAGATGTGGAGCACTAAAACTAGGGTTTTCACTTAAACATATTGTACTGCTATTTTTACCTATGTAAAGGAAAAAGTAAACCCTGCATGCATATCCTACCTATTACTCAGTGCTTCCACCGGTGGACCTGTGGATAGCCTGCACATAGGCACCAGGTTAACTGGTGCAGGTTAACTAAAACTCGTTCTGCAAACATTTGCAGCAAATCTTCAAGTAACAACCATCAGATTCACACAACAGTAATGAAAGCAGCAGCAACGGAAAACAAACCGAGCTCAAGACTCACTACCTCCTTAACATTTTCAATGGTCTGGAAAAAAACCTCTCAAATAGTTTTCAGTTTTTAATAAGGATCAGTCATTATTTTCCCAGTGGTTCAAATGTAGCGCTAACCATTGCCATGTTTCTTCCTTCGGCTCCTTCAGGGGTTCTGCAGCTGTGAGAGGCTTGCCGGCGGATGTTTAGATAATCCAAGTTTGTATTTTACATTTACAGGTAGAACTTGTATACACTATCACTATTACAGAAAATGGAAACTATTTTCTCAAGCCTCATGCACGTCAAGCTCCGTGGTTTATACTAAAAGTAGATTTTATAGCCTGTGTGTACACTTTGTGTTTCCTGTGCCAAGGAACCACAGGACAGAAAACCTGCAACCTGTGAAGTTCCCCTGCCTCAGACCTCAGCGCAGCATCATCACTGATGGTTTCCAGCATGGCAGTGTACGCTTCCAGCTCTCTAATATGCGGTTCAGCTACAGGGTGACTCAGGTCGTGATACAGTAGGTGGCAAACTTCCCTCTGTCAATATTGGATTTATGCCCTGCTATCCAGGTACGCAGCCCAAAGCCTGTTTTATCCTTCTGATAGGCTAAAGGTAGTACAGTGACCAGTTTACTGCTGTTGAAGATCCCATGGAAGTTAAGTTTGGCATGGTTAGGAAAATGAACTCCTGGGCACAGGCCAGGTTTCACTTTGGAGGAAGACATTCTGCTTTATCTGTCCTTACCCATCCTTCTGCTGGTTTGTAGTCTTGCTCTTCCTTATGGCTTCTTTCCACTTGACCCAAGGCTGCACGTGCTAGGGGAGATGATTTCTCTGGATTCAAGGAACAGGGGATGGTGCTGGTGTACTGAGACAAGCACAGAGAAAGACTGGCAGGACAGATGTTAATCCCTGTTATTAAAAGTGTTCACTTATCCTTTGTCCAAAGCTACAATGACCTAGGGGTGTTTGAGGCTAGCCCTGGATTCTCACATGATACCTGTTGGCAAAAGAGCGTGCATGTGATAGAGCAAACGGAAGCTTATTGTGCTGCTTATTACTGCAATAAGGCTGTTTCGAAACACCAGTTAATTCTAAAAGAGGTATCCTGCTAATAAGAGCTGTATGCTACATACAAACCCAGTTCTTCTGAGTTTTATATAATCAAACTACATGATTATTTTATATTTCTGTCATGCTATTAAGTGTTGATCACAATATTTGTAAAAACCTTCTGTACTTCAGATGTTTGCTAGTTGAGAAGTGGTGTTCCTGGAAATTAAAATGAGCAATGCTTGCTCAGCAGCTGGTACACCCCTGTAACAGAGCTGTTAGCTACCACGCTTTCATGCCAGGAGTACGTGGGTGTGCTCACCTCAGTGTGTAACTCTCGCTCTTCTGCTCATTTGTGCAGCTTCATAGTTTGGGGGTTTTCCTCCTCCTGAGCAGATACTTTCATGTTTTGTTACGAGTTATCTGTGCACAGATATGGACTCTGCTGTCTTTGCTTGCTTGAGGATGAACTGCAGGATTCTCCCCTGTGACTTGCAAAACCATATCAAGAATATATAGGGGTGTTTCATGATTTACTTGTCATTTGTGTCACCCACATAAGGAATTACTGCTCTGATGAAACAGCTAAGAGAGAATTTGGAGATGTAGTATTATTTCCCCTGGGAGCTACATTATGACAATAAAAGACTTATTGATATCAGAGTTGATTCCTTGCTGTCATGAAAAATAAAACCAATTTCCAAACAGAACAGGCTTACAGAAGTTAAATATATATAATTTTGAGACGCAGCAGAATATATCACAGAAAATAGCCTAGCTCTAGAAAAGTAGAAAAAAAATGCACGTCAGTCCTGGTAGACAAACCCAGTGCTCTGTCCCACTCATTGGACAGCACTACTTTAAGTTTATTCACATGAAGATAGACAGATGCATGAGAAGTAAATATCAGAGGAGAATATCACCAAATAGCAACTTTATTGTATAAACGTGATAAACTATGTCTCTGTCTGAAAAGAAAACCCAACCCTCTGTAAAACACAGTGCAAGTCTGTGCTCTTGTTTACAGTCATTTTTTTTTATGTAACTTGAGTTCTGTGTCTCTCTACAAAAGCTTATATATCTCAGATAATATGAAACATTATACATGCTGTTGAGACCAAATCTATTAATTTAATGTGATGTAGTATTCATAACTAGTGTATCCTATTTTTTTACCTGATGTGAAAAAAGTGCATCTGACCTTGCATGTTTGATTAAAATGTAAATTAATTTTCAATTTTATTATACCTTTGATCCTTGCACTATAAAAAGAATATTAAAGAATTACTGTTTATTAATTTATCTGTTTACTTAGGAAGGTCAGGAGTAAATTAGAGTTTGGAAATTTAATTTCTATGACTTCAGTGTTACCAGATTTCAGCAGCATTGACTACACACACAAAAAACCCCAACCCAAACCTCTCTGTACCCATCAAATAAAATTTAGAATAATTTCCAGAATGAGATTTAAAAATTGAAGTTTTGCTCCAAGGCACTTTCTTAAACCTAGGGTAAGATGAAACTATATAGAAATGTTAACATTTCCTTAATTACAAGAATACTACTGGGTATTTTTAAGGAAATCCTTATCTCACAAATGTCTTTTAAGGGAAGAAACTTTTGAGGTAGTAACTTGGCCCCATAAATTATTTAGGAGTCTTTTGGGTTTGTTTCTTCACATGAGCATCTAAGATTATTACTGGCAGACAAAACAGCTAGGACCCCACCCACAAAGCACAAAGGTTTACACAATTTCCAGTTCATAAAAAGTGCCATGAAAAATAATTCATTGTAAGCATATTTATTTGAAAGATTTCTTGGTGTTCTGCTTCAAGAAATGATAGCTGATTTGAAATTGAGAAAAGTGCCATAAAATGGGTTTCTTCAGCTCGATCGGGTTTAGTGAAGATCGTAAAGGACTATAAAAGCCTGGATTCATTCAGTCTCGTGCCTTTGCAAAGCTCCTGTGAATGTTTTGTATCATTGCTGTCAGATGTGATTTTCTCTGCCGCTGCAGATGTGCACAACAGATTTACTGTTACAAGTAATACACAGTAAATTCCTGACATAGAGGCATTTAGGGCCACTGCCAGATGTCTCATTTTAATAATACATTTGTATATCCTAGTTCTAGAGGGACAATTAAGCTGTGAACAATAAAGATAAAATCAGCGGAGGACAGGTATTACCACTTTATTGTTGTAGTAAATCTACGGTGCTCAATAAAATGAATGAATTCAGTTTTGGTTTTGTGTTGTTACAACAGGATTACTATCATCTAGGTCTCATTCAACAAACAGCGGATAGGGCCATGTCTTTATTACAGCTGTCTGCGTGGGAAGAAGGTCGCCTGTTGCTCCATCCTTTCTCTGACAGTTTGGATGCAAAATTATCTCTGTCAAGCTCCTGGAGGCATCAGGCAAAAGCAGTCTCATTTTCATCCTCAGCAAATTAGGGCTGTTGAGAGAACTGTTGGCTGGGCACTGCCAGCTTGTTACCTGTGCAATTGCCTGGGAAGCACTGCCTGACCTTGTGAAGGGCTTCTCTGTTTGCGACAGGTACAGGGAAACGGTGCAGGGAGGTATTAATACTTACCTTCTCTTTTAGCTTTTCCCTGGACAGAGTTCTTGAGCTAGTTAACTTTAGCTGGTACAAGTACAAAGAGCTGCTTCCACAGCTAAGGGCATCAGCCCCAGGGAGAAAGAGAGGGAGAGTGCAGGTCTAAACCATACCTTTACTTAAAATTCGTGGGACGGTGCAGACACTGTTAAAAGAAACATTAAGAAGTCCCTAATGTTTATTGCAGCATCAGGTGAGTCAAGACCTGACCGTTCTAGAAATTCAATATTGTTTGAATTGAACAAGAAATTCTGACATTGGTACTCACTGCTTCGTGTTACCCCTATGGCACTCTCCAAGATATACTAGCATTTTATATTGTGACTTAAATATTAAATTGATGTATGGTTGTGTGGATTCTAAAAATCAGAGAAGAAAAGAAATAAAGATGTTACTGGGGGAAGTCTTCCCTATAAACTTATTGCTTTACATAATGCTCCTTTCTGGCCTTCGATAACCCTGTCTTACCTGACCTAAAGATTTCTTCCAGTTACCTCCTATACTGAAACACACAGTTTGCTTTTAGATACTGTGTATATTCCAGAAGGACTTTCAGTTTTGATATAAAGACTTTGAGAGATGAAGGACCCAGCACTTCCCTCGGTAGTTTGTACCAGTGTTAATCACTGCCATGGTGAAGAAAGAAAAGAGAAAAATCTGTCCTGGAGTTTGAAACTGATTGGCTTTGACTCTGAGCCTTCGCTTCTCATAATGCCTAAATGAGCAGTCGCATGGCCCCAAACTGCTCTTGTTCTGGCTTGCAGGGGTGTGGAAAATGGTTAACAAAAGGTGGCTGTAGGCAGTGAGCCCTCCAGACCGTTGTTTCCAGTGATGGCAGTTGTCTGAAATTGCCAACAGCAGATTGTGATGCAGCCCCCGTTCCCATTCCTCATTTTCAGAGCCTTTCTTTGGCTGGTTCTATGTCTGTGTCCTTCCTCTAAGCTTGTGTCCTCTCTCTGTGGATCTCCTGGGCTAAGTAAGCTGGGTGGTGTGCCTTGTAATCCTGTTCCCCAGTTCACTTTGGGGAAAAAACATGTACAGGGGTAAGGAACCAATCCTGGTGTCTTTTAATACGCCAGCCAAACTAGAGTGCTGGGAAACAGGGATGGTGGCCTGCATCTGCCTTCACTTTAAACACATCCTTTGTGACACAAAAGAGACAGGAAAGGGGTATAAAAACTATGCTTTTGCAAGATTTGTTTCTGAGGCTATGGTTGGGGAATTCCTTGGGGTTTTTTTTTGTCAGAGCCATAGTAACATCATTTAGTATATATTATGGCTTCCTACCATAGGGTCTCCCTAAACTCTGGTCTGAAGCAAGCATGCTTGACTACAATCAATCTGGATCACATGCTTTAGGAAATTCAATTTACAAGTGTCCCTCTTCAAACTACCCCTCCTTTCCAAGTAAAAATGAGACAGCATGTAGACAGACAGCTTTAAAAATTATCCCCTGGGCCCTGTTAAAGAAACCAATTCATAGATACTCATGTGTTAACCACATGTGTGTCACTTTGCCAGTAAGTACTTAGAGACTAATGGTGATGGGGTAATGAAAATAGCTGAAACTATGGAAAGCCACTAAAAATGGTACAAACTTTTTGAAACACAATCAATTAACAAGCCACTGGGCTATCAACATGGAATATCAGCATAAGAAGAAAAAGCCATTAACAGCCCTGCCAAAGCACTATTAGCAATTCTTTGCTTTCCTCGGGCACATCCTCCTCTCCTCCCCCTCCCTTACATTTTTCCTTGCAAATAGAAGAAGCTGAGTGCCAAATTGCTTCCCTGATTTCAGCGGTCCAGAAAGTCTCCCTGGCATAAATCAACCTGTTCTGGAGACGTCTCCCTTCATCTGGGTCTGGCAAATTAACAACGAAAAGGGAAGAGACAATGCTACAGTCAGACAGCCCTCCAAAATGCACATTAGTTGAGAGCTAATAGCTGATTAGTAAAATCTTCCCGTCATTTAAAGATGCATTTTCCTTAGTGATGAAAGCCAGGTCTCCTAGACCTCAAGTCAACGTCTGGTCTTCTAGGTCAGTTCCAGGGTAGGTTTACATTGTGATTAGCAAGGGGTTTGCAGTTTGGGTAGGCGTATGTGCAAGTTAGCTTTTAATGTCAGAGCTTGGACAAGATTCAGTGGTGTTGCTGCAGCAAAACCCAAGACGCACGCCCAAACTTAACTGTGTGCTGCTGTTAGGGTCCAGTCACATTAATGACCCACATAATGCCTTGAGTGAGGCTGTAGCAGACACTTCAGCACTGCCCTCCAAAGTGATTTCAGTATTACCTTTGGATTACAAAGCATGAAATGTCATCTTGCTTGGTCCTGAAGGTGCGTTGTTTTACCTTGCCTCTGTAAGAGAAGAAGTGTCGGTCTGGAATTAGCAGCATGTGAACTATGATTTTTCTCAAGTCTTGGCAGTGACATTTATGCAATTAATTGCCAGTAATGACTGCATCCAACCTACTTTAAACCCTGCCAAGAGGCTCTAGGAGCTGTTTTCCTTCTTGGTCTGATGATATATAAACCCAAATACATATGTATGTATGTATGTATATATGTATGTATGTATTTATTTTAAATTTTTTGAATGAAAGGATAAATTATTATAAAAGAAGGTGCAAATAGATGAGAATTCAGGGTCATATATATATACATATATATAAAACATGTATTAATAATTGGTTTCAATTTTTAATCCCATTTTACTATCAGATAGTAAATTCTTTATAAAATGCAAAATTAGATGTTGCTATGGATATTCCTTCCCATTAAAGAGATCACATGGAAAAAATGTTTTCTTAAACTTTAAAAAAAATTTGTTCTTGGTTATTTTTTTCGATGCTATGAAATATATATTATAAATAATATATTTTAATCCTATGTTGATCTATTGAAGATCTATTATTTGGGGAATTTTTAAAATATTTTTAGTGCATCTACTAAGTAGGTAAAAAATAATTTGAGAGTAAAGTGTAAAGATGTAACTTAACCTGAGTTTAGCTGGACATTTATGCGTATATCTGGTTTTTATATATTTAAAAAAGAAAATAAAATTATACAGGACAAATAAACACCTCTCCTTCTCCCAGAATAACCTTTACCTATGCCTGCCCAAAAATAATTTCCATAGAAGGTGATTACCTTACAACACTAGTGTTTCTAAGTCTTGTGATACATGGCTTTTTGCTTTTTACCAAAAGCTTTCATTGTCAGAATATGGCGATGAAGGAGGAACCTCAGCTTTCATTAAAAATCTTAACATTATCTCCCATCTGACTGCTCGTATAAGTGTCGACTAAATCGACCACTGACTAAATCCGTTGTTTGACTTTTGTAGTCACCTGAACCTTAACAGTCACGCTGCAGAAGCTGACACAGCGTTTTCTCAGTGTACTCCCTTATTTCCAAGGCATTCTCTGACTGTATCACTACCACAATTAAAAAAAAAGAAAAAAAAGAGAGGCCATGATCCTCTCAAGCACTTGATTCTTGATTTTCCATATTGCTTAACTCCTGTTTCATTCCCTGACTCCATGTTGGACTGCCCCAATTAGCTGCTGCTGTGAAAGAGCTTGGGAGGCTAAGGCTCATTTCAGAGGACACGGCTGTACCAACCTATCCTAAACAATCCTCTGACAGCATCCCAGCCCTCAGACAACCAAACAGGCCCTCACGGAAGCTGCTAGTCAATAAGTAACTGCAGCCCTCATTGGCAGCTGTGACACAGTCTCTGTGCTGTTGTAGACACTTAACTAGAGCAGAATGTGTGGCAAGTGATAACATCTCAGGGACTTGGTACTGAAGAAGACTCTGGCCAACCCTCTCTATAGCATGGGCATGGTCAGCCTGTTCTAGGTGTCACTGTTCCTGGCTGCCTGGCCTTGGGATCAGTGCCAGCCACTAAACAGTACAGTAGACTGTGGAAAATGAGGCTTCTGTGTTTGTATGTAAATCTAATTAGTATGTAATTTTACATTATGCCAATTTTTCCTCAGCAGCCAAGCCAGATCTCCATTTGCCAGATCATTAATGATTTGCCTGATAATCAGATCTAAATTGATTTTAACTGTTTGTTTTAAATCCTTGGGGATTAAAGTACCTGGATGTTTTAAGGCTATTGGGGAACCCCTGAAAATCCCACTGACTAAGTAATGCTTGTTATGTTTGTTCAGTTAATCCTAACAGTTCAAGCTGGTCCCAATTAATTTTATACCCAGGCAATTGCCTGCACTCTTCAGTGTATCCTAACAATTTGTGTATAGATTCTTACCAATTACTTTAAAACAGTGTAAAATAGAGCAGTCTGAATCTCACCTTTACCGGACAGAAAAGTTTTATAGCTTATGCAAAGTTTACCTGTGCACTAGAAATTAGAGTCCTGCTTGGTTTATTCTGAAGAACAACCATTTATACTCAGGTTCAGGTTCAGCACAAAAAGGGCTCTACTGGAACTGGTACATCTATGCATGAAGTTCAGACTGTATTTATAACTGGATACACTGGGTCAAGACCTTTGTTTGGGCCATCACAAGAGCCATTCTCACTGGGAGACTTAAAATCCTGAAGGAAACATTTATCTATAGGCCAATTTCTCTTCCAAGGCCAGTTTCAGCAAGCAAAAATTGCAGCTCAAAAGCACTTAGATACAGAACACCTTGTTTTTCTGGGACCAGATCAGGCTAAGCACAACCTTACAACAAAAACAGACAAGCTCCTCCATTTATGGGCCATCTAGAGCCTCTTTTGGTCCTCTCAGACTAAATGCACCTGGAGACCATTGATGGTTTAATGGCCTTCAGCATGTTACTAAAGAGAAGATGGGGGACTTAAATATGGGCAATGTTCTAACTTGGCCCTTAGAACAAGGTCTTCTGTGGCATCAACATGTTTCTGCAGAAACCCAATTAAGAAACTTGAGGGCTACTAGTTTACCTTTCATTCAGCTCAGGTAATTCTATTATGTATGAGATTAAAATTAGGGAAAAGGAAGCATAAATCTTCACAGACATAACTCTCCAGTATTCTGCCATGCAGGTTTCATGCTTGGGACTCCCTTCTCACCTGCCATCCCTGGGCCATCTGCCTCAAGATACTGGTGTTCACTGTCTTTATTATTGTCTACCCAGGTGCCCTTTATAGCTTGATCCTTGAAGTCAAAATTTCCTAACACATGTCTCCAACCTTCATGTTGTGGGAGGCTACAAAATCAGCGTCTGTCCCCTGCATATTTAGAGGAAGTAAAGTATGGCTGTGGTGGAACAGCTAAATGAAGGGAGGTAAGGACATTCCCTTTGCTCTGTATAGTCCAGTCCATGATTTTAAACTGTTGTTCCACATTTTGGACACCTCTGGTTTTACTCCATTGAAAACATGGGTCGTCATTGCAGTCTGTGGTTATGCTGAAGCTATTTGCTCATGGCAAGTTTATCAGCTGCACAATTGCCCATCTTCCAACAAGCTCCTCTACAACCTGGGCCTTTTCTGATGGTGACAGGAGCTGCTGGATGTTCTGGAAGTGATGAAGCATGGTAATCCACAGGGGAGGTGGTGGGTGGCGGCACCATCAGCACTGCTACCAGCTGTCATTCTGGGGTAAGACTGATCCTTGTGTCATTTCAAGTTCACCAATAGACTGTTACTGGGTAAACGTAATTTTGTCCTCTAAGCTCACACTACAGCAGGCTGTCCAGGTCTTAAGTTGAAGGCTTCTTTAAGGAAAGGCTGAGGTTTATTCACTGCCAAGCGCACCCAATACATGAACTGTCTCTCTTGCAGAGGAGGAACTGTTTTCTCCTCTCTGCACAGAGTCTGCTCTGCCCTCTGAGGTTGAAAGACAGAAACAGAGTCAACGACACTTTGTTCACCAGTGCCCTTTGCCAGGAGGGAGGAAACTCCTTTGACAGTGACACACTGCATCTCTCATGCAATTCACCTCTTCAAACAGGTGTATTTGGTACGTGTGACTTCACTGGATGGCTGGTGGCCTGCTGTCTGGTAGAAAGGATGGGCTGCCTGAGTAGCTAGGGGTTTTGCAGCCCAGAGGAGGCTAGGAGGAACTATCGAACTGGACAGTGCCGTATTCTTATGGAAGCGAGGACAGTATGTCATACTAGAGCCACTGAACTGGGGTGGAATACTATGTCGAGCAGCATGAGTCTCTGGGGACATGCAGCGTGCTAGTGGCCCACAGGAACGTATCAGTAGGTCATTCCCAGGCCACCTGAAAAAGTCAACTGAAGGATTTGGGAGAGGTGGGTATTCCTGAAGTATCATTGTCATTCACAGTGCCTTGAAAAACCATTCTGAAAACTGTGTAAAAAGGAAGTCTGCCACTCACGCCAGGGGCAAATATCTTCAGACAATTGGTGCAAGCACACTCCCCAGAGCAAGGACAGGGTCCACAGTGTCCCTCAGAAATACAGGCAGCACAGATGCTGAGTAAAGGAAAACGTAACAGTGACCAGGATGAAGTTAGAAGCCAGTGCTGACAGACAGCCCAGAGTACCCCAGCTAGACATTTATTTCTTGCTTTTCCATCCCCAGAGCAGGAAAATAAGACAGTGTATTTTGTTGACAGCTGCAACAAAAAAACCCCAACAACACAAAAGGCTGGGGAAAAACTTACTCCAAGCCCTCCTTACCTCTTTCACAGAGGGAGGGCTGGAGTGGGGGGAACGCTCAGCAGGGGCGAGTTTGGTGGTTTGGAGAGTGATGGCAGAGCTTTGGGGG